>JASCZW010000080.1:157500-485355 GCA_034211315.2 Aedes japonicus | reverse complement strand
TTAAATTCCACTACGAGCTTATCTTTTGACAGATAGGCCTGTTTCGTCTGCTACCCACAGACTTCTTCCAGTGTCGAGTGCTCGACCATCTCTGGTGTTATGTAATATTTAAATGGTCCCAAAAAAAAGTTGTCTGCCTTATTAGCAAGTTGTGTAATTAGTATTAAATAAAGTATAAAATATACTGGAATCTCTATTAGACTCGAATTTGTGCCCTTGTTTGTGCTCTGTGAGCCCCGAAGGCATCAATCACTGGCCCTATTTGGCAATCGCGCCACAGTGCTCCTCCTTACCGTATTATAATCGAGGATCACTTTGATCCCTGGCGCAATAGCGGCAAACGTTAAGCGGTTTGTTGATAATGGCCTGGAGTTCAATCTTCACAATGCCTAACAGTGACGACGAGATGCGTTTATTGTGGGGGATAGCATTCCTGTTTTGCTTTTTGCACTTGATAATACGGTGTGTATCTAAAACGATGGAATTCTTTGTAGCTTGCGGAAAATAAACATTTTTAATGAATTTTCGTATCTGTCGACACGACTAACAATTCTGAGGAAATAACCATAACAACTTATTTGCAATTTCACTATCCATATTCACAATTATTTAGGTGCCACAAACAGTCAGATACAAATTAAAGATTTGATGCAAACAGAACGCTCTTTCAGTTGCTTGGTAATACGGAACAGAGATGAATAGGGGTATGACAAAGAATAGCGATCAGTTTGTTCAATCTTCACACAAAAACAACATACCACAGTTTGTTGACAAGCTAGGAGGTAGTGCATACTCCGAAAATAGGTTATTGTTGATATTGATTACATTTCAAACAATTGAACATGAGATGCTTAGAAGCGCTCCAGAAGAGATAAATCTTGTCAAATATTCAAAAAAGGCGCAAATAGCCAAAAACCTTATCTTTTCTATCAAAAATATCAATACTCTGCGCAAGTCTGCGCTACAAAAGGCGATGTGCATTTTAAACTAACATTTTAATCTAATATTTACAACTAACCCCAACCCGGGCGAACCCGGGCTTCATGAGTTTTGCTGCATGGTTTTCACTAAAAAATCACACTTTCTTCGTAAATTCAAATTTTATTAACCTTTTCTACTATTCTAAAAAAATATATGATGCAGATTTGTTCTATACTTCATTTCAAGGAACTTTTCTTTAACACCATCTTAATTCAAGTCAATGGTAGAGCTCTAGCAAATTATTTAATATTTGAAATTTTATTCAAAAAATCGCAAAAAACACAGAGGTTATATACTTCAAAAAATCGTACAGAACTCAAATTCAGTCCAATCACTTCAAGAATTCGGATTAAAAAATTTCAAGAGTGTATTATTACAGAAAAAATATAAAAAAGCCTTCAACGTGAATTTTGTATTTTGGATTAATGACCAGCGATTCCCCACTGTGAAGTGGCAGCCGTTTTTGCATAAAGGGTGTCCACGATGAAATTGCCACACTATGAAATTGCTCTAACTTTTTAACCGTTGGGTAGAATTTAATGAAAATTTGGGTGGATTTAGTTCATAGTGCATTATTTACATCGTGCAAGTTTTAAAGTCCTGTGATCAAAACTCGCGGAAATGGAGTCGAAAGAACAGCTCGTGCGTGATAAAATCTTGCGCATTTATCACGAGAACAAGGATCTCTCGCATCGTTCTATCGCTAAAACGTTGGGAATCGCGAATTCCACGAGGCTGCTTCCTCTCCTGAAGGCCCACAACGTCCCAACAATCTTCTGGCCGGATTTGGCCTCATGCCACTACTCCAAGGACGTGCTGAAGTGGTATGCGGACAATAAGGTCAACTTCGTGCCGAAAATGTTCAACCCTCCCAACACTCCGGAGCTCCGCCCCATCGAGAAGTACTGGGCGATTATGAAGCAGCACCTTCTTAAACGACCTAAGGTAGTGAAGACAGTCGAGGAACTGAAGAAAGAATGGGTTTACGTGCAAAAAACAGGTTGTGCAGAATCTTATGGCCGGGGTTAAGGCCAAGGTGCGGGCATTTGCGTATGGACTGTAAATAAAATACGAGTAAAATGGTAAAATGAAGTTTAATAGTTATTTCTCAATCCCTGATAATTTGATGGCAATCGGATGAAAACTCGAATTTTGCGAATCGATTTTGTGTGTGGCAATTTCATCGTGGACACCCTTTACATATCAGAAAAGCTTGAATGAGTTAAAATATGTTTTTTTTGGTTAAGAACCTTAAAGAAAAAATAACACAAACCTTTGTCGGCAATTAAAGTCAAATAAAGAGCAGCCACAAGAATGCGTAACCATCTAAGTAGCCTTAAATTGTCAAAAATTAATGCTTTCATTTGTTGTGATAACCGTGCACACTGGGCCAGAATGGAAAATTATAGAGAATAAATTATTTTCACTATGAAGATGTAAATTGTTTTCAGTAAAGTTGCAGCTTATAACTAGGGCTTTTATCTGCCATCCGTTTGAGATAGGGTGGTCCTTGATTATAATGAAATATAAATTTTATCTCTTACATTTCCTCACATTTCCTGCACTAAAATGTTCTAAAGACTGTATTGGATGAAATTTGGACACACGCATCTGTACGTAACTTTTTAGCGTGTGGGTAAACATTGTTGAAATTTTAACTGAATGTATTTCATTGTGTTGTGTCAATTGTGTAATGAGTTTCGTGAAAATCGGTCGAGTGATTTCAGTTATGGCTTCGAATGAAGAAATAGTGCGCCAACAAATTTTGGGCACTCACTTCGAAAACCCAAACGCTTCTCATCGATGGATCAGAAAACAGCTCGGAACCGCACATTCAACCGTATCTCATGTGATCAAAACTCAAGGACCGTAAGACAACCAAGCGGAAAAATGGTAGTGGCAAATAACGTGGCACACCAAATCCGGAAAAGGCCAGGATGGTATTGAACCAATTTAAGCGTTATCCCAACATTTCGGTCAGGAATGTTGCGAAAAAGGCGAAAGTTTCAGTTTGTTTTGTGCAAAAAACAATGACACGTTCTGGATTACATGTGTACAAGGTCCAGAAGGCACCGAACCGGAGCGATAAACAGAACTCGGTGGCCAAAACTCGTGCAAGAAAACTGTACAGGGAGTGGCTCACAAAACCGTTATGCATTGTGATGGACGATGAGACCTACATTAAAGCCGACACCAAACAAATGCCAGGACAGGAACACTACGTAACCACCTCTAAGTTGGCCGTTCCGGAAAGTGTATGGAAAAAGAAACTGTGGAAATTCGCCAAAAAATTCCTTGTCTGGCAAGCGATCTGCGGATGTGGCAAAATGAGTCAGCCCTTCATCACCTCTGGGACCGTCAACGGACAAATCTACAAGGACGAATGCCTCCAAAAACGACTTCTGCCTTTCTTGAGATCTCACGATGGTTCGACAATGTTTTGGCCGGATTTGGCATCTTGCCACTATGCCCGGCCCGTCTTAGACTGGTACAAAGATAATAATGTAGTTTTTGTACCAAAACACTCCGGAACTTCGCCCAATTGAAAAATTTTGGACAATCATGAAAGCAAAGCTCGTTAAAACTCCAAACCTGATAGAAAATGCACTTGAACTAAAGAAAGTGTGGTTAAAAGTAAGTAAGCAAGTCGGTCCTATCATTGCCCAAAATTTGATGAAAGGGGTCAAGGCAAAGGTGCGGGCATTTGGGTTGGGAGAAGAGGTTCAATAAACCAATGATGTCAAAACTTAACCATTTAGTAGTACTTTATTTCCAGAAATTTTGAAAAGAATCGGGTTCAAGGAAAATTTTTGGTGACTTATTTTGTGTGTTCAAATTTCATCGAATACAGTCTTTATGTCTTCTCTAAAATAAAATTCTTTTTTTTTTCCTTTATTATCGAGATTATCAGCCCTGGGCTGGTTCAACTCCCGTCGTAGCCACTTAAATACCTCTTGGGGTACCACTACGCCGACGTCACCCCCAAAATAAAATTCTTGATTATTCTTAAATGGTTGGTCTTCAAATTTTTTAAGCATTTTTATTTTTATATATAATTTTACACAAACCTAGGAATGAAGCTGAACGTGCGAAGTGATTTTATTTTAAAGAGGACATACATTCATAGCAATATTTATTCTAAATTTTTTTTCAATTCACCTGAGAATTTACAATCAAAAGAGCGCTCTTATTTTCACCATTCATTTGCAATCATACTTGTATCCCCGTTTTCCCCCTCTAAGATATAATATAATTTGAATAAAAATCGTAGTTTTTGGATCAAAATCGCGGTACCTTTTGATCGGATTAATGAAATTACGTTTACTCTTCATCAAAGATGCTTTTAAGCAAGCTCTAGACATTTGCTAAAGACACCGTTTACATAAAACTTGAAATGAAAAAGTTAAGCGAAAAATACTATTCTTTTCAGGACCACCCTACCTTTAAGCGTAAAAATGATCATAACTTATGACACAAAAGACCTACGACTAGGGTTTTGCAGCAGTTTCCTCAAATTTAATAAGAAATAATTTTGTAGAACACTGTATTGCGCTTTTTCTAGAAATGTGAGAGAGGAAATTTTTATTTCAATATTTTCAAGGACCATCCTAACTGAAACTGATATCAAATCAAGGCGCTTATTAAAAGCTGCAACTTTGCCGAAGACAGTTTTGCCTTTTAGTTGCATCTACACAGTGAAAATAATTTCTTCCTGCTAATTTTTCATTCTGGCCCAGTGTGTAGTGAGTTCGGTTGCTCAATGGAAAAAGTTTTTGCTTAAAGAAGCAAAGCTCATGACTTACAAGTTCTAGGTGCAGCCTGGCGCAGATGTACAGGGTGCGGCAGAAAATAGTGCGAAAATGTTCAAACTTGAGTATTGGGTTAATTCGTGTAGCTAAGGACTAATTTCTGTCGAAAGTGTATTTGTTTATGTTTACTTTCAAGTGCTGCATCCAAACATTCATTCGAAGGAAGTGATCACCAGTTTGTTGCTCACCCAGAAGAAGCCGAAAGAGATTACCAAGGTGCTGGGTGCCATTTGGCAACAGTTTACTGCATAAAAAAGTCCCTGCAGGATAGTCCTAAGCAGCGGAAGCGGGGAAGCGGACGTCCGCGCTTTGCACGCACGCCGAACGTGATCAAATCGGTCCGTGCAAAAATTGCTCGCAACCCGGTGCGTTCCATAAGAAAACTGGCAATGGAAGCCAATACTTCGGAGAAATCCATGCGGAGAAGTCCTGCATGCATCTTCCAGAGCCAGAGTGAAACGCCACTTGATTACGGATCGGATCAATGAACTACGAGTGACTCGTTCCAAGAGATTGCTTTCCTTGTTGAAGAAGGAAAAAAATGATAATCCTGCTCTCCGACGAAAAGCTTTTCAGCATCGATGTTGTGGCCAACAGCCGCACGTACCGATTCATTTCACGGCAGAAAATAGAGAACGTCCCGGAAAAAGACACGAACACGGACGTAAGCCTTAGAAGGGATGGTGGATACCTTATATACATACATGCTTAAAAGTTCAGAGCTATTTCATTACCTGGCGCTAGTGTGCATGTAAATTACTGGATTGACAAATATTTTTGAGTAGCTAAGGCCTTTTGGATAGTGTTAACATTAGTTCAACAAATCATTCGCTCCGTGGTGCTAGTGTATATGTGAAGTTTTTGTATTACCTGTATCCTGAAATCTAGATCATTTATGAATTTACTGTCTGCGGGAAAGTTATTCGGGAAATCATGACTTTCCAGGCAGTTGACTTTAAATTTCAGAATTATCTCACTAGTGTGCGTGTACAATTACTGAATAACGGGAATCTCGAGATCCTTGACATATTGCTAGATGGCGTCTTCGGCAAATATGATTGATTCAAGGCTTTCTGATGGTTTAAACATTGTTTTAGAACTCATTCACTACGTAGCGCAAGTGTACACGTGCAAAATTTGTATCACCTGTTTTTTACCCTTCTTACATCAATAGAAGGGTATTAAGATCGCTTGAAAACTCGACTTTTTATCCGAGGCCCACAGGGCCGAGTGTCATATACCATTCGACTCAGCTCGACGAACTGAGCACATGTCTGTGTGTATGTATGTATGTGTGTGTGTGTATGTGTGTGTGTATGTGTGTGTGTGCGTTACAAATAATGTCACATCGGTTTCTCAGCCATCTGTGAACCGATTTCAGTTCTGTTGACGGCAAATGGAAGCTACAACATTCCCATAGAACGCTATTGACTTTCATTCGGACATTTCGTTACGAAGATATGAATGAAACAGTACTTGAAGGCCTATTATAATAGTAATCAAACAGTTTAGTCTCCGATTACATACTGAGCTATTTGTGTACCGATTTTAGTTTTGTTGGTGCCAGATCAAAGCTATGATATCTCCAAATAACTGGTCAAAATTTCATTATGATTGGATAATCCTTCATGGAGATGTGACCAAAACAATACCTGAGAGCACATAATTGTGAGATGACAATATACTCGTTGCAGTGCAAAACCGAACAAGACCAATCACACCAATCGATGCCGCTTGCATTCTATTGTGTCGCATCTGGAGCGTTGTATAGCACATACAGTGGACTAGCCACACTATGCGACTGTATAGAATTAGAGCAGCATCGAATGGCTCGAGTGGTCTGGTTTTGAACTGCAACGGGTATACTCGAAAATTACACAAAGTCTCCATTTAATAAAATCAATTTTCTTACTAAGCATATTGAATCCATATCGATAATCAAAATTGACGTATTGTCTAATAATTCATTCTATGGACTGATTATATAAAATTGATAATATTTATGTAATTTCCCCTTTTATAGAACTAACAGAAACAGGTCATTAAAGACTATTAATGGTAATATGTTAATCACATCGATGAACAGTACGTTAAGGATTGTCGAACGGTACAATTTTTAAACACAAAATATTACATATCGAATATTCCTGGACCTTCCTGGAATTTCTGATGAAAATATGTATCCAGTACCATATTAGCCACATTTGAGTTCATAATTCTGATAAAATGTAAGAAGGGTTCAGTCGCACCATCGGTGGATTAATTCAGGTTTTTTAGATGTAGAACAACTATGAATTTACTGTCTGAAATTACTGAGTGGGGAGAAGAGGCCACCGTAAGTTCACGAAATGTTATCAACAGGGAGTTGGCAATTCCACTCTCCCCCTCCAAATTGCTTCAATCTGGTGTCCTTATGGTCCCTTCCCAACCCATTGCGTTCAAATTGTGTAGGAAAATAACAGGAGAGATGGTAATAATTTTTGAACCTTAGCTTTAACTTTTGTATACCTATTACTTGAATGGATAGCGAGACATTCCCGGCATCCGCATACTTCAACAACCGAGCCATCCTGCCCCTCCCTCAGTTTTGACATTTATTCCTGACAGATGCAGCTCGTCTCGAAGCTGGTATTCCTCGACTGGATTTTCACTAGACTTCCGTTATAAAATTATCTCGCTTGCGGATCTTCGGAGTAGTAGACGTGCTAGGTATCGCACTCTCATCAGGTACGGCATATTCAGCTATTTTCAATCCTTCTGCAGTGGTTAATTTTATTCTTGGCGTACCCCCGTTTAACGTCGGATAGTATCGAATGAATAGAGATGACGGATCAAGATCTCCGAAGTTAGAGACAAAAATAGTCTTAAACACTGCTTTGGACAATCCAAATGTATGTACCTGTTGATCCCGTGATTGGAATAGGGTCTCCCGTGATTGGAATAGGGTTTTATTTCTCGAGCTGTCAAAAAAAAGACAAATATTTTATAGGAACTCAAAATTCCGTAGAAATCTTCGATTGGACGACACTGATTGGCAGATAAGTCGGGTTGTGGTTTTGGGTACAAATGGGATCGAATGGATATTCAGGAACGATTGTGTTTTTTTTCTTTCGTTCTGCGATAATCGGCCATCCGGTCAAAACACGTATTGTCCATTTGCATGCATGATGGTTTTGTGAAAACGGGATGAAATTTTTCTTCAAAATTTCGTTCCGGTACACATCATGATTGATAGCCAAACCAGACAGAGGGCTTGAACCATAGCTTACACCGATAAAAAGAAACATTGGATTTTTTGCGTTTTAGAATGCACATAAAGGGAATGCTAGATTTGGCAGAAAATAATGGGATGTTTTATGTGAATTTAAGCCAGATAACGCCTGAATCAAGCCTGTTGTATGAAAGATTGCAAACAATGTTGTATGGTGCATCAAACACTACAACCAATTGCTTTGTCTACGCCTCCTTTAGCGTGGAATTAAATGAGGGGAAATTTTACGCGCTTGTTAAAATAAATTATTTTTTTCTGTGTAGAAATAAAGGCTGTCCACGTTAAATTTCGGACACTTTTCTGTCAGTGTAGATTTTGAATTATTTCACGGATCACTCAAACGTTTCACTTGCATGACATCTGAAACTTCCTATTTTATTTCGTGATACAAAATATTTAAATTCTTGTTACATTCAGTAAAATTACGTCGAATCAATTGGAAGTACGGAAAAGCATTTTGTACGAACGGTAGCAAAATACAAATTTATCGGTTCGCGATCTAGGCATGAAACTTAAACTACAGAGAAGTGCCCACATGGTGTTTTGTGTTTGCAAATCATTTGACCAGCGCTTGACTGTGGATCGGAAGGTTAAAAGTGGAACAAATCGATAATTATGTTTCCGAAAAATGGGCAAGAAGGTGGTAGCCATTATTGAGAAAAATCTCAATCTTTCTGTGCAAAATGTGGCTCGCAAAGTTGGGAAGTTAAAACCATACGTACGAAGAGTGAAGCAGAGGCAAGGATTGAAGGTGTACAAAGTGAAAAATGTGCCTAATCGTGATGACAAATGAATGCTAGAGGGTTTCGTGATAACAAGCTAAATTTCACTGCAAAAAGTAGTGCTATGGAGCTTTACACAAATTATTTGCATTTTTTTTCTTTTAAGATACAAATTTTAAACAGCTGCTGGGTCTAGCTTTTTAAACCGCAATGAAAAGGAGCACCGTTGCCGAGCACTTCCAGACAAAGAAAGTGTCCAAATTTCCGAATAAATATTTGATTTGGCAGGCCATGTTGTGGTCGAAAATCTATAAGTTTCGTCTCTAGCAGCATTATCAATAAGGAAGTGTACGAGAAAGAATGTCTGCTAAGGAGATTGCTACCGTTTATTAGAAGCCACGACTCTTCCGGTCTGTTTTTGCAGAGTTTGTACAGAACTGTAAAACGCGCTCGCGTAATTTTTGGTTTGTGGGTATTTTGAGCAAAACTGAGCAAGCATAAACGAAATAAAAAATACTAGCAGAAAAAGGATAGAAAGACAACACACATACACACTAGGCTGCTGCAAAATTCGAAATATTTGCTCCCCTAAGCTTAATCGACGCCAATTTGGGTCCCGATAGTCCCCAAACATTTTTAACACATTTGGTTTTAATTTGGCTTTGCACACGCTATTCAAAGTTTGTATGGGAATTAGTATGAAGAATCTCAAACTTACAATTCCAGATCCCTAACATCTTGATATTATGTCCTTAAACCAAATCTTATATACATCCATATAGTGTAAGTTGTCAACTATCAAAATGCCACTTCAGGTATGATGTTTTATACTTATTTTTGTTTTCTTATTATTTATAAGTTTTTTATATTTTATATTGATATATTTTATGTATTATATTTTATTTATATTATTATATATATTTTATATATTTTTTATTTAGATATTTTATATCCATTACATATTTTTACTTCTTATTATTATATTTGTTGAATAACTATTTTTGTATAATATTTACATGTCAGGTATCTTCGGCATTTTGGTAGTTGACACTTTACACTATATGAATGTATATAAGATTTGGTTTAAGGACATAATATCAAGATGTTAGGGATCTGGAATTGTAAGTTTGAGATTCTTCATACTAATTCCCATACAAACTTTGAATAGCGTGTGCAAAGCCAAATTAAAACCAAATGTGTTAAAATTTTTTGGGGACTATCAGGACCCAAATTGGCGTCGATTAAGCTTAGGGGAGTAAATATTTCGAATTTTGCATCAGCCTAATACACACTCTCATTTCACTCTGACCTCGTTTGACGCTGTTCATAAGCACGTAGATTTTTCTGGGGAGAGGGGAGGTTTGACAAAACTCTACGCCCCATACAATATTTCTAAATTATGAATGGCGAAAAGTCTACGAGGCGAGGGGGGTGGGTCTGAGATATTCAAAAATGAGCCTACGTGACTTATGAACAGGCCCATCAAGTTGCCACCAGTTACGGTTCTTAACCATTCAAACCTGAAATAACAAAACGCTTGCATTAAAAAAGAACAATTTATAAAACATATTATAACTGATTCGTGTGTTTATTCATGATTTTTCAAAAATGACTGCTCTCCTAGTCAGGCGGCTTTTCGGAAGTTTGCCAGACTTTTGGAGCGTGGAATGCAATATCCCAAGTAACATTGCCAAAACCACCCAGCTATATTATGTTTTTTTTAAAGTTTTATTAAAGCCACTAGAAATCAATTTGGTTTTATTGTGGCACCAAGATGTGCCAATAGGTTACATATTTTAGTCAGGTTAATGAGAACCTACACAGCTTGTTCACAACGATCTTAAAACATTGTTATCTCAAATTCTATTCACTCCTTTCAACCTATTAGAGGTTTTATTACGACCTTATGAACTTATAAACTGCCATTTTAATGTTAAAATGGTCAGTTGAAAAAGCATTTTAAAACCATTTTTCCTCCAGTAAATGCATTGAAAGGCTAATTGGCATTGAGGGAAGTCAACAAATGAAGTTGACTTTTTGGCAAAACTGTGATTTTTTCCAATAGCTATTGAACTATAAGAAATAATTGAAATGTGGAAAACTAAATGCACCAAATTTTAAATGTAATGCGTATGAACTGTAGATCGAAGAACAAATTTGGAATTTATTTTAAATGCCTTATCGAAATCCATAAATTTTCAGGAAATTCATGATCAATTTATTGCACATATTCGTTTTTGTTGTTGTAAACACGCATGATTTCCGAGGCGCATGAATTTCCGGCTCTTATTGTACCAATTTTTACAATGAATGGCGCATATAATTTGGAGCACGATACGTTGTGAAAAAACTCAATTCGTTAAGGATATTTTCCTATCAAACAAAATTTCCCGCAATACTAGGACTTTTTTCCGTGATATTATTTACTGCTAAACGAATCAGAAGCACAGAGAATCGAACAAAGCAGAACAACAAAATCATCCACGACAGTGAAGCTTGACAGTTGTGGCCATTTGGCCGTATGCTGGTTTGCATGGCAGCCAATAGGTTTTATGAAGGTTCTCAAGTAGTCATAACATTTTTCACCACGAGGACATTTTCAACATCTTTGTGGTCTTACAAAGGTTTTCATAACTTGTTTTCACAACCGTCTACAGAGTGGGCCACTTTGTACACATTTCGGCTTTTAAAAAGCATAGAGGACGTGTTGGTAGACAAAACAGTTATGAAAGTATAGTAGCTTTATCAACAAAGCCGGTAGAAGTGCTATAAGGCTGGAATAAAACTAGAATTGTTACTTGGGATGTTGGCATTCTTCTCAACACTCTGGTCGTTTTATTGAACAGTTCCTCTTTGGGTTTCGCTACGAAACTGATAGAATTCCGCTGCAGGATAGCCCAGAAGTTTTCAATTGAGCGTAGATGGTACACGTTGGGGACGTTTGCGTTCTTGGGAACGACTGAGATATTCAAACGCTCCATCTCCTCCAGCGTCTTCTTCGCGTAATCCAGACCAAGCCAAAACACTACATAGTCGTTCGGGTGGGTTTCATTGACCACAAGTCCCGAAGAAAAGAAAAGCGACTTTGATCTACTTTGTCTTCCGCCTTTTGCTTCAGTGCTTTCTGCACCTTCCGGTCACATAAAACCGTCGGACTATCGGAACCCGGCTCGCGATAGATAGTCTCACTTTTCTTCAGTAGTGCCAGGATCTTATATATTACCACTAGGTTGTATCCGGCAGACACAAAGTGCGGCTTGATGATGAACTTCTTCGCTTTGAGCGGTGATAACCCTAAACCTCCACTTCTCTCACCATGGCTAACGTAAACAAACTGATAGAGCTGTCATTTGTTTCTATGCATAGCCTACTTATATTTATTTACAATTCATCATTGGATTCACCATCCGGTGGCAGTATAATTGCAGAAAAACGGTGAACTTCCCAAGGAACATTGCTGGTTTTATCGTGGTTTTAAAGCATTCTTGAAGTCTAATTCATGCTCTTCAGAACCCTTGTAAAACCAAAATGGTTACTTGGGTTGTTTCCTTTTTCTCAATGCCACTGTTACTGTTATATTCTGTACAATGCTCAAACTTTCGCATGACAAATGTTGCACTGAGAGCTCGGAAAGTGTGAAAATTGAAACTATCACTCCATCCCTTAATGCATACCACCCTTAACACATATCCTTCCACGCAAACCTACAAAATGCAACTCAGTATCCACCGCAAGGGTGGCCTTTATTTTGACAAAGTTTGTGCAGATTTCCGTAACAGTCCGTCGAACAACAAGCCTCACCTACACTTCATCTTGTTCCGGCCGCCACCATAGAAGTCGATGTCCGTCGTCGTCGTCGTCGTTGCCATCGAGGCGTAAATCCAGCAGGACGGAACCGTTGCCACCGAGCCCGGCAATGACAGACGCACCGGAATTGATCGATGATGGATGCATTTTTAGTGAGAAGAAAATAAATTGCTTTTGATGATATGTGCGTCTGTGCGTCCAGCGCTGGCTGAGTGTGGAGATGATGACGGTGCTACTGGGCATTGCTGGACATTTTCCCTAGGACACTTCTCCTACGGCGGCATACGAATCATTCGTCGTGAGTGAAGTTTTAGACCCGTTTTTTTGTACTTCGTCGAGCTCAAAACAACATGCCAATCATATCCCGGCGGGAAATAGAAGCAAAGAGTTTCAAAAATGAATCGAATCGAATGGCGGAGCGGGATTCTGTGCGGAGTACTACTCTTTGATTTTCATAGGGATTTTTTTTTTCGTTTTGCTGGCCAAATCGCTAAGAAACGAGCTTTTTCACTGGCTGGGGATAGATGCAAGCCTGAGTGCACATCATATGGATTAAAATTGCACACGTGAAAGAAGGTTTTGCTGCAAGGGGAGGGTGTCTGTTAAGGGGAGGTAGATACAGTACTCCTCGCATTCCGGGGTTTTTTCACAGCCTCGTTCGATTGGAAAGGTTTTTTTTTTCTAACTTACGCATCAAAGTGCAGCAGCGGATCAACGCGGTGGAATACGTGGATTGGACGTTCCGAATTAATTTCCGAGGGCAACGTTTTTGAGAGAAGATTTATGGATGGGTTGGATACAGGTTGAAGGAAAAGTTTTCGTTGATCTTAGTGTTTTTTCGTTCAAGGAAAACTTACATTTTTTCAACCATAAATTGCGAATCACCGATCCTCCTTCCAAAACGCACAGTTTCCTTCCCAGTTCGAAGCGATCCATCTGCCGACGATTGAATTAAATCGAAATATCAACCCTCGATGCCTCACAAGTCCGGAGATTATGGCCCAGACGCGCAGACTGCTAATTAGATGTTCGAAGCCCTAATTATCTTCAATAACTAAATATGCTGTTCTAAATGAGCTCCTTCCCCTCCCGCTGTGAAGCGATGGTTGGTGTATTATCCATTAGGGTCCATATTTCCGCTGTCCAATTTGTCCGGGATGACTCAAGACCGACAGTCGCAACAAAGCACACACGTCTGATCTCTGGTATGAAGCTGTGAGTGTGGGTGTGTTTGTGTTCGTCCACCGAGTGGGCTCATTTTCCATCTCCGTGGACAATTCCACCCGCTAATCGCACTAATATTCATCATACAAATTATAATTTCCTACATATTCAATTACATAATTCACCTGACAATGTTTGCCGTTCCGTTTGCGCCACCACTCCCCCTCCTGCAGTGGCTGCAAATCGGTGCAACGGTCGTGATTCCGGTTTTCCGCCGGCGTTGATCGCAAGAGTGACTCATGTCCACTCCCACCGCTCACTCGAATCAACCATCAAATCTTAAGATAAACCAAAAAACCACCTGAACCTGGCGTATTGCCTCTTTGGAATGAGAAGGGTGAATGTCGTCTGGAAAATTGAAAAGTCATTCTCCATAATGCAAACCAACTGGCCCTACCTCAACCGCCAACCGGGCCCGTTCGTCCGGGTACAATCGCGAGTTCTGCGACTGTCTCGGGATCGATAAATGCATTTTCCTTCTGACCGACCGCGAAATAGAACGGCGCGGTGCCTCGGAAAAAGCCTAACCAGACCTCCCAGCCCCCCTTCCCCATAGTCCAACAAGCAACGGTCATCTACATTTGTGAATCACATTCTGCTGCTGCTGTGTGTGTGTGTGTGCCCAAGAGGTGGGAGTGAGTGCGCTTTCTGTTTGGATTTGTTCTGGTGGAGTCCTCAAAGACTGGGTCGACAGCAGGAGGGGGGATGGGGGGCGGGTGAAATTTTCATTCGCGGACCTTGTGCGCGCGATTTTCTCCATAATTCATAATTGTGGTCACTGTACTAAAATGATTTAGTTTCGGGAAGACACGGCGATGGGATAGGGGTGGTGTGTGCTGCGAAGGCGAGAAAGAGGTTAGGTTAGGATTATTTGGAAAGTGCTTCTTGACGCGATTGTCGCAGCAGCCGCCACACCGTTGCGATTGTGTATTTAGCGCTGCACTCGCAAAGTTGGGGACGGCGGGCGTGTTATTTCGTTTGCCTAATTGATTATCGAGAAAATTGGCAAAACAGCCATTTGAGTTTAGAATATTTGATACAGTTGGCGTGATAGTTCATGGATCGTGAGCAAATACACGCAAACACACTTTGAGATGGCTCTTTGGAAGACGGGAGAAATTTTTATGTTTGACAAAATGGTTTCATGAAATGAAATTTCAATTACTACCAAATACTGGGTTAAGCACATCAAAATAGGTTTTTTCCGTCTTTAGAAATATCAAGAGGAGAATATTAGATGTGGAAAACAGAATGATGTACAGGGTGTCTCAAAATAAGTGTCACTAAACTGCGTCAACCAGTTTTAAAACAATCCTAAATTTCGACACAAAATCAATCTTATCACGTATTGCATTATTGATTTCCGATGATAATAAATCGGCTGACAAAAACTTGTTTTTGGCAACACTTGCCAATGACCTTGTTTTTGATAGCTAAGCAAATGTAAAACACATTTTCTGGTGTCAAGTGCTTTTAAGACAGTTTACTTCCTGTTGAGTTTCCCTTGATTTCCGGTAGTGAAAACGTTGTTTTGAAGCCATGCCAAATCTACCAAAGGAAGAAAAAGGAAACATTGTGACGTGGAAGTAAATAACATGTTAGATCTTCAAAAAGAATTGAATGATTTGTTGTTTAAAATTTTCACAATGATCCGGAAAATGGCGGAAAAAAGTATGCAAGACGATGAAGAGGAAAATAGTTAACACACATCAAAACCATTCAAATCGCTCAAGCAAAGCAGAGTTTAGCTTGATTTAAACGTATGACCTAGAGACCATTCGTCAGATATCGGTGAAAAATCCGAACATTGACAAAACGATGCTCGTAGCAAGAACACAAGACAGCAAGGCTCGAATTTGCCAGAGTTAAAATGAACCGTGACCGGAACATCAATAATTTACATTCGTTAATGGTTTTTTTTTAGCTAAACCCGGTGCGCGCCTTGCTACACAGAAAACAATTATTTTTAACAAGCGCGTATAAATTCCCCTCGTTGTAATCAAAATTGTTTGCAATATTTCATGCGCCATACAACAATGTTGGCAATCTTTCATAAAACAGGCTAGATTCATACAACAGGCTAGATTGTAGCCTAAATATCTTATTATTTTCTGCCAACTCTAGCATTCCCTTAATTTGCATTAGATAACGCACAAAATTCAATGTTCTTTTTTATCTGTGTAGGCTTGCAACAAATTGTATAAAAATTTAATAGAACTGCTGCTTTTATGATTTTTTTTAGGAAAGAGTTATGTTAAAATATCTTCGTTTACTAATGTGTGTAATTTCTGCAAAATAAAACGCAATTGTAATAAACGCAATTGTAATATGTGTAATTTCTGCAAAAGAAAAAATCCTGCCTCCTAAAACCCTTAGTGGCGGAATTTGGTTCCATCTGCTTGAATAGTCCTCGAGTAATGAACGAAATTTGTGTTTCTTTGTAGGAGAGCCCCCCCTCCTGTTTTAGACGGGGGAAGAGTTTAGAACAAACAGCATACAAAAGTACATAACCCTAGCGATAATTCTCATTTTTGGTTGAAATTATCGTTTCATTCGTATGGGACCAGACCCGCCCCTTTCCTCTACCAGAGAGAGGAGGGAACCACAGGGAATATTTCTTGCCTCTGAAATCCCCACATGCCAAGTTTGGTTACGTTTGCTTGATAAGTGCTCGAGCTATGCAGAAGTTGCCGTTTCATTTGTATGAGAGGATCCCCTTCTAGAGAGGGAGGGTCTCAAACCACCATATAAACATGTTTTGGTTCCAAAAAACACGACATGCCGAATTTGGTTCCATTTCACCACAGATACATTTTTTGCCTCTAAAAACTCTTGATTAGTTCTAGAGCAATGCAGAAATTGGATATTCATTTCTATGACAGCGCCGCTTCCAGAGAAGGAAGGGGTTTCCAACTATAAGGTCCCAAAAACACCTCCTTACAAAATTTCACGCCGATCGGTTCAGTAGTTTTCGAGAGATTCAGCCTGACAGACAGACAGACAGACAGACAGACGCGTGTCAAATTGGCCGTGATTGCAGCCGAGCGCAAACAGGACGCACTTAGAATGAGAGCAGAGACTGCCGAACAGGTTCAGCCAAAAGGTAACGAAAAAGGCAACGGATGAGGCACTGCTAACGCCAAAGGAACCCCAGAATCCACGCTCAGAGAAAAGGAAAAGGGACACACCTGAAAAAGCTCAAAAACGACGAGGAGAAAAGTGAACGCTGAACTTCTCCAAAAAGTTAGAGCTGATTTGGAGTTGAAGGAACTACGGGAAAAGGTGGTGGAAACCAACCGAGCTGAAGAAGTATCCTTCCATCAAGAGCACAGCCTTCAAAACAATTGTTGACAAGTTTCTTGGAGACTGTGACCAAGTGCAAGAATCTTGACGAGATCACAACAGCGGACGAGCTGAGGAGGGTGCGGAACGGACACTGTGATCTTGGAGATGCTCCAATGACAAAGAGGAAGGCGTACGGTGGCACACAGACAGCGGCGATAGCTGCAGCCAACAAGCTGTTGGTGTCGGGTCGAGTATAAGTTGGGTTCTCGGTGTGCTGTCTGAGAGTCGTCCCTTGAGTTCCAAAGGAATTGGAGAGTTGCTATAAGTGCATGGGTTTTGGTAACAAGACGAGGAGCTGCAAAGGTCCTGACAGATCTGATCTAAGCAGGAAATGCGGGGAGAAGGATCATTTTGCAAGAGATTGCACATAGCAACATAGATGCATGTTTTACTAAACGGTGGACGATAACGACCACATGACGGGAGGCTACATTGCGGCATAGCTTAGTAACTGTTGTGGCAGTCAACAACAGAAACGAAGTGTGACGTCTGCGATACAAGAGATGAGTAGATTCCCCATCCAGTAAGTAGCATCGGCCAACGAAATCTTGCCGCAATACGAAGGGCAAATAGTTGCGAGCGGAAGTGGAAGACGAAGGTCTTCGACAAGGAACTCTTTGTTGAGGCACTTCGATTAGATAACAAACTCTCGCAACGAAACGTGGACGAGCTGCAAATACGTTATTACGGGCATGTTACTCAACCATGCCGAGGAAACTGGAGCCGAGGAACAAGCGGCACCCAGCTTACTGGTGGAATGGGCAACTCAGCATCCTTAGCACTAGTTGTTTCAGAGCCAGAAGACGTGTCCAGAGTACTTAAACCGCAGCAGACAGAGAGGTTCATAGGGTGGTGTTTCGAGCGACCAGGACCGAATTGAAACGAGAGATAAGACTGAGTAAGACGAACTGCTACAAGGAGCTGTCCCGAGCAGCTGATGTTAACGCCTGAGGCGACACGTATCGTATTGTCATGGCGAAGATCAAAGGCCTATCAATGGAAGCAGAGCTATGTCCAGCAAAACTGAAGGTTATTTTAGATGGACTCTTCCCGACGCACAATCCAATGACGTGGCCATGTACACCGTACGGCGAGGAAGAGAGAAGTAATGTTGAGGACATGCAAGTGTCAAACGAGGAGCTCGTGGCTGTGGCGAAAGGGCTTACGTTGTTGTTGTTTGTTTATTTAAGAGGGATTTTAACCCCAAGGTCATTCGTCCCTTATAAAGGGCTTAAGGTGAACAATGCACTCGGACCGGATGTAATCCTTAACGTGGCTCTGAAACTGGCGATTCAGGCATTCCCGGGAATGTTCTGGAATGTGCTACAGAAATGTCTGGAGGAAGGTCATTTCCCAGACAGGTGGAAAATACAGACATTACTGTTGCTGCCGAAGCCAGGAAAGCCTCCGGGGAATCCAGCATTGTATAGGCCAATATGCCTGTTAGATACGCTTCTGAAACTCTCTGGGGAGGATCATTCTCAACAGGCTGACGAAATTTATCGAGAGCGAGCACGGGCTGTCGAATTAAGCAATTCGGTTTCTGTCAAGGGAAGTCTACGGTGGATGCCATTCGGACAGTGGTCAAGACAGCCGTAATGGCGTCAAAATAGAAGTGGAGAGGCGATTGATATTGCGCTGTTGTAACGATTGACGCTAAGAACGCCTTCAATAGCGCCAGCTGGGAGGCTACTGCCAAGTCACTGTACAGAATAAAGGTCCCTGATTACCTGTGCACGATGAGTGCGTGCAGGCCTCTGTGTCATCTCAGTCCATGAGGATTTCCCGAACCTCGTAAAAACAAAGTTTAATTCCTTTCTAGAATTTTGAAATTTCAACCAAGACAAAAACTCTTGGCCACCGGGAATCTGCTACAAAGCGAAGGAAGTTTTGATTTCGAAGTGTGAACCGCATTGCATACAAAAAATTCCAGACTAGTTGAGGAGATTTGCCGGCTTCGACAAAGTTTCGCAGTATGTCATATTTCGTCTTTTGACATTATAATATTATGTAGAAGGAGATGTTCGCTCATCACCATGTGGCACCAAGAGTGAACATTAATGTTTTTGGCTAGAATGAAAGATGTGAAGAGAAAGTGTTGATAGTTCCGTCAGATGCGGCAGGTAGGAAAATTGAACAGATGTTTTTGAAAATTGAGCGAAAGGACATGTATCCAATGGTACTCGAACCATGGACGTCAATCTTTGCCTGACATCCCACTGCGGGGTAGGTTGAAAGTGGGATGTTAGGCAAAGATTGACGTCGTGAAAAACAACATACAACGGGGACCATCAAGGCACCCAAATGAAAGGATTTGGAAAGGGAGCATGGGACTGCCTCCTCCCTATTGTTAACATTCCGCGGAACGAGGGCGGGCTCTTCGACCCCATCAATGGGGTTTATTCTGTCAATGGAGGGTTAGATTCTAGTGCTCTAGGTTTGAAATTGCTTCATCCCTTAGATCAGTCGGTAAAGAAAGAGCTACAAAGCAACACAATGCTGGAGGTGGCTGGGTTCGATTCCCGGTCTGGTCTAGAAATTTTTCGTTAAGGAAAATTTCTCAATTCTCTGGGGATAGGGTATGGTTGTACTGGCCACACAATCATACTTATGCGAAAATGGTACCTGGCTTCGAAAGATCTCAATTTATAACTGTGGAAGTGCATTTAGAACACTAAGTTGAGAGCAAGCAATAAGCTAATTGTGAAAGCAATAAGCTTGTAATGCTAAATAAGAAGGAGAAGGAAGTGAACTTGCTTTTGGAGATTCTCGTCCTTATATTCGCGGGTTTCGTGGAAGTATCTCTGCTTACGGGCCTTGATGATTGCATACAACAATAGAATCCTGATCAAATTGTTTTTCAGATTATTCCACTGCTATGGAAAGTTACCTTGCTACAATAGATGGTGGTATTACCATAGACTAACTTTAAGACCAGTAGGTCCCATACAAAAACGATTTTTCTCTTGGCTCAGTCAGTACTAGCACATCGGTCCCAAGCTCGGTCCCAAGCTTAATAATGCGCCCCTCATAATGAACTCACATGAACACACTCTCAAATATTCTGTCAAAATAACACAGCAAATCAAAACAAAGGCGCAAATATGTACAGCAAGGTGCTGACTTCAAGGTATATTTCGGACCAAGGGGATCTACAACAGTGAACCAATTCCAAATAGCTAGTTGCATATTGATTGTTGGTATTACCAACGATAAACGATTACATACTCATGTGCTTTACAGAAATCGCAAACGTAATTTGTGATCGACCCTCGATTATTTTCATTTTAAGTATTGTAATTTTTGAACAGATCTACAAATGTCAAGACTGACAAAGAGAAACGTCAGCGTGATGTCTGTTTCCAACGTACATAAGGTACAAGGTAATATATTCGCTGCAATGTTTATACAGTGGTACGAGAAAGCAAAAGCTAGAAATAATTATGAAATGTCTTCAGAAATGCATGAAATTTAAGCAGTTTCGATTCATAAATTAGCCAAACGCAAGTTTTTTGCTTAAATTTTTGTATGGAGGTATTAAGTAACTCTTGTACGTTACATAACTATACAAATTGATTTGAGGAATATGTTATTACTGAATACTTTTGAGTCAATTAACGCTGATATTTGAAGTGTTCAAAAACGCGATGATGATTGTTTCCAAATTTCGAGTCTCACACTTATTCAGGCATTTTTTCTGATTAATATTACGAAAAAGCTCAATTATTCAAATAATAAATTTTAAATTAATATAATTTTTATGATTTTTACTATCGTTAGAACCTATTGTTCAATTTCCCTTTCCCTGGCAAGATTCACTGTTTCAGGGAGATCCACAACGATTTAAACTCGAAAATTAGATAAAATGTATACAACTAGAAGAAGCTTTGCGATTTCTCATAATAAACGTGGATGTTTGTTTGCTCGCTCACATTTGATCAACTTAAACTCAAAAACATTAGAACCGAACGTACCCTCAATTGAGTTTCATTGTCTCAACTAAATTTTGAGTAATCGCTGTATTTTTTTTGTTGTGATGAAAACGAGTGGCGGGCCTGTTGTTTTTCGAGCATAATCCGAAAAAAAATTTATGAAATAATGAACAAGAGAAGATTTTTTTACGGCTTATAGCCCATTATAAAATATAGCTGGCAAGTAATGACCACAACTAATTTTTGCCATTTAGACCGAAAGGACATCTGCTCCAGTTTGGGTGAAATGTAAAACTTTCTTGCGAAATAATCGAATGGAATATAATTTAGTGAGGTTCGTGGAAATCCGAAAACTTCAATTGACGTTTTCCAGAAAAACTGCCAACCCTGATTTTTTTTGTTCATTTATCCATGAACTCTACGAGTGGAGAAAGCTTCGTATAATTCTGAAATCCTTTGGACCAAACCTGTACAATAGTAAAAAAATCCCCTAATCCTTAAATTTATATAGTTTTGAGTTGAAGTTACTCGTAAATATTGAAACAAAAATTTATGAAAATGAGCATTTTTTTTAAGTTCGCTTCCGCAAAAGATGCAATAAAAATCAAGTCTTTTTGAAAAAAAAACATCGTAGAATTACATTTTATTTAACAACCAAAATTAAAATAGAAATTAGTAGTCAATGGGCCGACCTTCATCGGTTCTGTGATAAAAATAATGTGCGGGTGAAAAGAATATGATAACTAAATTTGGCAACTATTTGAATGCAGAAATAGCTTTTGTCTACACAGATAAAAATAAACACTGAATTTTCTGCGTTATCTAATGCACATAAAAGGAATGCTAGATTTAGCAGAAAATAATGCAATATTACATGTAAATTTAAACCAGATAACCCCTGAGTCCAGCCTGTTGTATGAAAGATTGCAAACAATTTCGTTGCTTTCGTCTCCTCTGGCTTGCAATTAAACGAAGGGAAATTTTACACGCTTGATAAAATTAATTATATTTTTCTGTGTATCGGATCAAATGGTCAATGGCATAGGTCCCATCCATAGATGTAGTTCAGCTGATGATGCGGCGATGTCCACAAACTGGCTTTATATTCTTTTAAGCTGAATCATAATGTATTATGGTTTTAAAAGGTAGGTTTACTAAGGTAGGATTATTGCATTGGTAATGCATCACTATATTTTACGCTTCATTACTTGACAAATGTTGAAATGATGCAATTCCAAAATAATGATGTTGATTTTGGTCGAACAAGTGCAATAATATGATGAAATGCACGCTTACCATTTTGAGCACCAATAAATTCATCCGCATTGTATATAAGGCATTTTGCCAATAAACCTTTTATAGTCTGGTCTAAATTAATACGCCAGAAAAAAAATGCGAATATTTTTGGATTATCTGTAATTTAATATACTATTAAGAATCGGGCTTCAAATGGTGAGTTGACAATTTCTAAGGAGGGTGCGACCGACCTCTGGACCTCACAAGTTCCTACCTCACGCCTCCACGAGTCATATGATCACAAAAGACTGCCAGCTGAAACATGGAGACGCTGGTTGGCGTAGCCTGGGCAATGTTGTCAATCCGACAATAGCGAAGTTAGGGGGTGCGATCGGTAAATCATATCATAATTTTCCATTCTCATATCTCTCAGGTCTTCCAGGTCGTCAGGTATTATAAAATAATTTAAAATTTAAAATTCTTTTTTTTTTCATGGCGGTCATACATTGCCTAAATTTTATGGTTCATAATGGATGCGCAAGTTTGTCTATAATTGCAACAAAATAGCAGTCGGCACACATGTAATTTTCAGTTCATATTACAATATACCCTCACTATATATTTTATCTTATAGGACATTGTTTATTCATAGCCATTATCATTCATCTCTATCATCTTTATCATCATTATTATCATTTTTATCATTACTTGTGTTTTCGTGATTTATGTTCTAATATAAATATTTGTTTTTTACAATTTCTCCTTAAAGGTTATATATACTTTTAATTATTTTGTCCTTATGTTGAATTATCATTATGATTGAGAAGTATTTAGTACCTTGATTAAAGAAGCTGCAACGGAATCTATGGTAGGATTTTGTACTTATTACCTAATGTGTTTTTCATTTCCTGTTTGCGAATAGACCTTCTTCTAAATCTGAGCTGGTTTAATTCGTGCAGCGCTGTTTGCCATTCGGCTAGTGTCTGATGTTACAGTTCAATTTTTGGCATTACTGTACCATAACTCACAATATCATTATATTTGATGATATTGTTTTATCGATTTTACTTCATAGATGATTTAACTATTGCTTATTGTTTTTTATGTCCATTTGTCTTTAACTCTGTCAATTAAATCTTCCCTGCTTTCCCAACACAGGAGCAATAACTATTAGGCCAGCAAAAATCAAAGCGGATTCATGTTATAAAATCAACATCAAGCTGCAAATAGTGACCATGGCAACAGTAAATTAAAATGTATAAATGTAAGTAAAATTCAACAAACTTTTTTAGGATACCACAAATCAAGATTTTGGTGAAATGCTGCTATCAGTGAAAACGAACGAAAACGCGCTCAAGCGCGAACCACGGAACTCTACACTAAAACACTTGACTACATTTCTTACATTTGGTGCATGAGATCGTATATAATAGTTATGAATGATTGGATTATTTTTCATTTACATAAATATATACACTTTTATATAAATAATTCATGGGAACGGGAGGGACCATCAGGGCACCCGATTGAAGCACTCTGGATGGGGAGAGTGGAAATGCCAACTCCCCATTGCTAACAGTTTGTGAATAAAGGGCGGGCTCTTCTCCCCATCCATTGGGGCATCCTTATGTTAGATAGCTTGCTCTTGTGACCAATTGTTCAGTCTTGTTGTTGGAAGGAGATTCTTTATATTCCTGTGGATACGTATAGGTGATGTTGCCTATCGATCCATCCAACCCCTTTTTGGCCCTTCATACAATGGCATGACTAGGATAATCAGTGGTTATTAAAGCTTGATCAAGTCTAGCAGAGAGGAGAGCCTATTGCTGTCGGACGTAGTTTCCGTGCTACAATGGGTGGTAGTACATATCATCAAGGTTGCGGCTTATCATTTTTGACTTATCCATATTCATTTGCCGATAGCTCTTCTCAGAAGCTCAATTTCAAAATATAATGTATAATGAACTTATGGTGCTTGAGTAGACCTACAACTTGGTCTAACAATACATAGCTCTATCTTTTATATATGAGGAATAAGAGCGTATATTCGCAGTGATCTTCGCGATGATATTCGCGGTGAAGATCACGCGATTATCATCGTGGAGATCACTGTGAATATACGCTCTCATGTCGAAGATATAGGAGTTAGAGCAATGTACTGTTAGACAAAGTTGTAAGTCTACTCATGCACTACAAGTTCATCATACATCATATTATCAAATTGACCCTCTGAAAGGAGATATTGGCAAATGAATATGCCTGAGTCAAAAATGATAAGCCGCAACCCTGCATATCATACATCATATCATACATAAACAATGATGATAATAGTAAACAATTGAAGGTAAGACGCTACCAAAGGCATCCGAACTTCCATTGGAACGTTAGAAAAAAATGTCCCGACAGCTCCATAATTGAGAACATTTGCTGCTTATGGGTGCCAGTTTGTGTTTCTCCAAGCTTTCAATTCCCACACGACTGTTATCATCCGCCCAAATCGCTCATCAAGCCACCAGCAATTCCTGAACCCGGCATCGATTAAACCGCTACCCCGGGTCTACATTTTAACGTTTATATTTTATTCCGCTTGATTTGCCACCGCGTGCCGTGGAAAATTATCCCTCCCAATGTGCATGTGTGCACTCGCAATCGTAAGCGGCTGCGAATTTTACTTAATTTCTTTTATTGCCGTCTGCCGACTCAATTAAAAACAATAGTCAAATTGCCGTGAGTGAGCTTCTACCACGCTCGCTCGGGATCATTAAAATGAAATTTAATTTGAATTTAACTTTTATACACCTTTACGAGACGGGCCGCCATCATCGCTGGTTTCATGCATGTTGTTCCTCTGGACGATGTGTGTGCATATTTTTCACGGCGGTTTTCCACTCTCTCACACACAAACACATATTTTATTCGAAACAGCCGGCACACACGGGCCTGAGATTGGCCTCCGCCTCGCCACTGACAAGCATATTGGGTGTGTGTGGGCATATTTAGTTTGCTGCTTAATTTGTAAGGCGAATTTTTAATGTGCATGTCGGAGCTGTGATTTTACAAGCGATTTAGTACTCAGGTTTAGGTATGTAAATACATACGTTCCTATGCTACTGTGCACGATCGCAACCTTGTTCGATTTGATTCGGGTTCGGTGGAGTGGGAGCGTAATATTTGTAAATTTATTGTTCCTCCGCAGGACCACACCGTTTTATTCCGACCCTCCTTCCTTTCAGGTGATGAGGGCATACTTTGCGTTTCGAAGAGAGAGAGTTTACATGAAATAGCGATAAACTAACGTTCCCTTTTGATATGTGTGGCTCGGTGCTAGTACGTCGGTTGAGAGTCCTTAGCGCTGATGATGTACGCGGTTTACTGATGCATGTTTACTGGAACCGGCGCTGCATCTACAGGAGAATGCATTCGGTCTAGTGGAATCATTTGAAATTTAATTTTATACAATTACGGCATCCTTCTGCGACAGAACTCAGGAGAAAAGTCAAAGCAAAATGAGGCATGTTCGAAAAATACTCGACATAATTGCATCATATGAATATATATGATATGTGACGGGCGATGGAAGTACGACGCTTTGATATATCCGTTTGCATATTTTTACCGCTGATGAGCGTCTTGATTAGTGGATAGATTATACACACTTGCAACGTTAATGCGATATTCAAAAATTCATTCTAGCGAACTTTTTCTACTGAACTCGATCATTCAAAAAAACCTCATTATTGGACAGCTGCATTTGTCATATTGCCACCTAATTATCGGTGTCCAGTGTGCTCTACCAAAACAGTCCGGATATAGTTATTTGCTTCCCGCTCGTTTAATGATACGTTCGAAGCACGCTTCCGATGCTACTCTATAAAGCCACCAACCACATTTACAGTCCTACCCGAAGCGGCAAGACACAATAAAATATTATACCCCACAGAAGCACCGGAGAAGGAGTCGCTCTGCCGTTCCGTGCGCTCACACTTGCTGCTCAGAAAACCAGAAACATCAATAATTACTAGGTTTAATATTTAATTTATTTTATCGAAATGCTTCCAATAGTCGGGAGGTTTCCCTTTTCTCGATCCACAGGAGTTATGTGTTTTCCCCATCGCTTGAGTTAGTGAAGAAGGTTAGTCCAGGCAAGTCTTGCCGATCGCCATCGACATCGAAACCAATACCAATGTAGCGTGCTCTCGGCTTTGGCTGATGGTTTGGTCCTGAGGCAGGAAAGTTACAGGGGAACTGGGGGTGAAATAAACACCCTAAGCAAATCCATCGAGCAATGCCAACGATTTTTCTTTTCTAAAGGGTGAACACGAAATTATTGCGACACCGAAAATGTCATGTAAATTTTCTTATAATGTTTAGAATCAAACCAAAATTTTAGGGTAGTTTTATACATATATTCACTTCAGAAATCAAAAGATAGTTAATCGATGGAGCCTTGAGTGTTAAATTTAACGCATTTTCGCTTGATGCGCTCCATCAAAGTCTTTACAGTGTCATTCGGTACCAGTTTCTCAGTTTTTTTTCATTTTTTTAACATGTCCTTCTCGTCTTTGACTGTCTTCTCGCTCTTCCGAAGTTCCCGCTTCATCATTGCCCAGTACTGCTCCACCAGGCGCAGCTCCGGACAGTTTGCCAGATTCATGTTCTTTGGAACAAAATGGACAGAATTGGCCTCATACCACTCCAGGACACTTTTAGAATAGTGGCATGATGCCAAATCTGGCCAAAATAGCGGATCTTCGTCGTGCTGCTGCAAGAACGGCAAAAGGCGCTTCTCGAGGCACTCAGATTTGTAGATCTCGCCATTTACTGTGCCCTTTGTCACGAAAGGCTCACTCCTCAGTCCGCAAGAGCAGATGGCCTGCCAAATGAGATATTAGGAGGCGAACTTCGACATTTTCTTCTTCTTAAATTTGTCGTCCACATAGAACTTGCTCTTGCCGGTGAAAAACTCCAACCCCGGAATTTGCTTAAAATCGGCTTTTATATACGTTTCGTCGTCCATCACACAGCAGCCATATTTTGTCAGCATCTTCTCGTAGAGCTTCCGTGCCCGAGTTTTAGCCGTCGATTGTTGCTGCTCACCGTGGTTTGGGAAGTTCTGTACCTTGTATGTATGTAGTCCAGCTCTCTTCTTTGCATTCTGGACGTAGCTCTGCGATCATGCCGATCTTTTAGCCAAATCACGGCTTGAGACGTTGGAATTTGCTTTAATCATCCGCTTCACCTTTCCCTCCGCCTTTTTGTTCTCCAGTCCCGGTTTTCTTCCAGTTCCTTTGCCGTAGTCCAACGTCAACCGCTTCTAGAACCGCTTCAACACTCTGGAGACGGTTGAATGGTGAACGTTCAACATTTTTCCCAACTGCCGGTGCGACAGGTCAGAAATTTCGGTGTTTGGAAAGAATTTGTTCTCTCGACTCGCGTTGGTTCACCTCCATTTTCGTTGAATCGAAAAACACGACTTCGAGTTTGACGGCATGTAAACAATACACATCAATGAGAAAGTGTGCAAAATTTGGTTGATTTTTACCCAATGGTAAAAAAGTTATGCCCTGTTGAATGTGTCGCAATAATTTCATGTTCGCCCTTTACTGCGGGATTCATTTCGGAATTTTGAAAAAAATGAAAGTTGTTTCGCCAAAGTGAAGGGTGCTTGAAGGCTAATCACATCCGTTTTACTGTACAAGACTTACTACATTCATGTGCTAATTAACTGCAGTCAGGAATTCGAGAACAAGCACAAATACACCGTGAACTGAATCACGTTATCATGAGCTTAAGAACGTTTAAAGGGATACATCCTGTCCGTTTTCATTTTCGGGAACGCATTTGTCCTCTGTGTATATATAGTTCAATTATGTGCTATAAACTACCTACTTTTCATCACATACAAATCTGAACATAAACAGGTTGAAAATTTGGTTTTCCCTAACAGGGTCTTCAAAAAGGGTAGCAATGGAGCGAAATTGTCACCTCCTTTTTCATTCTAACTGATCCTCTATACATAACCACGCATGAGAAAGGATCCTGGAAGGAATGGTCAGTGACACCCAATTTTTGTGTCAATATTGATGCTTGCAGCATATCAAACAGAAATGATAAAAGCGTCAAAATGACCTGTAAAATGAGTAGGTTTCAAATGATTAGATCTGAACCACAACGCATTTTGTGAATCTACTGGGGGTGAAGGATGAGTCGACATACCGTACCATACGCTTCATTATTTCTGTGTGTTAAACTTGGTACAACATCAAATGAAAATTAATACGAACGTAAAGAACCGATCTCACCCAATCAGCATCTTGCTCCACATGTTCGATAGAACTGTTCATTTTGGCTGCACGATCCAGGTGATGTGTTCAGGAGTTCATCAAGTTTTGGAGTTCGGCAGTGCAAAAATCAAAAGTTTTCAAAATTTCGCCAAAGTTTTTCATTTTATTGGCTTTCATTCCACTTTTGACTCTGCGAGAGTATTTCACTTTATAACCGATTCCGTCCTCTTTTTTTTATAATTTTGCTTCCATCTGCATTCGCGTGGCCTTCTTATTTCCAAACTATGCTACTCAAAGCTAGTATATAACACCAGGGATGAAACATATTGATTTTAATATAAAACAACTGATTGTCAGTTTGTCTGATTTTGCCATCCCTAAGTCGCCATGGCCCACCCGGTTGCGGTACGGAACGTCAATAAGATCCCAGCTACTTTCAATATGAATACTGTTTTTGAATGTTACAACCCTTTTTAATGATCTTTCTTTGAATGTTTAACGCAATGACTTTAATTAATTTTAATTGTAAGAAACACAATTCCATAAGGTCTCTGAAATCCAAAGAACGAATTTTTAATGAATATTGTAACTACCTTCAAAGGGAGAAATTTGTCATGAGTTTTGGAACAGTTTTTTTTTACAGATTTTTTTTTATCAGAGAGAGCGTAATGGGAATCATTACGCTCTCTCTGTAAAAAAAAATCTGTAAAAAAACTTATTTTTATGATGTTTAATAAGAATTATGCGATCAGCTTGAAATTGGACAATTTGATAATTCAGGTGAAATTTGATGATCGGGGATAGAAACGATTGGCACAATCTTCTGGAAGTCTGTCCAACTTTTTGGCTTCGCCGACGACGTTGATATCGTAGTGCGAGATGATGGCGAAACGTTCACTCATGTTACGAGGCCAGATGCAACGCAGAACATTGGAACCAGAAGGTGTTGCAACATGGCGGAGTACAGATCGGAAGACGGTGTGACGGAGCAAATGGGCTAAAATTACATCGGTACCAGTCATACACGACGCTAAAATCGGTCGACTACGATGGGCTGGGCATGTCGTAACAGTGTCGGACGACAGCCCAGTTAAAATGATTCTCGATAACGATCCAATAGGAACGGATAAAGAGGCGCGTAGACTGCGTGGTTGGCGAAAGGCAGTCATGAACCGAATAGAATGGAGACAACTTCTACTAGGTTAGTCAAAAAGTTTTGAACGCGACATCTATGGAGCAGTAGAAAAACCAAAAATTTTAAGCCATGTTATTTTTTTATTTTTCATAAGAACGTACTCAAAATTTTCTTTCGATCTGTCAATTCATTCTCTGTTTACAAGCCATTTAAAGTTGCCGTGTCAGTGTATTTTCTACATTGGAAAAATTCGAATATTGCACAGTGATAAAATTCTTTGTTTGGGAAGATTTATCCATGCAAAGATGGTGAAAGTATTAAAGAAGTATTTTCCTTCCTCCAACCGTTCGCGCTCACCGATGGGTTTTGGAGTTTACGCGTGGCCGTACAAGCGTTGAAGACGATCCATGCTTGGACGTCAAAAATCTAATCATGCAGAAAACATAATTATTTTAGTGGCACATGCAGATTTCCCTCGTGTAATTCAGAGTCAAAGGCGTCATTAACGATATTGTTTCCGTCTTCCATACAACAGGTGGATTGAGGCGTTATCTGGCTTAAATTTACATGATGTTTATTTTTTCTGCCTAATCTAGCAGTTGCTTTGCTATTGCATTAGATAACGTAGAAAATCGGTGTTCTTTATATCGTGAGCGAAAAATACAGGATATGGTTTTGGAAGATTATCGATCGTCGTGGATATGATAGCTGACACCATAAGCATCTCACCAGAACAACGTGGCCTCATTTTGACTGAGTTTTGGGTTTGAAAACTGTGTACTGACAATGGGTCCGCATTTGTAATGCACAACGTTCAGAAGTAACATTCTGAGCAACATTTGGGGCAATTTCGAAGGGATAAAAAGGATGCGTCGATTCACCACTATGGAACAGATCTGGGTCTTTCACCATGATCGTGAATCAAAACAAAAGGCTGAGTAGTGGTGTGAATCACTCCAACTCCGAATCGAGTACGAAATCTCGGCCAAGAAGGTCTGTTTTTTTAGTTGGCCTACTAGATCACGGATTCAGTATCAGCACTTTCCAAAAATTCAGGTTCGAATCCCATATCAGAAACATTTAAAAAAAACGCTGGACAACTCCACGCGGTTGCGCTTTTTTGTCAATTACATTTCACGTCGATAAAGTCAATCCTTCATGCGACCACCAGAGTGACGTTCCTTTTTAAATTGTGATAACATATTCGTATCCCTTTGTATTGTTTTCGTACGATGCACGAGTTTCTGTGTCAACAAGTGTTTCGTGCTTTTGACAGTTGCGCGTGTGCCATTAGTTACGAATGTTTCTATTTAAAAAGCACAAATCAGTTTCGTTGCAGAAAACATCGAATGAATTTGTGAGTACCTTTGATTTTGAAATTCAACTCAGTTCAGGTCGCGATTCGGTTACGAGTTGACGTGCGTCGAGTGCCTTTATTCATGATTTTTGTTTTTAACAAGTGATTCGTGGTGTAATTATTATCTTTAATGTTTAATGAAAGTGAGACTGGTTTCCTCATGATAATCAGTGTGCACAGGTTAATCCGGGATAGTCTTGCCTTGAATTTGAATTGAATTTGTTCAATTTGGTGGTACGCATAACTGGCTGCGAATATGGCAGTTATCAGGTAATAAGCAAGTGTGCGTGTGATTTGAAGAAACCGAATTCGTTTATAGAGTCGGTATTCGAAGTGAATATGAAGAATCAACGAAGCCGGAAAAGAAGAGACACAAAATGAGTATCATCTATTCCTCGTGGTAGTCGTGGTAGCGACGGCAATAGCGTTCATGTTGATGCATGCAATTGACAAGTGTATGTGTAAAATCAATATATCACTACAGGATCGTCTGATGCGTCTTGGTGACATACGCTGGCATGTGAGGATTGCCGAACACTGGTAGGTCTGCAGAAAGTTATTTATTGCTAGATTTTGTCATGTACTGCCTACGTTTTTATTCACTAACTTTAAAGGTAACTTCAATGTTGATAAGATGAACATGTTGCTAGACGTTTTGACACAGTACGTCTAATTTTGGTCTATAATAGTGGATAATATTTTCCATTTCGCGCATTGATAGTCAGCTGCTTCGCAACGCTGGTCGTCTTTTCTTCAGAGCGCTGTGTATGAGAGCGGTTCTGAAAACGAACTTGTGTAAATACGCTCTCTTATTTTATTTAAAACCTAAAGGCACTTTATGTTCAAGCCTATTTAAATTATTCTAGAACATACTTCTACTAGTTACCTTTTTCGAGAACTATTCATCGACAAGTAGCTGCGTGTATGATCGTTTTTTTTCTTCACATTCATCCCAATCATGGTTCGCTTAAAGATTAAGACTTCGCTGGTCCAACTTCTACGTTTGGATAACTTTTCGTACCGTGCATGATATATTTCCATGGCTATATTTTAGTTGTTTAAAGACTCATTTAAATGTTTCATGGATACTATATTTCAGCTAATTGCAATATAACATGCACATTCAGAGTAAGATTCATTTGACCCTGCAGTTGGAGCTGTCCAAGGCACGCAAGCTGCGCCTTATTATATGTGCTATCTTACTTATTTGCTTTACTTCGTGTTCAACAGGATGTATTCATTCTCATTTGATTATAGTTCATCATTTCACCTTGCGACATCTTTGCATTTTGCATTCACGTAATACTCAATTTGTTTTTCAGCATTTCCAGCTTGCTGTTTTCATTAAAGGCGCCGATAGTACTTTGTGAATGGGTCACCAGTTTTACACGTTGAAGATCCATGTAGTCCCAAACATCATCTGTTGGTTCTTTGTACAAATACAGCTGATCTAGTAACAACGGAATTGCATCCGTGGGCGGTCAATCGTATATATAACATCATGCTCATTTCGGCTGTGACATTTTCATTAAATTCTGATGTGAAGGAGATGTTCGCTCATCACCATGAGGCACCAAGAGTGAACAACAATGTTTTTTGGCTAGAATGAAAGATATGAAGAGAGTTTTGAGTAGTTCCGCTAGTGTGCGGCAGGCTTGGAAACATAGCAGATGCTTTAGGAAAATTGAGCGAAAAGGGCATGTGTACAGTGGTACTCGAACCAACGACATTTTTGCCTAACATCCCACTGCGGGGTAGGTTGAAGCACGGACTAAATCCGCCACTTCAACAGGCCTAAAACATCTGCTATGTTTCCAAGCCTGCCGCACACTAGCGGAACTATCAAAACTTTCTCTTCATATCTTTCATTCTAGCCAAAAAACATTGTTGTTCACTCTTGGTGCCTCGTGGTGATGAGCGAACATCTCCTTCTACATCATAATCGTTACTCCTCGCACGGAGAATATATAACATAACAATTAATGTATTAAAATTCTATTTTTGAACTGCAACTACTATTCCATAGAAGACTCGTATATGATAGTAGCAGTATTAATTGTTTGTTAATATATGTGTTTAGTGATATTAAAGAAAACTTTCAGGCAACCTGTAGTACTCGCGTATCTTTCAGCATAATCTCACGGAAAACGGTGCTAAGGCATCACCGGTGCTATCACTAAATAAAGAGCTTTAGTTCTACTTTATAAAAAATCAGCAGGAACCGCGAATCATTGAGCTTGGGACCGAACTTGGGACCAATTTGCTTGTACTGACTGAGCCAAGAAAAAAATCGTATTTGTTCGGGACCTATTGGTCTTAGAGCTAGTCTATGATATTATTATATTTGGTGATATTGTTTTATTGATTTTACTCCAGATAATTCAAACATGACTTATTGTTTTTGTATGTGCATTTGTCTTTAACTTACTTTGAATCAATTCCCTGTTTCAGGAGCAACTACTAACTCAGGAACAATAACTATTAGGTCAGTAAAAATAAAAATGAATTGCTGTTATAAGATCAACATCAATCAGCAAATAGTGACTATGGCAAGAGTAAATTGAAATGTTAGATCTGTTAAATTTCAATAGATTTAACAAACTTTTTCAGGATACCTCAAATCAAGATGTTGGTTGATTTCTGCTATCGTTCAAAACGAACGAAAACGTGCTTAAGCGTAGACTCACAGAACTCCTCATATTAATAATTTACAACATTTCTTGCATTTCAGGATCAATCGACAAATGAAGATCATGTATAATAGTTACGAATGCTTGTAGTATTTTTCATTTACATAAATTTATATTATATAAAAAAAATCATGGGAATGGGAGGGACCATCAGGGCACCCGATTGAAGCACTCTGGATGGGGAGAGTGGGAATGTCAACTCCCCATTGCTAACAGTTTGTGAATAGAGGGCGGGCTCTTCTCCCCGCCCATTGGGGTATCCTCATGTTAGATGGCTTGCTCTTTTGACCAATTATTTAATCTTGTTGTTGGAAGAGGATTCTTTATATCCCTGTGGATACGTTTAGGTGATGTTGCCTATTTATCCACCCAACCCCTTTTTGGCCCTTCATGCAATGGCATGATAAGGATAATCAGTGGTTATTAAAGCTTGATCAAGCCTAACAGCGAGGAGAGCTCACTGCTGTCGGACTTAGTTTCCGTGCTACAATGGGTGGTAGTACATATCATACATCATACATCATACATCTACTTGCGATTATTAAATTGCCGCCCGCGCATACAAGAATAATCGGAAACTTGTGTTTGCCAGACTGGTTGAGTATAAGTAGTCCATTTAGTTCATCATCGACGGTAATCAGAACTACGTCCATGATAAGATCAAAAATATACGAAGAGTAGGGGCATACTTGTTTTACCCCGCTTATTCTTTTTTTTTAATGCTAACATATTCTGTATCAGAATAAAACCAAAATTCCACATTTCATTTCCAAAATACTCTGAACTAATTCACCGAATGCAGTAAGCCCCCTTCTGCTAGCCACACATGTTTCATATGCAGTCGGTGGCATTCCATCCCCCATTGCCCCGATTCTCCTCGGGAACCAACCACCAATCATCAACCCTCAACGAAAGGGAAAATCCATCGTATATCATCGCCATCGCACACCCATGTATCATTACGAATATATTTTATTATATTATTATATGATTCATAAATAATATACCTCCCCTTCAATTCTCCACTCCACCTCCTAAACCCGTACTCCCATCAGCAAATAATACAAACCATCAATAATGGATGCAATAACGGGGTGCGGATCGTCGGTGATGGCTTGGAAGCCTCTTGGCATGATTTTTTCCTGACTTTCCTGAGCAAGAACATGGACATGCAATCCATTTTTTTTTTTCTATCCGGGGAGGAACGAGTGTCCTTTTGACAAACGTCATTAGCCATGCATCAATGATTTGGACTGTCGCCGTCGTCGTCGTCGTCGCTTCACCGCTGGTTGAATGGAAATGAATTACGATTTGCTTCGTTTTTGTTTTTTGTGTGTGCAACTGCAACCGTCGGCGAGTGTGTATGCATCGTGGGATTGAACTACAGTTAGAGTCAGCTGGTTGTTGCACCAGCGCAGAAAGTGTAAAACCCCCACAACCGTCAGCTTCTTCGTCATAATTCAGAACGAAATGGAATGGTGAATGTATATAATTAAATTATATTTTTATAGCTATAAATTAATTTGAAAGAGAGAAATAAAAAAGTGGTATGCGATGCCGACGGTCGTCGGTGGAGTCGTCTACGGTTGCAATCGACGAGCGAAGTTGGTGCGAAAAACTATGGCTAATGAAAGACTGGAAAAGAAATTAAATGTGTGCTGGTGTTGGCGGAAGGGCGCGCAGCTGGGAGCCTTCGAGCGAAAACAGTAATCATCCCTATTAAGTTATTTGTTTTTCTTTTCGATGGAAGATTTGGTCGTGGAATCGAAATGCAGAAAGGGAAAAAAGTTCAACTACCAGTGCAGATTAAGGAGCTGCACGAATTACACGCATGGTCGGCAACATCGCCCAAACACCAACCGCCAACATTCTCTTGCATAACAAATCCCGAATCACGCGGCTCGCTGAATAATTCCATGTTTGGGCAGCTGCTCTTCCACGTCAATAGAACCACGGATAGTTTCCTTCAGACCGCAAAACCGACCATTATTCCACCACACTGAAAGCGGCCAATGCGCCCCTAAGAACAACCATTCGGTATCCTAATCGAAGCGAGAAACGGTGAAAGGATAATAAAACAAACATATATCTTCACCTGACCTGTATTACTCAACAATAACACCACCAGCACCAGCAGCAAACAATAACAACGGCGACCGACTAACTATAGGTGTTTTGGAACTTTCACGAAAGGTGCGTGCGTGCATGGACACTCGGAAAAATTTGCGATTGGATTTCATTTGAAAACGGGAGTGGATTTCATCCATCCGGGGTTTTCGTGTTACATTCTTCTTACAATATATTGTACGACTTTCATGCAGTGAAATAAATTTAGATTTAGACATAAATTTAACGTAACCTTTTCTTCTTCTTCGTCTTATTTTTGTTTTGCGGTATCAATCATGTGTCACCCTCAGTATGTGAGGGCCCAGTGTCTATGACTATATGCCCTATGTAACATTTTAGTGAAAAGATTTTTACTAAATTGATTAGAAGACATCGTTGGTGTCGGTAAACAAAACTTTCACATGAATTTTAGTACAATCATTCATTGCCTATTGATATTCAAATCAGTTGGTTTTGATGTTCCATTTTTTCCAACGGTTTTCACGCCAACTCATCCAGCGGTTTTCAACACCCTCTCAGAATCCAATGAAACTTTGTGGGTGTGTAGACTATGTCTTTTCTAACAACTTTGCATAATTTGTTTTTTTTTAAAATTTATCTAGACTACCATTTTAAAATGGCTTAAGTTTTTTGATCGATTTTCAACGTAACTCAAAATGGAAAAGACTTACAAAAAAAGCGATGCATGAATGACTTTTAGAAAATCGTCCTTAATTTTATGAAAATAACAAAAAAATATTGTGAAAATTGTAAAATCGATTCTTACACGCTAAAAAAAAAATCAAATTTATTTAAAATTAAAGTAAGTTTGCGAAAAACGACTACCTTAGAATTGGACGGTTTTTATTGTTAATAAAGGCAATATAATTGTCTAAAAGTTCATTATACATTGCAAGATGGGCACTTTTAAGGAAAAACAAGTTTTCCTTACAACACATTTTTCATGTCTTACAAAAAAGTGATGTACGTAGTGACTTTTAGAAAATGTTCTTAGCTTTTATAAAAGCATTTGTAAAATCGATTCCTACACAGTAAAAAAAATATTTTAAAATTTAAAGTATAATTGCGAAAAATGACAATCTTAGAATTGGACGATTTTTTTTGTTAATAACTGTCTAAAAGTTCGCCTGCAAGGAAAAAACGTTTTCCTAACAAAAATTTTTCATGTCAACATAACTAAAAGAAGAGAAGACTTTCAAAAAGTGATATATGAATGACTTTTAGACAATTGTCTTAGCTTTATGGAAAAAAATTTAAAAATTGTAAAATCGATTCTTACACACTAAAAAAAAATATTATTAAATTTAAGGTAAATTTGCAAAAAATGACTCTAAAAATTGGGACGATTTTTTTTGTTAATAAAGGCAACATAATTGTCTGAAAATTCGCCAAACATTGCTACATGGGCACTTTTTAGGAAAAAAAAAGTTTTCTTAACAATACATTTTTCATGTCAACACACTTCGATAAATCAATTCTTAAACATTAAAAAAAATATTTTAAAATTTAAAGTCAATTTGCAAAATATGGCTATCTTCGAATTGGACGATTTTTTTTTAAATAAAGGTAATATAGCTGTCTAAAAGTTCACCATACATTGCAAAATTAACACTTTTAAGGAAAAAAAGATTTTCTCACAATGTAGTTTTCATGTCCTTTTTTTTACCGTGTATCACGAAAACTCGTCTTGTAATGTTATGCAACATCCCTATAGAATCCAATAAAATTAAGCAGTCGTAAAGTCCAATAAAATTTAGCAGTCATAAAGAATTGAATGTATTGAACATTTGGTAAAAACAATAATCATCTAGGCTGCATTTGACAAGGGTCAAAAACATTAAATTTACCTTGACATCAGTAAAACAGAACCAAAAGTGTATGTTTAAGTACAAGTCATTCATAACTGCTTGTTCGGATATTCCTATTTTAAAAGGGACTCAAATATGGCTTCGTATATTTTTGGGGGAGGGCCGAAGGAAGGTCAAAATTTGTTACAGAATGTGTAAAAGGTATGGGAAAAATTGTGATAGAGGGGGGCTGATAAATCTATAAGAATAGCGGACGTCATATTTGAATCGTCCTTAAATGGATATGCAAAAAGTCTTGTTAAATTAAAAAAAAAAAAAATGATTTGATAAGCCTTGATGCGTATCCAAGACGATGCAAACATGAAGTTTTATGCATTTTCGAAATACTGTTTATGTCAATAAAAACTCATAGGTTTTCGCTTGGTAAGGGTTTTATTTAATTTATTTTTTATATGTACATCTTTACGTATTAGGAATAATCCTTTGAATCAGATAACCTTTTAGCTGAAATTTTATTTTCTGAAATAGGTTTCAAGCAATGAACCTGTGCAACAGGTATTGTCTTTACGTTTTTAGTGTGAAACTCCTCAAGTTTTTCTGACATTTTTGCATACTGTTCAGCTGAAATGAAGCAGAAATTCAGTTTTGTCATATTTATATTTGACTGTTCAACTGCCAGTCATATAGTTCTCGAGGAGTTTTGATTGTGTGTGGCTTGCACTCTTTGCCAGTCGTTTGAGATTACCACCAAACACATTACATGGAGCTTTCCCATGAGACGCTCCAAACCATATATGGACTTGACATTGCACACGCTGGCAAAGCTATAAAGGGTCGCTGCGCTATCTGACATGAAAATAAATTTTGTTTAATAGAATCTAACAATTTTGGTATAAACAACTGAACTGCTATTGATAAGTCAATACTTATGATATTATGATAAAGCTTTTGTTTTCCAATTTATTGTCCATCTTGTAATATACTTCAAAGGTATGGTAATAAACAGGATCAACCACCTGATTTTATTGTATAATCACTAAAGTTTAAGAAATTAATAATTTAAAAATAAGCCCTTTACAAATAGCAGCCTTGATTTTTCAAACATTCGAAGACACTTAGAAAATTCAAATTGTTGTTATAATTAAATTTAATTGGCTTCAGTGTGTTTTGGGACCAAATTAAAAGACGACTGGGCGCGATACACGGTAAAAATTGGACATGAAAAAGTTGTTTTTAGAAAAACTTTGTTTTTTAAAAGACAATTATATTGCCTATATTAAAAAAAATTTCGTACAATTCTATGATTTTCATTTTTCGCAAATTGACTTTAAATTTTAAAATATTTTTTTTTAGTGTGTAAGAATCGATTTTACTATTTTAATTTTTTTTTATTAAAGCTAAGACAATTTTCTAACTTCAATATCCATTAAATTTTGTTGCCAATTTCAATTCAATTCTGTTGTTCGAAAAACTTTTTTTCCTTAAAAATATATGCAACACCCCGTTCGCACTACAACCTATATTACACGATATAGAGTATCTTGATATCAAATGTCATACACATTATTTCCAGTGAAAACTAGAGGTATAGATGCTGATTTCAAGATACTCTATATTACGTTTTATATGCTGTAATGCGAACGGGGTATAAGGCGAACTTTTAGACAATTAAATTGCCTTCATTAAAAAATAAATTCTTCCAATTCCAATAAAGCCATTTTTTGCAATTGACTTTAAACTTTAAAATATATTTTTTTAGCTTGTAAGAATCTATTTTACAATTTTAAAAGTATGGACAAATTTCTAAAAATCACTCATTTTGTAAGTCTGTTGCTTTTTGAGTTGATTTCACGTTTGTTGCCAATCACGAAAACAAGTGGGCGTTAAATTCGTCTAATATGTTTCGGATTTGTAAAAATAACTTAAAATATATAAAAACAAGCAAAATTTAAACACACCCTTGCTTCATCAAAAAAAATTGAAAGACGTTTTTAAACTAACGGGAGGTAATGCTTGTTAATTCCAAGAGAAAAAGCTTATCTTTCAACAGATAGGCCTTTTTCGTCTGCGACCTTAAGACTTCTTTCAGTGTAAATTTCACATTTTAATAGTTTGTCAAAAAGGGACCAATGCTTGAAATATATCGAAATTTGGATTCCCTTCGTCTTGAATCTGCTGATCTTGTTTTTTTAGTGCGGATATTGAAAATTAAAACTATCATTCCATGTCTTTCAAAATGATTTTTACTTAACATTTTGGACCAAGAAATGCTGCCACCTACGTTCAAGTGGTGCCCAAGGACGAGAACCCTGCCAACACGCAAGAGCTCCGCTAAATCGAACAATATTGGGCCATCGTCAAGCGGAACCTTAAGAAGACTAAAAAAGCTGTTGTGAGCGAGAAACAGTTCAATGCAAACTGGCGTTTTGCGGCGAATAAAGTGGACAAGGCGACTGTACAAAATCTGATGGCAGGTGTTCAACGAAAAACCCTGCAATTCGCATTCGGTAAAAAGCAAGCTTAGCTGAATGCTTCTCCTGTATTTTGTTTTAACTGTACTTGAAAAAGAAAAAGAATTTGACTTATTAATAAAAACTTTGATCGACTCATACACATTACTGTTTGACCAAATTTTGATCGATACGCCCTTTACTCTAATATTTTTGTTATTCAGGAAACCTCATTGGGACGCTGTTCCTAAGTTGCGATTTGAAGTACTTTTCGCGGACAAGTGTCGATATCTATTTAAAAGATGATTCAGAAGAGGGTGCATTATCTGGTTGTCACCAAATAAAATAAATTGACAGTGTTAATTCTTTAAACATTTAACAGTCAATGTTTGCTGCATAGATATGCGTTGATCGATCTCACGATTTTATCTCAAAGTTCCCAGACCTTCTGGAAGCATTCAATCTGTTTCATAAACTTCTGGTACCCTTAGTTGGGATTTTTACAGAATCGATGGATTTTTTTCGAATTTTAGGAGAATTTGCTGAATTTTGTAGAATTCTTACAACTGTTTTGATATACTGATCAATTTTTTGAAATGTTTTTATACTTCAGGGAAGTTTACTTACCGATCAAATCTCTCAAACAAGGTGAGATGGCAACCAAGGAATTATAATCCCTACATGAGTTTGTATTATTTGTTATATTTGTGTTAATATTTATGGTCATATGAATGATTTTTGTATAGACTGCTTCTTCTCTTTGGCAGTGATTAGCTCTTGGATGAAGATCTTTCACGATCTTCGACAAAGCTCATGGCTGAAATTTTTGGAATTTTTCTCCTGAAATTTTAACAAGTTTCTTTATGAACATTTTGGCAGTCTCTCTGGATTGTCTTGGAAATTCACATCTTACAACCTAACCTTACCTTTCAGGTACAGTTGAAAATTTTTTTCCTGAACATTGTAACTATCTAAACTTCTGATGAGTCCCATTAAGAACTGTGTCCTCGTATTTCTGCAAATCTTTTGGGAAAGTTTTCTCCAAAATTTCTTGAGAAATCTTCTTAAATTTGTTGGAAGTGTGTTCTTGTACTGCCGAGAAGTCCTCTTTGGAGTTTAAGGTAAGTTTTCTCCTGAATTTCGAGGAAGCTTCCTGAATTTCTGAAAAAAATTCTTGGTTTAACTACTAGGATGTAGCCCCTATACTTCTGGAAAGTTTCTTCCTGCATTTTTCAGAAGCGCTTCTCTAGTACTTATGAAAAGTTGTAACTAAGCTTTCAGGAGTTCTTGAGGGTCTTCTCCTAAACTTAAGAGAAGTTTCATTAAATTTTCGAAAAATTCTTTCATAAACTTACAGGTTAGTTTTTTCCTGAAATTCTGGGAAGCTTTTCCTGAGCTTATTCTATTCAAGCATCTGATGAGTCTCATCCTGAACTCCGAGGAAAGTTTAACCGAAATTTTAGGAAAAGTGCTCTCTAGAATTTCTTGGAAAACTCCCTTAAATAAGTTGGAAGTTTCTTCATGAATTTCTAAGGAGTCTTTCCCTGAAATTTGGGGAGTTTTCTTCTGAACTTCGAGGAAGTTTGCTCCTGAAATTCTGAGAATATATTACTCAAACTACTAGAAAGTACCCAGTATTCTTCTTGAATGTTAGAGGTTTCTTCATGGACGTTGAGAAATCCAAATTCTGATATTCTGAAATGTTCTCTTTTGAACTCCGCCAACTAAATGTTTGGGAAGTATCTTCCGGACCTTCTGAGAAGTCCTTTCCCGAACATTAGAAACATTCGCTCTTGCATGTCAGGACGTTCTGAGCTTTGAAGAAGTGTGTTTCGGTATCTTTGGGAAATTAGAAATAGCGATCTCCCTGGTTAGTTTCCTCTTGAACTTCTGGGAAGTTTATTCATGAGCTTATTCTATTTAAACATATGATAAGTTCCATACTCAACTCCGAGGAAAATTTTAACGAGACTTTGGGAAATTCTTCTGTAGAATTTGTAGGAAAATTCCCTTACATTTGTTGGAAGTTTCTTCCTGAACTTCTATGAAGTCTTTTTCTGAAATTTGGGGCGTTTTCTCCTGGACTTCGGGGAAGTTTGTTTCTGAACTTCTGAGAAAATACTATTCAAACCACTATTCTTCTTGAAAGATTGAGGTTTTTTTATAAACTTTGAGAAATCCTGATTCTGAAATTCTGAAATGTTCTCTGCTGAACTTCACGAAAGCATTTCTGGAAAGTTCCAAATAAACCTTAGGGAAGTTTCTTCCGGACCTTCTGAGAAGTCCTTTCCGGAACATCAGAAAAATTCGCTCTTGAATGTCTAGGATGTTCCGAGCTTTGTGGAGGGTGTTTCGGAATCTTTGAGAAATTAGAGATAGCGCTCTCCCTGGCTAGTTTCCTCCTAAACTTCTGGGAAGTTTTTTCCTAAGTTTATTCTGTTTAAACACCTGATAAGTTCCATCCTCAACTCCGAGGAAATTTTCACCGGAACTTTGAGAAAATCTTCTTTAGAATTTCTAAGAAAATTCCCTTAAATTTGTTGGAGGTTTCTTCATGAACTTCTTCTCCTGAAATTTGAGGAGGTTTCTCCTGAACTTCTGAGAAAATATTATTGAAACTACTAGAAAGTACCCCTTATTCTTCTTGAAAGTAAGAGGTTTCTTCATGAACTTTTGGAAATTCTTATCCTGAGATTCTGAAATTTTCTTTTCTGAGCTTCGCGAAAGCTCTCTTGCATTTCTGGAAAGTTCCAAATAGACCTTTGGGAAGTTTCTTCCGGACCTTCTGAAAAGTCCTTTCCTGAACATCAGAGAAGTTCGCTCGTGAATGTTTAGGACGTTCTGAGCTTTGTGGAAGTGTGTTTCGGTATTTTTGAGAAAATTAGAGATAGTGCTCTTCCTGCTTAGTTTCCTGAACTTCTGGAAGTCCATCTTGAATTTCTGGGAAAAACTCCAAAAACTCTGGAATGTTTTGAACTTCTAAGTAGTACTGACTCTAAACTGTTTCCTGAAGCTCTCTCCTGATTTTCTGGGAAGTTATCTCTCTAACTCATGGAAAATATGATATTGAACTTCGAAGATGTTTGGCCCTGAATTTTTTGGGTTATTCCTGCTTGAGCTACTATGAAGTTTTCTTTGTGTACTTCAAGCAATCTAGGACTAACTTCATAAATAACTTAACTCGTGGGTTGATATGCTAATTCCAAGTGCAAATGTACTGAAATAATGCGTTAGTACTTCTAGTACTTAAGAAAAAAAATTAGAGTTCTAAGATTAGTTTCAAAAGCGCATCACATTTTCTGTTGTTCTGAGTCTCTGTGTTGCAACGGACTGGGCTTGAGAGCTAATGTTAGGATCAAAAACGAGAAAATTAAATTGAAATGAAGCGATAGATTGAGTCGACCAACGATCTTGACCACTGCAATAGCAAAATTTATCTGTCGAGCTAAGTGACGATCGACTCAATTTCTATAATAAAGAAGTTACTTGCCTCTCACGATCCTTTGAAATTCTACTCAAATTGATTTCACTTATTACATTCATCTTGAGGTTAGGTCGAATTATTTCACCTAACCATCTATGTTTACCCTTCTTGTATAACTATCAATATATTCTGTACACAGTTTGAAAGAAACATGTAATTTTCTGCGTTTTGCGTTTTTTGGGAACGCTAAATTTGGCAAGAAATCAATAGGATATTCCATGTGAACTTCAGTCAGATAACGCCTGAATCTATTCTGTTGCATGAAAGGTTTCAAACATTGTTGTATGGCGCATGAAGGATTGCAAACAATTTTGTTGTTTACACTTCCTTTCGCTTAAACGAGGAAAAAATTTACGCGCTTGTTAAAATTCATAATTTTTTTCTGTGCAACAAATGCAACTAACGCCAGGAACCTCTCAGATAACTTTGAATATTTCAAAATCGCATGTTTTTTTCCACTGAAGATTTTCTCGAGTGTAGACATGCGGTCGGCCAGATGCCGTGCAATCGAGCGTGGTATTTTTCATCTAAGCCACCCACCCGTGCATTTCTCCGTTTAGCGGAATCCTCCGGTTGAAATATGATGATAGACCGGCTTGCACCAAGGGGGGAGACTTTTACACGTTGTTGTTGGGGCCCACACAGGTGCTGCACACAGCATCTGCCCCGGTCGCGCTGTTGTTCAACGGAGGAGTCTCTAGTCTTGAACTCTGCCACGGCTACATACGCGAGAGGCGAACGAATTGCGTGCTAATCAAACATATTTTATTTGACTTTTACATCTATTGTTTTTATTTGTGTTTTACAAATTGGCCTATCGGCTATCAGCAATAAATGAACTTTTATGCTTCTGTTCACATGGAGGTTCTTCTTCTTTTTGCTGATGTTGGATTTCTGCCTACGGTTTTTGCTATGCAGCAGCAAAGCACAAATGTGTGCAAAGCAACCAACCGGCAGGTGCTACTATCTGAGGATATCTTTATAAATTTATGGGAGGGTATCTTGCGCTTATGGGTTACTACATTGCATCCCTGAGCCCGGGAGTAGGATATGTGAGTCGGAACCACCTCGCTCGTATGTGAATCAAGATTGGCACGTTTGGGGGTAATGGCAGGGGGGAAGGCTGGAGCATTGGAGTTTTGTGTGCTACAGCCGTGCACAGGATCAGAATTTAGATTGATTCGTTTAAAGGATAACAAAGGATTCTTTAGCGTTTTTGGTGTTAGAATTTTTTCGTAAAGTTGAATTGATTCGATTAATAGAGTTGATGTAGTGGTGGCTTACCTTTGTTTATATAACGTTAACTATCAGCATATATTGGTAGGAGTTTGGTCATGAAAGATAATTCACGCGAGGAAAAAAATTCTGTAACATCGAAACGAAAGGTGTTTAGCACTTTCAATTTTCTTGTAAATCAATTATCAATAAGGTGTTTGCACCACTTTTTGGTGTTTCCATTGAAATTCTCCACTTACAGTACATTTTTCTCGAACTGTCACGCATGCATAGAATGCGTCAGAAAATGTTGAGACTCTCACTAATACTATCTTACCACTCAAGCCGTTCAACCTTGTTTAACCAAATTTTGCTCCAGGTGCCAAATATTGTTTGCAAACAGATTGATGTATTTGAATTTCTTGTGATCAAGGAAGATTTTGTGAAAAACATACGACAAGGATGAAATCCTCACATTACTTCACGCCCAGCTGTCAATTTCGGATATCATGGCTCTTGTAAAAAGTCGACGAGCTTCTGTGTTTCGATTTGAGGCATCACTTGGACTCACAACAGTTCCAAGTAAACCTGGAAGTCGTTGGAAGCGATCTGTGATGTAAATATACAATCCACAACGATGAAAATAATTCGTTATCCCGTGGCAGAGCAGGCTTATGTATCAAAAGCAACGGTAATAAGGTGGTAAAATAGTGTGACTGAATGTTATGTCAGGCTAGCTCATTCATGTGTCAAATATGTAATAAAGTCAACCATAATGAACAAAATTGTGTTGGCAACAAGATGCTTGATTTATTCTGAAGCAGTTACGTAGCTTTGCAGATGATATGTCATTAGTGACATCTGGAAAGGACGTAACCAGAAGTGCTAGTGTGATGCAACAAGCTTTGGACGGCTTAGTATGCGATCTCTCAGTTATCGGGCTGGAACTATCACCATCCAAATGTTGTACCCTGCTATTTGCTTCACGTAAACCTGTATACGAGCCGAAGCTGTTCATCGGTGGCGAACAAATCCCACACGAATACCGCGCAAAGTTGTTAGGAGTGTATTTGACTTCCTCTCTCTCCCGGAATAATCACGTACAATACCTCAAACGCCGAGTGTCTCCATACATAAACTATCTTCGTAGTGTGGCGGGTCAGACATGGGGATCTCACCCAAAAGTTCTATTGAAAATCTATAAGTCATGTGTCAGACCTATACTAGAGTATGGTTCAATTTTCTTCGCCGATTGTCCTGAGTGGATAGCAATACAACTACACCCAAAAGTTGAAATTGTAGCAAAAATGCAAAATTGCAATTTTGCAGTTTTTGCAATCATATCTTGAGAAATCCGCATGATTCTGAAAAGGCAAATTTGCCCATCATGTTCCACAAAGCTTTTTATGGTATAAACAAAGCCATGCGAGTGTGTGCAAGTGGTTATCGCTGTGTGCCTAGTGCCTCGACAATCGCAGCAACCGTTGGGTTTTTGTTCAACCGTCAACAACTTCTCAATATGGGTGAGACAATGGCACAGAACGCCACTACGCCATATTCCACTGTTGCTATTCCGCTGTCAAGTGTTCTATTTTATCTGCACTCGTCATCACACTCCTATCGCCCTCTCATCAAGTCACCATGCGGTTTATGAAATAAACGAAGCCATGTAAGTGTGTGCGACCGAAATTTGCTTCATTGTTGTAACGTTGAGTGCCTCAAAAACCGAAGAAACTGTAGGACTTTTATTCCATTCATCTCAACTTGTTGTGGTGACTGGATGGTTACAATGAAGAGCCGTCATGCTGACGGCCGCGGTTCGACTCTCGGTAGCGGATGGTAATCTTTTTTTTTTGTGCGCCATTGAATTTACTACTACTAATCAACTGTACAACATCACGCATACATTGAATTTTTCTAATCGAATTGATGTGTTGCTTTTTGCCCACGACCAATGTTGCATTTTTTCTCCAAGTTACGATCCATAACGAGAAATGAAACCAAATCATGCGAAATTGCATTACAATCTTGCTTTTTTATTTTGGGTGTAGATCGAATTCAGTGGCAATGTATTAGAATCTGCATCGGATCAAAGAAAACCACCCATACGCAATCCCTGGAAGTGTTGAGCGGTATCATGCCACCCGGATTAGGAGGAGATAGCAGCAGAAAACTTCGTGAGAAAAAGATTTTCTCTCCGTAAATGGCACGAGAAGTACGCAGTACCAGTGTTGTCCCGTGATGATACTACGTCGTGTATCAACAGAAGCATCCTTAGGATGAAAACCATGTTAGCAGATAATATGATATTACTTGATCGCTTGCCTTGCTATTTATACGAAAGGGAAGTAAAACACCCAATTACGAGTATCGATCTTTCCATACACGTAAAAACAGTAAATTCGCCATTCATTCCGTGCTGGAATCAGCTAGTACAGGATGTATTGTCTGCCAAGTACAATGGGTTTGTTTGTTTAGCTACGGATGGGTCGAAATCTGATGAAAACGTTGGAGCAGCGGTTATATCTGGCGTTTTTCCTGAACCTGTCTTGAGAAAACTTCCAAGCTTTGTCTCCGTGTACAGTGCAGAAATGTTTGGACTACTATGTGCGGTGAAATGCCTCAGCGATCAGACTACCAGAAAGTTTGTTATTCTAACAGACAGTATGAGCAGCCTTACTAGCCTTGAAAGCAACAACGTATCAAGTTCAACCCCGATGCTGTGGTTCGAAATTCGGAACGCATTAAAACTATTGAGTGAAGCAGGATACGTGGTCAGATTTCTGTGGCTTCCAGCTCACAAAGGAGTAGAGTTCAACGTAGAAGCGGATAAAGCTGCTAAGGAAGCATCCTTATGTGGTCTATCTGGTCCAGCGAACAACAGTATGGACGTACGACTGAGTTCGTCTTCGGATTCCATGGTCAAATGGCAGCTTAGATGGAACAGCAGTGACAAGGGCAGATTTTGCCACAGCATTTTGTCTACCGTTTTTTCAATACCGTGGTTTTTGGAGGAAGACTTATCGAGACGCGAAGTTGTAATTTTCTGCAAACTCATAGCGAACCATTCCCGTTTGCCGGCTCATCTCTACAGAAACGGAATAATAGAATCCCCGGAGTGCAGTTGTGGTGCTAGAGATGCATCACCAAATCACGTTTTCTTCGAGTGTGCCCAATATGAAGAAACCGATCTTCGGCGGCAGTTGTGGACATCCGTTCGACGCAAAAATGTTCCTCCAGATGTGAAAACCATTTTGAAAAGAAGAGTTATAAGTTTAATGAAATGTTTATGCCAATTTGTAATTAAGAACGACATCGATTTGTAATTAATCATAATTTGTGACCTCAAAAGTACAAAGCTTGGCTGTAAAGGTGAACAACAAAAGCCAGATTCTAAGTAATGATAATAAAGTACGTTTATGTTTTTTTCAAGGTTAAAAAAAAAATGGAAATAACTAATCTTTCTTCTCATTTTCTAGTTAAACAATTATGATACTAAGCCAAATTCTTCTTTCTTTATTCAAAGATAAAGAAATTTCCTACATAACAATTTCATTTAAATTCTAAGTAATTATTATTTAGCGTCTTTTTAGGGGTAAATATGATTTAAATATCTATTTTTCAAGGTTTATTTTTTCAGGTTTTTGCATAAAACGCGTAATAACCATAAGTGATTGATTAATAAAAAACATGGTTTTAAAAGTGTTCTTCAACTCTCTTTTGACAGAAACTTTCTAACTCGCTTAGTTTTTTTTCAATTTTGTTATGAATGCAATATGTTGTGCCTCCTGTGGAATTTTTTGTACGCTGGACACACAACACACTTGATCACGGCAGTCCTAAGTTTGCATCTTTAAACTGAAGAAATGATCCATTAAAAATTGAAATTCATTCCATAAAAAAAGTATTCATGACCCATTAAACTCTGGTCAATATCCATAATAAAATGGATATGATCCGTAAAATTTATCAATGTGATCCATAATTTATATAAAATTTAGCAATAAAATGTCAAAAATATACCGTTATATATCTAGAGTATGATCAGTAAAATTATACGGATTACCCGTAAACATATAGCAAATGTTCCATAAAAGGTTCAATATCATTCCTTAAAGTTGTAAAATTGATCCTTAGAATGTAACGTTTGTGAACTTAAATATATACAAATGATCATTAAATTATTGAAAATATTACTTAAACTAATTCATGTTAGGTTCGGAAAATTAACCACAAACTTTTAAATATGGTCCATAGGAAATAAACTATGGGCATTTAAAATAATATGTAGGATCCATAAATTATGTTTGGCTACGGGGAAATCGATCCTTGACTGCGCTACTACTCAGATCTATTAACATGTCCGTTTCTTTAGCTATGAGGCTCAAATATTGCGATTAAAGAAGGATCGCTTTTTAGAAGATTTTCAGTTTTTCAGAAAGCTGATTTACTTTCGTGATTTCACGTTCTTTTACGACCACAACTGCGACACATGTTTCACAAAAAATTTGGTAAAGAGCACTCGTGCATGAAACCACTAGGGAAGATGTTCCTATATTAATCTCATCATTTTGCAATTCATCCTACTTGAAATTAAACGATGGACACGTAACAGGATTAGTTAGTAATGTTTGTTGTTGTTATTAAACGTAAGAAACCCTTATAACATTTTTTTATAAAATTATGCCGTCCAACTCGCTATCGCTCCTAACTACAAAAAAAAACATCCTCCGTTTGCCTTATACCGGGAAAAATGCTTGAATCAGTCGTTAACTTGAAGACGACATCGGAGACATCGACCGCTTTCTACTTCCTTAGTTCTTCAATCCTCAACTGCTACGCAGGCAACATTGATATTTCTAGCACTTGGAGTGCAGCATAACAAATCATGGCTACTATGTCACATTGTACAATATAGTGTGTCTAACTGAGGAGCTTTTTGATAATGCCAAAAGATTATCAATCTCTTATGAATCGATTAAAAACATTCTTACTGTAAACATGGGAAAACTCATTCACTCACATAAGCACCACCGATTTAAAATAGCAACCGTTTCCGATCAAACGATTCTATACGAATTCTCGAAAACGAACATCGTAGAAAGAATAAACGAGCGAAACAGTATCATGCGAAAAAAATTCAGCTAGATGTTATATTAAATGAATGCGTTGCCACTGAAAGCAAGCGATTTGAATACACCGAATGAGAATATTTTGTCTCAGTAAATGCCATCAGCTGGAAGAATCAGAGCAGAGATACGGTTTAAAATGACGCTTAATGTTTTTCTATGTTGCATTAGACTGCTAAACATCTAACATTATTTGAAATGTTAAATGATGTTTAAGGTATGATTTGAAGAAATGAGTGTGATTCAATCAATCTCGCTCAGCTGAATCCAACTGAATGCAATCGTTAATGATTGAGCGGGTAAAAAATAGGCAATGAGAAAACGTCCACACTGCTACCGTCCGATTCATTCGCTGTACGATCAGCTGCCAGTTTTGCTCAATTCTGTTTTCTACGAATAGAGTGAAAGCAGAATACTAATGAACAGAATCGGAATAATTTAAACGTGGTAACGCTCACTTCTGAATGTTTCTGCGTGCGAGTGAAAATTAGCGTTAAGTGAACCGATTTTTCCCATGCTTGCTTACTGGACTTTTATTTCTTTCTTTTTTTTTTTTTTTTTCAGAAAACCAATGTTTGGTTTGTAACATTGTAGTTCAGAAAATTTTCTATAAGAATAACTTTTGAACGAAACGTTTGCTTTCTCCATAGTACTCGTATTTCGTAATAAAAATTCTTATTAGTGTTAGTTTTTTTATCAAATGTGCTCAAATTTGTATTTAAGGACATGATTTGAAATCGTTTACACATAGGGGAGAGAATATTTCAAAATTTGCATCATTCTAACGGGAAGGTTAGGTTAGATTTACTTCCCAATTTTTATGGACCAAAAAATTGAAAAAATAGTGACCAAAACTCAAAAATCCAGGCATAATTTATTGATCACACCCATATGTTCAATTGCACAAAGTTGGTATGCTACACACTCAGATTATTTTATAGAAATCTGTAAAATTTTAACGAATTCTCAACAGCTAAACGTTCGGTGATCTAATTTTACGGATTTCGGTAAAATTTTACCGAAATTCGGTAATTTTTTACAAATATATGTAAATTTCACCGAAATCCGTTAAATCGGATTACCAAACGTTCAGCTGTTGAAAATTCGGTAAAACTTTACAGATTTATGTAAAAAAATCTAAGTGTGTACGGTCATTTCTATGAGTTTATAGATTAATATTCATTGTTTTACGGATCATAGACAATATATATATGGAACTTTTACAATAATTTATGAATCATGTGCATGTATTTTAGTGCACACATGTTACATTCTGTGGATCAATTTTGCAAGTTTAAGGAATGATATTGAACCTTTTACAGAACATTTGCTATATGTTTATGGGTAATCCGTGCAATTTTATTGATCATACCCTAGATATATAACGGTACAATTTTGACATTTTATTGCTAAAGTTTGTATAAATTATGGATCATATCCATTTTATTATTGATATTGACCAGAGTTTTATTGGTCATGAATGCGTTTTTTGTAGAACGATTTTAATTTTTTAATGTATCGTTTATTAGTTTTTATATGCAAGAGTATGTTTGCCCTTGATCACCGCGCTGCTTGATGGAGCAACCTTTTGAATGAACGAAGAGAAATTTGGCTAAGTAACATAAGTAGCCGGCAAGAAGAGCCGTTGGTCCCGGCTTATATGTTGATGGATTCAGTTTGTAGAGTCTAGGTCGTCTCCGTGGCGTGAATGTTGGTATTTGATTGAAAATGTCTTGCTAACTAAATTTCTCGATCTGATGCTAGTCAGTGACTCATAATCAATTGAGCTGTTCGATTTTGAAAGTTGAATGCCATCACAAGCCTCCAGTTTTGAAGGTTGAAGTTATTACCATTGCATACAGCAGCTCGCAGTGAATACAGCTTCGCACGATGTTATTATTGCGAGAATAGCGGCATTAAATTAGCTTCAATTACTCAACCTTCCAACCATTGATGAAGCAGTAATTGTTAGTTATGACCATATGTATCAGTCAGTCACATGTCAGCGGCAGCAGCAGCAGCAGCAGCAGCAGTTAATAAATCGACTGCTTGGCTGAAAAAGTGCCTTTGCTACCCGATGATGGGGAAGCACAGAAAATATTCAGACCGCGATCGTATCCAATGGACTAGGTCGGTCCATGGGTTGTCTACTTTCAGCCCAAAATGAAACCTTTGAATGTATATCAAATTACAAGTGATCTGACGAAGCGATTTTCAGCCGTTACAGAGATCACGAAAGTAAAATTTAATAAACTCCGTGTTGTAGTCTTTAACCTGAAGCAGGCTAATGAGATTGCTGCTTCCCAGCATTTTACACTGGAATATCGGGTTTATATTCCAGCTCGTGATGTGGAGATTGTAGGAGTGGTCACAGAGGCGAGTCTGTGCCCTGATATTTTGGAGAAGCGGGCGGTTGGCCGATTCAAGAACCCTCTGCTCCCCCCAGTTCAGATACTGGAAGTGAGAAAGCTGGTGAAAATATCGCACAGTGAGGGTAAGAAAAAAGTTACCCCCACAGACTCGTTTCGGGTAACCTTTTCTGGCTCTGCCCTACCTCACTTCTAAGAAATGGACAAACTTCGGCTACCTGTGCGGTTGTTTGTACCCCGGGTAATGATTTGCCAAAACTGCCAGCAGATGGGGTATGCCTGGCGTACAAGCAGGCATTCTCTTGCAGAAATGCTTAAGAAAGCGTCGCCCCCCGATATCAATACAAATCGTTTTGCTCCTCTGTCAGATGACGAGTCAGATTCGGACTTGTTTGAGGAGGGGACATCATTCAGTTTTCCGGAAGGTGCTTCACGGAAGCAAAGACGCATCCGAGCAGGGAAAGTAGCTGAACAGAAGCCAAATCAACATGCCCAATCCAAAGAGCAGTGTAAAGAAGGATAATCCAAATCCTCCTGGTTTTCGTAGTGCCAACTACACACAGGACTTTCCATCTCTCCCGGGGACATCCAAAACCCCTGATGCCTCGATTTTAAGAACAGAAGCCCCCTTTTCATCTGGGCTGTTCTCGTTCGATGATATTGTGGAAGGTATTTTCAAGTACCTCGGAATTTCTGACCATCTAAAAAGCATTGTTATGGCAATGCCTCCCACTGTGAAAACTTTTTGAAGAAATTAACATTAAAGTGTCCCCTCCTTGTAGGTATCATTTCCTTCGATGGATAATTTGCCAAAAGAGGTCGGGGATTTGATCACTGTTCTGCTGTGTAATTGTCGAAGTCTTGTCTCTAAATTGGATCGATCTTTCGATTCATGATTTCAATATTATTCGGCTTGATCACGAGGATTCACGTGGAGGATGAGTACTTTTGGGGATCAAAAAGTGCTACTCTTTCTATAGAGTACCTTCTATTCCAGGTATTGAAGTTGTCGCATGTCGGGCTGTTAGTAAAATTAAAAGCCTTTGCATTGCTTCTATGTATATTCCTCCTAGAGCCTCAATTACCCGAAAACAACTTTCAGATATTTGTTCGGTCCTTCCAAATCCACGGTTGCTCATGGGAAATTTTAGCTCTCATGGTACAGGTTGGGGAGAACTGTACGATGATCTTTGATATATGACCTCTGTGACAACTTCAATATGACAGTTCTCAACAATGGAGAAGTTACACGCTTGGCTGGTCCATCCTCACTTGGCAGTAGGTTAGACCTCAAACTTTGCTCGAATTCATTATCGTTGGACTGCACGTAGAATGTGATCCAGGATCCCCACGGTAGTGATCATTTGCCTATAAAAATTTCGGTTGCCACCGGGCTCACTGAGCCGGAATCCATCAACGTCACGTATGATCTAACTCGTAATATCGATTGAACAAGGTTCAAGACAGCAATAGATGAAGCCGTTACAACGGTAGAAGGGCTTCCACCACTGGAGGCATATAACTTCCTCTCCAACCTGATTTTGAAAAGCGCGCTTTAAGCTCAAACTCGACCAGTTCCAGGAACGTCATTTCGCAGGAAACCTCCTTCCCCATGGTGGGATCAGCAATGCACCGAGGTTTACCGCAAAAAGTCCGATGCGTTCAAAGTTTTTCGTAGACGTGGAACACCTGAGCACTTTAAAAGGTACACGGCTCTCGAACGAGAATTTAAGAGCCTCATCAAGGCCAAGAAACGCGGTTACTGGCGACAATTCGTGGACGGGCTATCGCGTGAAACGTCGATGAATACCCTTTGGAATACGGCGTGAAGATTGCGTTACAGAATTACGAACAACGAGAACGAGGAGTACTCGTACCAATGGATCCTCAAGTTCGCTCGAAAAGTTTGTCCAGATTCTGTGCCAGCACAAATGTTTCCTCGCGAAACCGCGAATTCGATAAATGAGATCAGCCAACCTTTTTCAATGGTAGAACTCTCTCTCGCACTTCTTTCGTGTGGCAATACGGCTCCAAGAGCTGACAGTATCAAGTTCATCTTGCTCAAGAACCTCCCAGACGTCGCTAAGAGGCGCATGTTGAACTTGTTTAATCAGTTTCTGGAACTCAACATTGTATCGGATGATTGGAGGCGGGTGAGAGTTATTGCCATTCAAAAACCTGGTAAGCCCGCGTCCGACCAAATGGCTTCTGTATTCTTGGATATCAAGGGGGCTTTTGATTCAGTATCTGTTGAAGTTCTTTCAGACAAACTCCACGCTTGTGGCTTTTCACCATTAATGAACAATTTTTTTGTACAATTTGCTGTTAGAGAAGCATATGAGCTTTTCTCATGGAAACTCTACAGCATTTCGATTTAGCTACATGGGTCTCCCCCAGGGAGCCCTCCCCTTGTTTAAGCCCTCTTTTGTATAATTTTTATGTCAAAGACATTGACGGTTGTCTAGGTGACAACTGTACGTTGAGACAACTTGCAGATGACGGCGTAGTGTCTGTCACGGGACCCAATGGGATCGATCTACAAGGACCCTTGCAGGATACCTTAGACAATTTGTCTACTTGGGCTCTAGAGCTAGGTATAGAATTCTCTACGGAGAAAACTGAGTTGGTAGTTTTTTCTAGGAAGCATAACCCAGCACAACCGAAGCTTCAAATTTGGGGTAAGCCGATAACTCATTCTATGTCATATAAATATCTTGGGTTTTGGTTCGATTCAAAGTGCACTTGGAGATCCCACATTGAGTATCTGAAGCGAAAATGCCTGCCAAGGATCAACTTTTTCTGCACAATTACCGGGACCTTATGGGGAGCGCATCCGCAAGAACTTCTAACGTTGTACCGGACAACGATTTTGTCGGATTTAGAATACGGTAGTTTTTGTTTTCAATCGGCGGCTCGGTCGCACATCATCAAACTGGAACGTATTCAGTATCGGTGCCTTCGTATCGCGTTAGGTTGCATGCACTCGACTCATACAATGAGTCTTGAAGTGCTGGCTGGCATGTTGCCACCCTCGGATCGGTTTTCAGAATTATCTCTCCAACTCCTCACCAGGTGTGAGGTTATGAACCCTCACGTAATCGAAAACTTTGAGAAGCTTCTTGAGATGAACCCTAAAACCAGCTGCATGACTTTGTACCATTTGTACATAACACAAAGATGTCAGCACTTCGCAGAATATTCCCAATCAAGTTTGCTTCTTCGATTTCGGAAATTCGGTTCATTTTGATTTATCCATGAAACAGGACCTTCGTGGAATCCCAGAGCATCATCGTCCTATGATTGCTCCGGTGATATTCGCTGCAAAGTTTGGCCTAGTTGATTCCACCAAAACGTTTTTCACTAGCGGGTCTTTGATAGAGGACTCCGCTGGCTTTGGTGTATATAATGAAAGTTATAGCGTCGCTCACACACTTCAAGCATCTTGTTCTATTTTTGGCGCGGAATTGGCAGCAATTTATTTTTCCTTAGAAACTGTTGCCTCACTTACACCGGATCAATACTTCATTTTCACGGATAGTCTTAGTTCTATAGAGGCTATTCGCTCCTTGAGGCCGGTAAAGCACACCTTTTATTTTCTTATGAAAATACGAGGTCTTCTAAGTGTCTTCACGTTCTTTTATTATCATCTTTGTATGGGTCCCTTCTCATTGTTCGATTCCTGACAATGAGAAAGCGAACTCGTTTACAAGGGTGGGTGCTGTGGAAGGCGATATTTACGACCGACAAATCGCCTTTAACGAATTTTTCTATATTTTTCGTCAGATATCACTTTAGAAGTATCTAGTGCCTTGCATACAAGAAGCTGCAAAGGAATCTGTGGCAGGCTTTTGCACTTATTACTGAGAGTATTTTTCATTTCCGGTTTGCGAATGGACATTTACCCAAATCTGAGCTGATCTGATCCGTGCAGCGCTGTGTGTCATTTGAATAGTTTCTGATTTAACAGTTCAATTTTCGTCAACTGTGTCATAACTCACAATATCATTATATTTGGTGATATTGTTTTATTGAACATTACTTATTTTTTTGTATGTCCATTTGTCTTTAACTTACTTTCAATCAATTCCTGTTTCAGGAGTAACTCCTAACTCATGAACCATAACTATTGGGTCAGCAAAAATAAAAATGAATTGCTGTTATAAAATCAACATCAACAAGCAAATAGTGAATATGACAAGAGTAAATTAAAATGTATAAATGTTAGTTCTGTGAAATTTCAATAGACTTAACAAACTTTTTCAGGATATTTCAAATCAAGATGTTAGTTAATAGCTGCTATCGCTGAAAACGAATGAAAACGTGCAACAATTTAAAACATTTCTTGCATTTCAGGATCAATCGACGAATGAAGATCATATATAATAGATATGAATGGTTGTAGTATTTTTCATTTAAAAAATATATCCAATATTATATAAATAATTCATGGGAATGGGAGGAACCATCAATGCACCCGATTGAAGCACTCTGGATGGGGAGAGTAGAAATGCAAACTCCTCATTGCTAACAGTTTGTGAATAGAGGGCGGGCTCTTCTCCCCGCCCATTGGGGCATCCTCCTGTTAGATGGCTTGCTTTTTTGACCAATTGTTCAATCTTGTTGTTGGAAGGAGATTCTTTATATCCATGTGGATACATATAAGTGATGTTGCCTATCGATCCACCCAACCCCTTTTTGGCCCTTCATACAATGGCATGATTAGGATAATCAGTGGTTATTAAAGCTTGATCAAGTCTAACAGCGAGGAGAGCTCACTGCTGTCGGACTTAGTTTCCGTGCTACAATGGGTGGTAGTACAAATCATACATACATACATCATACAAATGAGATCGAATGGGTTTCAAGAACGATTGTATTTTGGTTGACGCTCTATCCGGCCAAACATGATTTGCTTCAATCATTCGTTCTAGTACACAATAACATGTTAATTGACAGCCAAAACAGAGGGCATTAACCATGGTTTAGAAATACCTCTCTCGGTAATGGCAATGTACAGCATCACTCGCTGTTCAGACTTAATTTGAAGTGAATGTTTTATATTCGGAGATGCAGTCCATGAAAGAGTATCGATCGTTTCCGGGAATGTACATCTTCGAAAGGGAGAAGTAACTTTCGTCGTCCGAAACAAAACATTTTCCGGAATAATCTTTAAACAACCAGCGGTAATGGTCCTAGTAGCAGACATGTTGCCATTATGTTGAGAAAACATAAATGTGCCTTTGTTAGTCATAATCAAGTTGCTACATCTAATTATGATCGTGGTGTGCTACTTGGGGGGATCTCAGCGTATTCCGGGGCTCTTGTCATCTCTCGGCACGTTATTTCGATTCTGTTCAAGGTTTAGCAGATGTACTGGTGAGAAAGGTTGAACTTTTTGCGGCATCCCGTTGGCTCAATCCTTGTTGTCGAAGGCGGAGAACGTAAGCGGAGTAGTAAGCATAAACAAAACAAAAACTACTAGCAGAAAGAGAAGAGAGAGAGAGAGAGAGAGAGAGAGAGAGAGAGAGAGAGAGGGGGGGGGAGAGAGAAAAAGAGAGAACACATAAACACTCTCATTTTTCTTTGAGCTCATTTATTGAGCATAGGGGCTTCGAAAAAATTTAAAAAATTTAGTTGCCACCCGTTCAATATTTAAATTTCACCTTCACTTCCAAATTTAAGGACTTTTAATTCAACTCCTCCTGGCATTAATGTTTGAACCAAATTTTCTCCCCTTTTTTAGTCTGAGATAACTTGTTGATTACCTTTAAGACTGTTTTCTGAATCATACCGACCAAAATAATGACAATTTGGATTTTCTAGCCAATTTTTTCCAAAACAAAACTTAGCACTTCCTGTTGTCGGGACGCCAAAGTTCTAAACACACATCATTTGTGCCATTGCATAGATGAATGTTTCCACTGAGACCAAAACCATACACTGATAGAACTTTCTGCAAAAACTTTGAAATGCTTCTTGAGTTGAATCCTCTAACTTGTTCCATAACTTTGTATCACTTGTACATAACACTGGATGCCAGCCGTTCTCCGAATATTCCCAATCGTGTACACTTCTTCGACTTCAACTCTTCGCTCCGGCAATATATGATAAACCTTCGAAAGATTGCTTGAAACTTAGCTCAAGTTTGAGAAACGATGATAAACTTCAATACACTACGTGGCTCTTCATAAAGATTCATGCTACTTAAATGAACTTAAAATATATATATAAAACATAAAACTTGTGTAAACATAGATGTTGATGTGAAGGTTATGTCACACCAAGTCTCGACAGCAAACACAGTTTTCTACGGTGTTGCAAGCTTCAAGCTGAAACATAGTTTTTATTTAATATGCACTTCGCTTAATTTAATTTAGTTTATAATAACTAAACATTTGATAACCTGGCAAAGCGAAAACAATGGCAATTCCACTCTCCCGTCACACGTGGCATTCGGTTCAGCATCGGCCTGCTGAAAAGCGTCTCGCTCCACGGCGACGGCGTTACTGCAACGGGATGTGTTGTCGTCATATACCCCCGCCCGTAAACCTAGGTGTTGTTCCGGATGTCCTGGACGCGCAATAGGTTTACGTTCCTCTTCGAAGTCCAACTCTGCCAGCTTTACTGCAAATCTCCGTAGGATGCCACTCTGTGTTCGTACTAGTGCTTGACGAACTCTTCCGTCACGGCGAACGAAGGTTTTCTCGATCTGTCCTCTGATCCACCGACTTCGCCCAGTACCGTTTAGAACCATCACCAGGTCACCCACCTCCAAATCCTTGACCTCGTCGAACCACTTACTTCGACGAGTTATGACCGGAAGATACTCCTCAATCCAACTCCTCCAGAAATCGGCGACGATATCTTGAGCCACTTTCCAGCTGCTACGGAATGTAGCGTGGTTCAATTTTGTTGCCGATTGAACTGCCAAGGAGGTGGTGTCAGCGATTCCTGGTCCGAAGACTCTAGCGGAATAAATGTGGGCGGCCTGGAATTCACCAACGCTTCTGCCTCGAACATGATGGTCTCCAGGGTCTGGTCACTAGGTTTCCGTAGATATTCGAGTGCACTGCCAATTGGCGATTACACGGATCTTACGAGGCGTTCCCACACTCCGTCCATGTGTGACGCTGCAGGTGGGATAAACTTCCAGTCAGTTTGAACGCTAGTAAAGGTGGTTGCCAATGCCTCGTTGCTTGCCGCTATCTCCTCCTGTAGCTGTCGGTTGGCTCCTTGGAAACACGTGCCGTTATCCGAATAGAACACTGCCAGGTATATAAGGCGATCCAACGCTTCACCTGGCTACGACCGACCTTAACTAGTACTGGCCCAAAAAAATCGACGCTAACGTACGTTAAGGGGCGTATGAATGGCTGTAGCCTTGCCTCCGGATGTGGTGCCATAAAACGCGCTTTCGGAAGGGCCTTGGATATCCGATACCATGTGCAATCTCTTGCCACCCTTTTAACAAGCGATCTCAGCTTCGCGACTTCGCAGCGTTGCCGCATTTTGTTTACCACGGTTTCGCGGTTGGCGTGGCGAAAGCGACGATGATATCAGGACCGTCACTGATGATGATGCTTAGGGAGAACAGCTGGAAATTTTGCATAGAATGGAAGGAATTTCGCCGCTCCGATGCGGCTTCGCATTTGCAGGACGCCTTGTTTGTCCATAAAATGCCAGGTCTTGTAGATGCTGCTGGATTTACGAACGGTAGGATGCTTTGCTTCTGAGTTTCCACTTGTCTCTTTCAGCAGGACTCTCTTTTCCGGCAAGACTTCCGTTTGCATCATCAGAATATCCGCTTGCACGAGTTCACCCTGGGTGAGATTCTCCTTCCGTAGACTTTGTCCCACATTCTTTCGACGCAGGCCGTCAATGAAGCGGATGGCGAATGCGGTTGTGTGTTGCAGTTTCAACCATCTGCTGAATCTCGAATAATCTATCAGAGGTTCGGATTTACAGTGCGTCTAGATACGTCGAACTCCAGCTGAACTCCAGGTTTGGACCACTCTATTCCATTTCGTGGCATCGTCGGACCCATCTACAATCTTGCGGATCACTCAAGGTCAGGATGTCTCCAACTCTTACGGACACGAACATGTGGAATCTTCGGTGATCAGATCGGATCCATGCCAGTACCGTCGTAGAGTCACTCCAGAAGAACCGCTGCAATACAGGTAGCGTATGGTATTCAAGGACAGCCGTTAGGAATCATACTCCAAGAACTGCAGCTTTCAGTTTAAGCCTTGGTGTTGACAGTGCACTGCAGTGTCTTCAGACTTTACTTTTGGCTCCTACTAGTGCCATCTGGAAGCCGCTTTTAAATGTACCAGTTGGAAGTATACAGCACACGAGTAGGCAACATCGCTGGCATCCACGAAAGTATGGGCGTGCAGATCATCGAGGTTTGTCGGAAACGGCGAGAAGTAACATCGGGGTTTCCTTAACTGTCCCACCTTCGGAAATAGAGCAACCCATTGTCGCCACTTCTGAAAGATATCTTCGTCGATTGGCCCCATCCCAACTCGTTTCCGAAACTTAGGTTCCTTGTATGATTACTTTTCCATGGACTAGAAAATGCGAGACAAGCCCAAATGGATAGAAAAGACTCATTACGACCTTGAGAACTTCCTGCTTAATGGGTACCTGGTCTTCGCCGAGGCGAAGATTTCTTCGGGATTTGGAGCTCTTTGGTGTACAAAAATAACTGGAGAGCCACGAATTGCAAACAGTTGATTGGTAGTATCAAGAAAATCAGTGTATAGGAAGTTACTTTCTTGAGCAAAAATGTTCAGTAAATCAAGGCCTTCAGGATGCTAAACTTAAAAGTTCAGAATTATCTCACTACATGGCGCTAGTGTGCATGTAAAATTACTTTATAACCTGAATCTCAAAATTCTTGACATATAGCTAGTTGGCGTCTTGGACAAAGACGTTTGGTTGATTGAGGCCTTCGGATGGCGTCAACATTAGTTCAGAACCCGTCCGCTACATGGCACTAGCGTACATGTTAACTTTGTGTATTACCTGTTTTTGAGAGCTAGATGGTGTATCAATTTACTGTTTTCAGGAAAATTAGTTGTTAAATTATGAGCATCCAGACGCTCGACTTAACAGTTCAGAATTATCTCACTATGTGGCGCTAGTGTGCAGGTTAACATACTGTATAATCTGGATCTCGAGATTGTTGACCTATAGCAAGATGACATCTTCGAAAAAGATATTCGAGGGGTCAGGTCTTTTTGAATGGTGTAAACATCAGATCAGAATTCGTCCGCTACGTGGCGCTAGTGGTCATGGGAACTTTTTTAAATATATGTATTTTGATATCATGATCATGTATAAATTCATTGTTTTAAGGAAATTTATTCGGGTAACCAAGGTCTTCCAGACGGTCGACTGCATAGTTCAGAATTATTTCACTGCGTGGCACTGGTCTGCTTTTGAACTATGTAATGCATGCCTACCGCTAGAGGACATAGGAGGCTCATTACCCCAATGTGGGTATTTTTGGTACGTTCTTCTGATATCTTCGGGTTAGTTCTTAAGAGAAGTTCTGCAGAGAACTTCAGAGAAGCTCTACAGAGAACTTCAGAGAAGTTCTACAGGGAGCTTCAGAGAAGTTCTACAGAGAACTTTAGGGAAGTTCTTCAGAGAACTTCAGGGAAGTTCTTCAGAGAACTTCAGGGAAGGTGCATAAGTTCATTTTTGTTTTTAACAAGATTTTCAGCATGCCGATAGAAATTCCCACGAGAAATATTTTTTTATTTGTTTTGAAGAAATGTTAAGAATATATTCGTTACATCTATTGAAGCGAGCAGTGCGAAAACGGTTTTGAATAAAAACCTAAATTCATCCAATTTCCCTAAAGTTCTCTGCAGGATTTCCTGAAGCTCTTATTCAGCCGCTAACATGTATGTTCATGTTCGCCGGGTACTTTTCACTGTTTGGCCGGTTGAATCGACCTACCTTGATATGAGAAACAACTTTTTACCAGACAATTTTGCTCCAAAGCTTCGAACACGGGCTCAAAATGTATCTTTCCAATTCGCGAATTCAATTTAATTTTGTTTTAAACTTGACAGATGAGAAATAATCGATTAATCGATTAAAATCCCTTTGTGATTGATCGAAAAACTTTCGATAAGATATATGTCCAGTCTGTCAGAAATAAGTCAGCTCGAGTAGCAGATTTAATTGATTATTTTCCATCTGTCAAGTTTTAGTGAAAATTAAAATTAATTCACGAATTGGGACACAGCCTATGAGCCCAGAGCTAAAATCAGCACAGTTGTTTCTCAGCCTTTATTTTCCCAAGTTCAGTCCTTGACATATCCGCTCTTAACAGGTGGCAACTAAAATTTTGAAATTTCTTTCTGAAGCTCTCAAAAAAAAGACAAACATACTTGAAGGAGATCTGATTTATTGATATGAAAGATACATTGTTCATTCCCGAGTACTTTTTCAAGCAGAATCTTTGTGAACAAAGAGTGGAAGTAATATTCAAACGTTAATTATTAATCTATTAATCTTAGCAGTGATGTCCATATCCTCAGTGTGGTAGGAGAGATTTAAAATTTTCCACACACTCTTCCTATATTCACCCCCGTATTTGCATGCGAGTAAAGAAAAATGGTTTTTATTCACACTACACTCTAAAGTGAGAAGAAGAGCTCTCAAATTCACAGAAGTGAATCCAGTTAAATTCCCTGATGCGTGCGCCCCAGTGAGCTCACTGGCGTGGGCTCTTCTGCTAATATACAGCATTGATTGCAAATTCCATTTGACGCTACATAACAAAGGAAGAAAGAATAATGTTTCTTCCCGCTTCCTTTTTTCGGACATTTTCTGCAACTCCGACGATGTTTTCACTTTCAATCGCACCAGCGAATCACAGAGAGAGAGCACTGGTGCGCCCTTGCCCAAGTGTGCGCGGCAGTGATCGCAGGCGAGAGCACGTGGGCGAAGACAGGTGAGAGCACGTGAGCGCGATCGTTTACACTCACTCAAGGTAATCCTATCACACGCGCACACTTTCACTCTGTCTATTTTTCACCGAATAAAAGAGCACTTTACTTTATCTGAGGTGAGTTATGGTTGTGTCCTCTGTGAAGGTACAAATCTTACGCACCAGCGTAACATTAGTGCGAAATGCCATCTCTGAATCTTACTTAGCACGATAATGTAAACTAGGACCACCAACACAAGCAGTAACATCATAGACTAACTGTAAGACCAGTAGGTCTTCATACATAAACGATTTTTTTCTTGGTCCAGTCAGTACTAGCACATCGGCTCCAAGCTCGGTCCCAAGCTTAATAATGCGCCCCTAATAATGAACTCACACGAACACACTCTCAAATATTCTGTCAAAATAACACAGCAAATCAAAACAAAGGAGCAAATATGTATAGCAAGGTGCTGGTTTCAAGGCGTACTTCGGATCAAGGGGTTCTACAACAGTGAACCAATTTCAAATCGCTACTTGCATATTGTACGTTGGTAACATTTCCCTAACATGGTAGTGGTGCTTCTTCCGTGAGGGTGCTGAGAGTTTTGAGAAATTTACTGTTTGAAAAAGTTCTCGAGCATTGTTTAAACTACAAGAGACAGCCCAATGGGGTTGTACGCAAAGGTGATGTAGGACTACGTATACTGATAGGGAAAATAAAGTGCCCACTTCATCTCATTGAATGTCTCTCATTTATTTGGTTCAAATTAAAGCAAAAACTTTTTAGTAATTTCTAAGATATCAGAATATATTTTTCATATTATTTTCAAGTTTCACTTATGAAAAAAAAAAAACAATTCGTATTGAAGAATTTAAGTAAAAGAATAAAATAATTAATAATTAATCTTCAGGACCAGCTGCCGGCACAAATAGTTGAATTTATTATAAATACGAGTAAAATGGTAAAATGAAGTTTAATAGTTATTTCTCAATCCCTGAAAATTTGATGGCAATCGAATGAAAACTCGAATTTTGCGAATCAATTTTGTGTGTGGCAATTTCATCGTGGACACCCTTTAACCCGTTGGATCGGCATATATAAGTAGATAAAGCTCGATTCGAAGTAGATCTGGACGCACGGTTTAATACACCACCGCGTTCCTGGTGGTTGAAACAGAAAACGTTTGACAGACATTTGTTGATGTTCCATTGACAAAGAAATCGATGAAAAGTTTTTCTAGATTGATCGACGCATTTCGAAATTATGGATCATGGAACTTGATAAAAGAAAATTTATTGTGCACAAACATCTAAAGAATCCTTCGTGGCCTGCCTCAAAAATAGCAGAAGTGTTAAAATTCTCAAAGTCAACGGTGTATCTTGTATTCAAACGTTACAAGGATACTCTGAATGTGGATAGAGCACAGCGCATTTATCATAAAAGTGGCACTATGTACAAAGAGCTGAGAAGAAAGGTGTTGAGGTACGTGAAAGGCAAACCAGGTGTCTCCATACGTGATTTGGCAAAGAAATACGATTCCAACCTCTCCACCGTGCGTAACATCCTTTCAAGAGAAGGATATAAATCTTTTTGTGCCAGTAAACATACGATTCGCTCCCTGAAACAAATTTCAGTGTTCAAAAAGCGAGCACGATTACTATACGAACGAGTTTTGACGAAATTTGATGGCTGTATTTTAATGGATGTTATGGCCTTAAAACCAAGGTTTTCATCACCTCTCACACAATGACGTCGAAAGTTTACATTAAAGAGTGTCTGAGAAAGCGGATTTTACCCTTCATTCGGCAACGCAAGACCAACGATATGTTTTGGCCGGAGCTAGGCATCTGCCACCACTCTAAGGAGGTACTAGAATGGTATGCTGCAAACAACGTTAGTTTCGTCGCCAAAGAGATTAATCCTCCAAATTGCCCTGAGTTCAGTCCGATCGAAAAATATTGGGCAACTGTCAAGCGAAAACTTCGAGGATGTGACAAATGCTAAGCAAATGCGTTTAAAGTGGAATAAGTTCGCCGGTACAGTGTCACCAGCGACTGTGCAGATCATGATGGCATCGATCACAAGTAAAGTGCGACAGTTTGTGTAATAACTTGTTGTATATCTTTTGAAAGCTGAATAAATACCCTTTTGTTTAGAGTTTTGATTAACCGTGTGTGTTGGTCACTCCATGCGTCCAAATTTACTTTGCATCGGGCTTTAGATTACCGTCAATATGAACATTAAACATGCTTTTTAACATTCTCATGCAATAGTGAAATTGTTCAGAATAGATTGTGGATCCAATACAGTGACGGCTGAAAATATGTAATCACTGTTTATTTGAAATACTGGAATAAAAAAACACTACCTAAATGGAAGATTGTGGGGCCACTCACTGATTCAAATAGATGCCAATTTTGGCATATAAATTGTTACGCTTAATTTGTGGGTGAGTCTTTCGAGATAAAGCTACGCACAATCTAAAAAAAATGTATTTATGTTTTCCTTCATATTGACATTAATTTTATGAGAACTTGTTTGTTACTGTTAGTGATGGAGTGCGTGAGATGGTTGTTAAATTCGGTTACAAGGAAGTGTGGGGCTTGTAAAAACGCAACACACGTTAACGGTAACTCACTAGTGAAACACTAATACTAGTTTGAAATAAAAGTGAAGGTACAGTTTTCGTTGGTTCGAGGCTGTGGCAGGAATCGGTTCAAAAACTCTGTCCAATTTCACACAAAAAACGCAAAAAAGAAAATACGAACATTTGAAAATCAAGTGTGTTACTAATATTTTTACCCGTACTGTAGACTTGAACTGTAACCTTGAGACGCATATAGAATTTTGATACAACTTCCATACGTAAAGCACATTAAATTTCCTATTTGAAAAAGTTACAAACAATCACCTTAAACGCGTAAATCAGTATAAGCTACGATATTGTTTCGCCATTGAATAATCATATTTATATTGTTTCAACTTAATTCATTTTAAGGAGTGTATCGAAAAGTAGTTATAAACATTCGATGCGTTATCACGCATAAACTACTGTATATATTTTTTGCGTGTAAGCGCCATTTGCTTTGTTTACATGTCAAAAATGATGTCGCGAATTGAATTTGAGACTAAAAAGAAAATTCTGCACACTTGGTGCACCGAAAAGGGTGTTACTTACAACCAGATTGCGAAAAGAGTAAATGTTCACCCGGCAAGTGTAAAACGCATCATCGAAAAGTTTGGTAAGGAGTGCTCCCTCAAGGATTTACCAAGAAGTGGCCGGAAACCCGGCTCCAGCAACCCCGATTTGGACCAAAAAGTTGTGGATTATATTCAACGGAACAAATCTGCCTCTACTCGCGATCTAGCCAAGAAGTTCAGGACCAGCATCGGAATGATTCAACGAATCAAGCGCAGGAATGACTTGAAGACGTACAAAAAGCAGAAAGTGCCCAAACAAACTCGGAACAAAAGTCTCGTGCCAAAACCAGGGCTCGAAAGCTGTACAGCTGCATTTTGGACAATGTCGACCAGTGCATTTTGATGGATGACGAAACATACGTTAAAGAAGATTCAAGAACGCTACCGGGGCCGCAGTTTTATACTAAATCTGTTGGGGAACGTGTGCCAACCGCAGATACGACTGTTGCGATGGAGAAATTCGGTCAGAAGGTGCTCATTTGGCAAGCTATTTGCACATGTGGCTTGCGTTCTTCAATTTTCTATACAAAAGGAACTATAAATGCTGAGATTTATCAAAAGGAATGTTTGAAGAACAGGTTGCTACCATTGTATAGAAAGCACCAGTCCCCTCCTCTCTTCTGGCCAGATTTGGCATCGGCACTTACGCCAAATCCACTCTACAGTGGCTGACGGAGAATAACATCAAGTTCGTAGAAAAAGACATCAACCCACCAAACTGTCCCCAGTTGCGACCGATCGAACGCTATTGGGCAATAGTCAAGCGTATATTTAAGAAGGATGGTACAGTGTCCCAAAACATGACCGATTTTAAGAAAAATTGGGCAGCGGCATCCAGGAAGTGCACAAAGGTCACTGTGCAGAATTTGATGGCAGGTGTCAAATCAAAGGTACGGGCATTCTACAGAAATGAACATTATGACTAGTTTTTCCGTTTGGATCTTTTGTAAACATGTTAAGCTATAATAAACTGAAATAGTATGTTAATTTTAACCATGTTTTCATGCCTATTTTATTATTTGGAAGTTTATAACTACTTTTCGATACACTCCTTAGTAACGTGCTTACTTAACCAAAACATATCATTATGTTAAAAGCATGCTGTTGGAAGCATCCTTAGAACATAATGTTTGTCTTATGGTTGTTCTACAAAACATCTGGTATGACTTAAAAGATGGTCAGAGATGCCACATTAATTGCGCTTCTTCGGTTATATGCGTGTATGAAGTTGTCATTGACGTTAGATAAAAAAAAACTTGAGCTTAGTCTAAAAAGTGTATTTTTAACATTAATATGACAAGCGGTGTTACTTGTAAAGTGTTTTGGCTTGGGTATCCATTCGATTCCATTTGCCATTTCCCAGTCGAAGATTTTTTTCGGGGTTTGGAGCTCTTAGGTGTGCAAAAACAACTGGTGAAGTATCAAGAAATACATTCGCAAAGTTGACAGGAAGGCATTACAACGCAACCTGTTCCGACATCAAACGGAAGCTTCGCCGAACAGCGGAATGCGTACCGTTTTCAAATATATATTTTTCATAATTGGCAATGTATCCTTAACTTCCATAAATCAGAACTTTATCAAGTATGATTGTCTTTTTTTGACAGCTTGAGAAAGAAACTCCAGAATTTTAGTGGCCACCCGTTATAGATTTTTTTTTGTATTAACTAAAATGGCACTAAGTATTATGATCTCTTTATCATTGTTTTTCCCTATTTATCCATTCGCCTCTTTCTTTCTTAAAACCATTCAAAAGTAGAACGCTGTTAAATATACTTCACATTAGAAGGCTGCCCATTGAATTAATACGAGGTGCGTCAGAAAATAATGCGTAAATTTGTTGTATTTCTTTCAAATCCCATTTTCAACTAATTCAAGCAATAATATCAACATTTTCGAGTGCAGCTATCTTTATAAAGTCCTTTAAAACAAAAAACATCCTCGAGCCGACGCCGGAAGCCAGAGCATGCCTTTCGGACGTAGTAATTCGACATTGACTGCCATGTGCGTGTTATGGTTGACTTCAGGGTTTTCACACTGTGAATGTTTTGCAGGCTCATACTTCAACATATGCCCAAATCGAATAATCCAACAGATTAAGATCTGGACTGCTAGGGGGCCTCAAATCCTTCTGCCAAAACTTCATGTAATCGTTCAACCATTGTTGGGTTCGATTGGACGTGTGATACGGCGCTCTATCCTGCTGTATGACAACGTTTTGGTCCTCGGAGAAGTTGGCCTTTGGCGGGTGTTCGGTTTGAAATTTGAATTTCACTTTTTCCGGAACGTTCTCCATTTTCTGCGGTGAAATGAACCGGTTCGTGCGGCTGTTGGCCACAGCATCGATGCTGAAAAGCTTTTCGTCGGAGAACAGGATTATCATTTTTTCCATCTTCAACAAGGAAAGCAATCTCTTGGAACGAGTCACTCGTAGTTCCTTGACCAGGTCCGTAATCAAGTGGCGTTTCACTCTGGCTCTGGAAGATGCATGTAGGTCTTCTTTGATGATTCTCCGCATGGATTTCTCCAGAATATTGGCTTCCTTTGCAAGTTTTCTTATGAAACGCACCGGGTTGCGAGCAATTTTTGGCTTCCGCTACATAGGACCATCCTGCAGGGACTTTTATGCGGTAAACTATTGCCAAATGGCAACCTACCACCTTGGTAATCTCTTTCACTGATCACTTCTTTCGCGAACATTTTGACGAATTTGCAATAAAACAAATGGAATGTTGGGACGCAGCACTCGAAAGTAAACATAAACAAATACACTTTTAACAGAAATTAGTCACTAGCTACACGAATCAACCCAATACTCAAGTTTGAACATTTTCGCATTATTTTCTGCCATGCCCTGTATGTCTTTTTTATTTAAAAAAAACTGACCAACTCGAATTACTAGTCCTTCAAACATTGTTCAAAATGCATCATAATTATATTTCCTTCTTTACATCACACCTCGTTCATTTTATATAGCAAAAAATATGATGACTGACCCATTCCCAAAGTTATTTGATCGATGAACTCAACATTAATATAATATAATATAATATTGGATTGACAATAATAGACCGAGCCAATAAATTATAATTAAATAACGTTACGTCACATGCAGTAAAACATAAAGTTTCATTTTAAAAAAATATATTTCCTGGGGATTAATCAACGCAATATCCTTTTCCACGTTCATCAACGAAATATCCTTTCTCAGAGTCATAAAATCTTTTCGTTCTATAACATTCATTAATTTTGTCTAGCGATCCGAATTTAATATATTTCCTCTCTATTCTCTCTCCTTCTCCTTTTCTGTTTTTGTCTTCCTTCCTTTGTCTTCTGTTTCTGTTTTGTCTTCCTTTTTTCCATTCGACGTGCAGCCTACAACAATCATGAAAACATAACTTTATAAAAAAACAGAAGAAAAAAAGAAAGTAATTTAACATTTTAACAAGGGGACAACAAATTTGCCCCAATAATCGCAAAAAACAAACATCGATCTGTTTATGCCTGATTAATAATGAACATTCATGTTCATCGGTGCACAAGTCAGAGCGATGATTGACGGAAATTGATCCACTGCCAAAGTACTGCTCCACCCTACAGGGTGTCTGCAAAGTATCCGTACAGACTTTTTCGCATGCCTCAACACGACCAAGCGGATTAAGCTAAGCATACCTAAATGGTTTAACATCTTGACCCGTTCTCTTTATACACAGTAAGTTTGGTACAGTTGTGATTTCTAATTCATTCAAAATGAAACCGAATGACTTGCGCGCAGGTGTAAATGAACTTTTTGGAAAAGGAAAAACTGTTTCAGTGATTGCAAACACCCTGAATATGACAAAATCTACAGTAAGTGATGCAAACAAAACGATACCAACAGTTCGGAACGCTAGATGACCGAAACGTTTGAAGGCGTACATCTCAGCATGAGGCGGCCATTTTGAAATGAACAAATAAAACTTTTTTTTTCCTCTGTTCGGGACATAAACCACTGAGACCAGTAATTTGATCTATTGTAGTATATCCCGTGTCCTTTGTTTAGTGCATGTCGATTTACCTACCTCATCACTATTGAGAAATGATGAGGTATTCGGTGTTGTTACAGTTGTCATTGTTTGTTTTGGTGGCAATGAATCAAATTTTATTGAAAGTTTCCGGCGCGCTGTGCACGATTTTTGCAAACGAAAAAGTGTGTTACGAAATTAACGAAATCGTTCGTTTGATTCAAATTTTTGTTTGCTGTTTTGGTTAGCGATATTTATTTGTGTTTTCAAAAAATGTCAATCGTAATCGAAACGTGATTCAGCCGAAATATACAGCTTTCTTGTGCGAATAGAAAAAATACGAAGTATTCGTACATTGAAAAAAAAAAAGCCGTTGCATTTACGAACACATTTCGTACACGTGCAAAAATATTGTACTTACCCCATAACAACCGGTTCGACGGCGGGTTGAGGAACCTGAGACTACGAGTTGTGAACTGACCCACGATAAGCATGAACCCTTGTCCGGAAGAAGTCACATTCCGAACAGTGAACTCCACCCTATTCTCTTGAAACTGAACTTATTTCTTTTAAAACGAAAACTCAATTTAAACTACGGTGAGATAATTATTGTGAAATTTTATTTATGAAATACTTCACGACTGCTGGCTACATTACGAACGGTTCCGTCCGATGACTTGTTCATATATGAGAAATTTGCTTCTAGGCACTGGATTTGGCCACCAATGAACTAGCTATTGAAATTTCATGTGATTTAGGGTGTCGAACCAAGTCTGTAACTGGCCACTTCACCTAAGCTACCTGGAACATTTTCGAATCAGCTCAATATGTTCTTGGGCACTTGATTCAACCACCACTGTATTCCAATTCGATTCTTAATTAAATTGACATACCGCGTACTGGAATTTGTTCTAAATCCGAAATTGGCCATAACCCCAAAGCCAGTGATAGGAACACATCGATTTAGAGCTATTTTAGAACCGATGGCCGTCATTTTAAAGCCCAAAATGGCGATCTTTGGTACCGCCGAAAATACCCATATTGTTGCATATTTAATATCTGGACAACCTATTTGGTAACCGTCCAAATCGGATTCGGATCGACTTATCATTTCCTACCCTGATCTGGGTGCCCTTGGGGGAACCAGATTTTGGCCAAATACGACAAACTTGGATTTCAGCAATATCAATTTAAAAAATTCAGCCTTTTCAAACAGAATTACAATGATAAACTTCTGAGGGATTTTTTCGGTTCCATTGGCCATTCTTTAGCCGGTTCCGAGTATCCCCGGAGGCACCAAATTATGGCCAAATATGGAATCAACTAAATTTTAGCAATTGGGTGTCTAATTTCAGCATTTTCAAAGAGAATTACACACCATGGCCAGTTCCGGGAACCATTGGAGGAACCGTATTGTTGCCAAGTATAGAACCAATTCGAGTTTTGCAATCAAAATTCGAGGCATTTTTACAGTTCTTAGTTTATGAATTTTTCAGAATCCCATTTCGTGTTTATCAAGAATCCCATTTTTGGATTTTAAGGATCCCATTTTGGAACTCTCCAGAATCCTAGTTTAGGGCATCCAACATATTATTTTGCGATGCTCTAATATCCCTTTTTGGGATTCTCCTAGATTTCGTTTTTGTCTATTGAATCTCATTTTGGGATTCTCTCGAATCGCGTTTCGAGATTCTCCTGAATCCTCTTTTGGAATTCTTTTGAATCCCAGTTTGGAATTCCCTTGAATCCTGTATTGGATTTTTATTAAGCCCATATTGAGCCCACGTTAGGATTCTCTTACATCCCGTTTTGGGATGCTCCACAATCTCATTTCAGAAATCTCCAAAATTCCATTATGGTTTCGCCAAAACTCCCATTCTAGAATTCATCAAACTTTATTTTTGGCTTCTTCTGGATGACGTTTTGAAATTCTCCTGAATCCTATTTCGGGATTGCCCAAAATACAAGTTTAGGATTCTCCAGAATTCCATCCTTTAAAAAAAAACACTCCATTTTTGAATTCTCCAGAATTCCTTCTTTTGAATGCCGGAATCTTCCTGAGATTCTCATGAATCCTGAATCTAATTCTCTTAAATCAACTTGTGAGAATTTTGCGTCCAGAATCCCGTTTTTGGAATGTTACAGTATTCCATTTTGGAGATTTCAGAATCCCATTTGGAGATTTTCCAGAAACCTATTATGAAATTTTCCGGAATCGTGTTGTGAGTTTATTTGATGCCGGAATCTTCCCGAGATTCTCCTTAATTCTGAATCGGAATTCTCTTAAATCAACTTATGAGATTCTCCAGATTCCCGTTTTGGGAATCCTATTTGGGATTTTCCGAAAACCCATTTTGGAATTTTCCGGAATCTCGTTTTGGAATTTTACCGAACATAATTTTTTGAGATTCTCCCAGATCTCATTTTTAGTCTACTGAATCTCATGTTCGGATTCTCCCGAATCCCACTTTGAGATTCTCCTGAATACTCTTTTAAAATTCTTTTGAATCCCAGATTGGGTTTCTTCTGAAACGCATTTTAGGATTCTTTTGAATCCTGTACTGGATTTTTCTGAAACTCACACTGAGATTTTCTTAAGTCCTACTTTTAGATTCTCTCAAATCCCGTGTGGGGATCTCATTTTAGAAATCTCTAGAATTTAATTTTTGTTTTGACAAAACTTTCATCCTCTAGAATCCCATTCTAGAATTCATCAAACTTTATTTTTGGATTCATTTGGATGACGTTTGAAATTCTCCTGAATTCCATTTTGGGATTGTCCAGAATACAATTTTAGGATTCTCCAGAATTCCATCCTACGAAACTCCGTACTTGAGGGATTTTCCAGAAATCCTTTTTTTTATGCCGGAATCTTCCCGAGATTCTCCTGAATCCTGAATCGGAATTCTTTTAAATCAACTTCTCATGAATCCCATTTTGGGATTTGCCAGAATCATATTGTAAAATTTTCCGGAATCCTGTTATGGGATTTTCCAGAATCTCATTTTCGGTTTTTCAAGGATCCCTTTCTCGAATTTTGAACTCTATTCATGACCAATTGTGGACTTTTAGGAAATAGGATTCTTTTAAATTCTAGTATTGGATTCTTTAAAATCGCTTCTAAGGATGCTATATAATCTTATTTTAGCAATCTCTAGTATTCCATTTTGGGTTTCTCAAGACTCCCATTCTAGGTTTCTCAAGAATCCCATTTAAGAATTCTTCAAAAACTTTCCTGACTGAGATTCTCGTAAAACCCATTCAGGAATTCTTTTCATCCACATTCTGGGATTCTTTTTAATACCATTTAGAGAATTTCAAGAATTCAATTTCTAAAAAATTGTATCTTCCAAAACTCTATCCTGTGATTCTCCAGAATTCTTTTTTTGATGAATTCTTCCCGGATTTCTCGAAAATCGATTTCCCGGATTTCTTCGAAAATCTTCCCGGATTTCCCCTGATTCCTTCTTAAATCTACCTCTGAGATACTACAGAATCCCATTTCAAGATACCCCAGAGTCTCGTTTTGGGATGCTGCAGAATCCTATTTTAGGATGTACCTGAATCCCATTATCTGGTTTTCTAGAATCCCGTTTCGGGCTGTTCTAGAATCGCAGTTTGGCTCCTTCTGTCGAATTTTCAAGACTCAAGAATCTCAGTTTTGGGATTTTAGGAAATGGGAAATTAGTCCTAATTTGAGATTCATCTTAATCCTAGATTTGGATTCTCTTAAATCCCGTATAAGGAAGCTACACAAACTCATTTTAGCAATCTCCAGAATTTCATTTTGGGTTCTCCAAGACTCCCATTTTAGGGGTTCTCTAAAATCCAATTACAGAATTCTTCAAACACCTATTTAGGGATTCTCCTGAATGACGTTTTGAGATTCTTGTTTATTGCAGTTAGGGATTCTCTTTAGTCACATTTTGGGATTCTCTTTAATCCCATTTAGAGATTTACCAAATTTGAATCCTTCAAAACTCCATGCTGGGATTCTCCAGAATTCTTTTTTTTTTGTTAAGTTCTTCAGGATCTTCCCGGCATTCTCCTGAGTCTTAATTTGAGATTCTCTTAAATCTAGTTTGGAGATACTCCAAAATCCCATTTTTTGATCTTCCAGAGCCCCTCTCTGGGATTTTCAAGAATCCTATTTTGAGACTCTCCAGCATCCAATTGAAGGACTCATCAAATTGTTAATTTGAACACCTCCTGAATGATATTTTGAAATTCTCCTGAATCCCTTAGATTGTGTTCTATATCTATTTTTGAGATTCCATCGAATGTAAATTTGAGATTCCCTCGCATTGCGTTTTGAGCTTTGGGTTCATTTTATACTGATTTAGATTTTTCTGGGGGCGACCCCGGCGAATTGGTTAACATCCATACCTCTCACGCCTAAGTCACGAGTTCGAATCTCACCCACGGTGAAGTTACAAAAATAATCAAGACAAAAAAAAGGATTTTTCTGAATCCCATTTTTGAGATTCTCTTAAAACCTAATTTTGGTTTCTGTTAAATCTCGTTTTGGGATGCTCCAAAATCTTATTATATGATTTTTCAGACACCCATTTGGGTTTCCCAAGGCATCCCTTTCTGAAATTCTACAGAATCACTTTCCAGGAATCCAGGAATTTCAGAATCCTTTTCGAGAGATGCTCCAGAATCTTTGGTATTTGGTATTTTCCAGAATCCCGATTTGGGGTTTTATAAATCCCTTGTTTTTGGTTTCCCAAGAATCCCATTTTAAAATTCTCCAAAATCGAATTTTAGGACGAATTGAGGACTTGAAAATTGTTAATTTGGGATTTTTCTGGAATCCATTTTGAAATGGTTTTGTATCCTATTTTGAGATTCTCTTAAATCCTACTTCAGGATTCACTCAAATCCAGTTCTGAGATACGCATGCAACCTGACTTCAGTTTTGGGATTCTCCAGATTCCTGTATTGAAATGTTCCAGAATCCCATTTTGGGTTCCTCGTAAATCTTTGGATTTTCAAGAACGTCAAGGAACCCATTCTGGCATTCTACATAATCAAACTTAAGGAAACTTTGAATATTATTTTGGGATTTCTGAGCATTTTCTGAACTCCGTGAGATTCTCCTGGATCCCTTTTTAGGTCTATATTTGGGATTTACCTTAATCTTATTTTGAGATTCTCTCGAATTGCATTTTGAGATAATCTTGAATTCCAGTTTGGGTTTTTTCTGGAACGATTTTGGGGTTCTTTTTATCCTGAATCCAATTTTTAGAAAGTCTTCAATTCTAGTTGTGATGCTCCACAATCTTATTTTAAATAAAGATTTCCTTTCTGGAATTCTTCCGAATACCATTCCGGGCGCGCCCCTTTATCAGTCAAAATCAGATTCATTGCAAACAAAACAACCTATGACTCCGATACTGACCATGCATCAGAACCCTAGTCATAACCAATTCAAACTATAGAACATCAAATAGACAACGAGAATTCACATAAATGAAGACTAACCATGTTTTACTTATTCTAAGCTCATCCTCGCACAATTGCAAAACGAGTATTGTCACTTTTCATAAGACATAAATGTAATAAGGACTAAAATATGTTCCTTTGACTACAAATAACAAATATGTTCCCTAGTTTGAATTAATTCGGACTAGGGTTCGGTGGTAAACCTGACACCCCGTAACGCACCACGAAAAGGTGATCTACCAGCGTTACGGGCCAAATAAAACTTGTAATTTGCAAACATATTGCTATAACAAACAATACATATTGATGTTTTAATCCAACAAAAAATGATAGTTTTAACGCCCTTCTATTGTACGGATAATATTCGGACACCCTGTATTCATCAGCAGACTACTGTACAGGTTATCTTCAAAATTGTTTATTAATGCAATTTTTCATGCAAAGCTACATGAATGGCCAAAATCTGTCATTCGCTATATGTGCACTATAAAGCACAACCATAACCATGATTTTCTTCCAACACTTTTGTAAACTTTTCCTGCCAACTATGCGCACGCAAACACACTGAATCAACACTGCCAATGGATGGAAATCGGCGACGCCACTTGGTCTCGTTATTTTCGCATAGAATTATTGCATCGAACAAACGAATGAAAAGCGAACCGAGAAGAACATTGCATCGTTCGCAAGCTCCAATAAGCAATTAATTGATCGTCCTGCTGAATGCAAAATCCCCCACCTCCTTTTTCAACCAAAGCCGGAGGGAAGGTCAAATCGAATCCAAGAGGCACTTCTGAGCGGCGAGGAGGAACCCATCAGTTGCGGCTTCTCGGGCTGGAACAGGTCTTTGCCAAGACCGCAATTCCAAAACTGTCCGTCTTCATAAAACGGAACTGAACTGCTTTTAGGTGGAAACATGAAGCTCCTTGTCGGTAGAAAGGCGTAGTGTTTTCCACATAGTTGGACAGCAAACTCGTACCGAATACCAATGACCTGCCTGACTGCGTCTTTGGGCTTTGGGCTCTACCTTGGAACAAGCTGTATGGCCGAGAAACTGTTGTTCATACTATTTACCAAGCGCACCGAACAGAACCGAACTGATGGGTTCGCTACGGAGCAATTGTGGCACACATAACGCCGGAATGTGATTTATTTTGTGGTGCATAGTTGTGTGACTTGTTTGCCACCAGCTTCGGTACTGTGGGAGGGGCGCTCGGAAGTCTGAGCACGGGTGTCTTGCTGATGTGGGTAATAATGCTCCTCGGTTGCGTTGTTAGTTTTGATAAACAGGATCCGATGGGAGATTCGGGGTGGGAAGGCTTACTGCTTTTGGCCGATTGAAATTCGCAGCAGGCAGAATCCAACGAAGTTTCAACGTCATACTGAAAAATCACGCCTACCTTTCACCATCCGTGGGAATGTAATCTCCGATAATCTGGAGGCTAAGATGATATGATTTTTGTCCAATAAAGTCAAATAACACATTTTGGAAATTTTCGTTGAAACCACTCTGTCAACCCAAACTTTAATCTGTCATGCAAAACTATCGTAATGTGCTTTAACGAGAAACACTCGACCATCGGATTCCTTTGTTTTCCAGCCTACTCTTCTCGCAGCCCTTCCCCGTTCTCCCCTGCCCAAAATGACGACTCAGATTTTCTCCCGCAGTGAATCCGTCGGTTGGCAGGGAGACAAGCAGAATTGGATTGTCATCCTGAAACCGTTTAATCTATCAAGCGATGTTTCTTACCTCCCTCCCACACGCCGCGTGGGACAGAACCGATTTCACAAATCTGAAACAATGCTGCCATAGGTAAGTGGCAGGAAGAGAAGCAGGCTGAAGACAAACTCGCGGAACTTGTTTTGGTGCGGATTTTCCATGTTTATATTATTCTTATTTCGTTGCCTTTGGCGGGCATGAACATTCGGTAAGATTTACTCCCTCCCGGTCGCGTTCCATAGATGGATGAACTGGGATGAGATTTGTGAAACGTTTTGGGAGATTTAACTCAGACGGTGACAAAGCTGGATTGGAATGGAAAGCTTTCAATTTAAGCCCAAGCTGAGACAACAGATAGACAATGGAAATTGATTTGGCTTGGTTGATGGGACAGGTTGTTTGTTCGATTATTGCTGTGGAATCGGAGCTCCATATTATGGGAATGTCACTTTAAGTTACCTGACTTGCGATGGATCATGATGGTCTATTTCTGTTATTGGGGTCGTTATAGTTCATTGTGGTATAGTTCAGCTGCCTAGATTCTAGTAAAAATTACTGACGATACTTTCTGTACCCCTCAGAGCAGTATTATGGCTCAAACACAATGATAACGGAAGCTGATTGGCAACGGAAACGGGAAAGCCAGATCTGAGTGAGCCTACTTGTCGAAAAAAAAGGCTAGATCCAAGCCGATTCTAATTGGACATATTGAAGTCATTTGCAACAACTGTCAAACTTGCCGTTTGCCGTTTCGTTTCCGCTTTTGAAACGGTTTCTCGGCCCTTGTTGTTAGAAACATACAAGCGCTTTGGATTTTTGGGTTGGTTACCATACAGATGGTTTGGAAGCAATTTATTTGACAAAACTCAACGGACAGCTTTTAATTATTTTGTGTCGAGTCCTATGGCTAACATCCTTGGCGTACCACAAGGGAGTGTATTAGGACCTATTTTATTGATTCTGACATGTGACGAGTTTTTTTTCATCTGTATCGATGATCTTCCTAGCACAAAAATATTTTTTATGAATCTATTTTTTATAAACTTTTTGTAAACTTCTCAAATACAGAAGTGTGAATTGCAGCGAATTACTACTATATATTATTTGACGTAATTGGCTTCAGTAGTCAGCAGGAAAAACAAACCACTACATAACCAACTTTTGTCACATTCGTCGCTTTGTCAGTTTGACTTATGTGCCTTTCTTTGCTCCGCACCGACCTATCCAGCCGATTCATTTAGCAACATGGCAGGTGATTGCATGTCGGAACAGACTTGACGAATGTGACATATTATTTTGCGACACGACGATGCGTTACGTTACGAGGCGAATGTAACGTGATAACTTTCCGAACGACTTACTGATAATGTGGTAGTATCTTCCCTAGCTGAAGTTAAAAGACTGAATTTATTGAACAAATCCATTTGGAATTCAACTAAATCAAAATTTTTATTGATGCATAGCTAAGCATTTCTTAATTTTGTTGTTTCCACATATTCAATAAAAATTGAAACTAATTTCCAAAACTTCTACATTGATTTTTTTGATGATAGCAATTTGTTGCTTACGACCTATTGAAAATTTGCTCTAGACTTGTCGCACAATCATACTAATGCACACAAAATGGCACTGAAAACATAAGCTTCTAATTCATAAATATAGAAAAACACTAAGTACTTTGACAGCCGGCAATAATCTAAATAATTTGAATAATCTGGTTCCAGTTTTATTTTGGGTTTTATTTCATTCAGCAATCCATTCATTATATAAATATTCAACCCTACGATATTCTACAAGATGTATTTGATAAATATAACACGCATGAGATTCAATACCTGCATTGAAGAAGATTGGAAATTTTAATAGTCGACCTTATTACGGAGGTTTTAAAACAGAACCTTAAGAACCTTTTGGGCCAAACTAGCTTTATATTTGTTTAAAAAGGGTTTAAAACGGTATGTTAGAAAGGTGGATTTTATTAGTGCATTTAATTAATTGAACTATACATTTTACACAGGTGACCATAAATCTGATTCTGTTACTTCGTTATCAAAGGAGAAAGAAGAAAAACATAGGATGAAACGAAGAGGAAGAATCGAAGAGGTACAAACGAAGCGGAACAAACTAAGAGGAAGAAAAGAAGAGGAAGAAATGAATATGGTGAAAAGAAGACGAGCAAACGAAAAGTTATAGACGAAGAGGAACTAAAGATAAAGCAGAAACAATGAAGACGAAATGTATGATGTATGATATGTATTACCACCCATTGTAGCACGGAAACTAAGTCCGACAGCAATGAGCTCTCCTCGCTGTTATACTTGATCAAGCTTTAATAACCACTGATTATTATCATGAAGGGCCAAAAACGGGTTGGGTGGATCGATAGGCAACATCACTTATACGTATCCACACGGATATAAAGAATCTCCTTCCAAAAACAAGATTGAACAATTGGTCAAAAGAGCAAGCTATCGAACATGAGGATGCCCCAATAGAAGGGGAGAAGAGCCCGCCCTCTATTCATAAACTGTTAGCAATGGGGAGTTGGCATTTCCACTCTCCCCATCCAGAGTGCTTCAATCGGGTGCCCTGATGGTCCCTCCCATTTCCATGAAAATATTTGTATAATAATGTATATATTTATGTAATTGAAAATCACTACAAGCATGCATATCCTTTATACATGATGGTTGATTCTGAAATTCAAGAAATTTTGTAAAGTGTTAAACTGTAAAGTTCTGAGGTTTCGCGCTTAAGCACCTTTTCGGTCGTTTTCAGCGCTAGCAATAATTCCCTAAAATCTAACAATGAAGACCGAATGAAGAGAAAACCACTACGAAGAAAACACAGAAGAAAAATGAACAAGAACAGACGAAGAAGTAGAGATGAAGAGGAAAAAATGAAAAGGTATATATTAAATAAAGCAATGAATTGAAAAAAATGTTCATTCTTTTCCTTTTTTTTAGTCAAAAGAAAAATAAATGAAAATGAAAAACCGGAGCTACAAATGGAGAAGACGAGACTGATAAAACGTAGCGGAAGACAAGAAAATGAAAAAGGTAGAAGAAACGTCGAAAAGGATTAAGCAAAGATCAAGAAACCATAAAAAAGAAATTATAGGAGGAAATGATAGAGAAACAAGGATTTTAAAAACGAATGGAATACTAAAAAAAAGAAGGAGGAATAGTCAAAAAAAAAAGAAAAAAGAAGACTAATGAGGAACAAACAAATCGAAAGAAAGAAGAGCAAGTAAAGAAACAGAAACAAATCGGAAGAAACTAAGAAAGTATGAACAAAAGTCAACGAGAGAAAAAAAAGACTACAAAACGAAGAGTAAGCTGCGACTATGAATAAAAATAAGAATAAACGAATAGTAAGAAACAAAGAAAGGATGAAGCAAAAACACGGAAAGAAAACAAGGATAGGGAATTTACTATGACGAAAAAAATGAAGAGAATGATATTAAAAGAACGAAATAAAGAGCAACAAATGAAGAGAATGAAATTAAGAGAAAGAAATAAGGAGCAAGAAATGAAAAGAAAGAAATTGAGGGTGAAATGAATAGAAAGCAATAACAAAAGAAAAAAACGATACGGGAGCAGATTTTCGGTACAAAGGAAACGGAAGAACAGAAGCGGAAGAAGAGAAGCGAAAGCCGATAAACCGAAAGAATGGATGCGGAAGAAAAGTAGTGGAAGAACAGAACCGAAAAAAGAGAAGCGTGGAAGACGACAAACGGGAGAAGCGGGAGATGACAAACGGAAGAAAATAAGCGGGAGAGAGAAACGGACAAAAAGTACCGGAAATAAGCGGTGGAAGTAGAGAAAGAAACGGAAGAAAAGAAGTGTACGGAGTGTAAGTGTAAGTACGGAGATGATGAAGTAGAAAAATAAAAGCGAGGGGAGAAACGCGGAAGAAAAGAAGCGGAAGAATAGAAGCGGGATAAGATAAACGGAAAAGAAAAATATGGAACGAGCACATCAAAAGGAGAAAACAGAAGAGAGAAGGGAGAAAAAAGAGGTGCGGAAACAGAAAAGCGGAAGAAGAGAAGTAGAAATCGGAATGCGAAAGAAGACGAGCGAACAAGAATAGGGGAAGTATGAGAGCTCACAAAGACAGGCAAAAGAAGACCACCTAGAGTAACTGAAGAAGATAAACTGAAGCAAAAAAAAGTAGAGGGCATGAAAATTTAAATGGAAAAAACGAGGGTTGCGTCGAAATCGAGAATAAAGAGACCCAAGCTCAACCGGCAAGAATGCGCCCAGGTGTAAAGTGCTGTAAATTAAAGAAAAATATAATCGATGGGATGTGACTGCTAGGTAGAAACGAAGAGGGCATAACGAAGAAAACGAAACGAAGAGAAAGGATAGAAGAAAAAGGAATGTTAAGAAAGACACGAAAATGCAGAATCAAAGACGAAAAAAGAAGAATAATTGAAGAGGAAGAACAGAAAATTCCAAAATGAAAATGAAAACATGAAGAGAAGGAAATGAAGATAAATCCAGGTATACCTCGATAGTACGTACATCAACATTCGCACTTCAAATCGCAATTGCATAAAAACTACTGTTTGTATCTGAAAACTTTTATAACAAAAAGAAAGAGCAATCTGTTGCTCTGTTTTTTGGTTGAAATAGATTTTCGATACAACAACTAGTATTTATGCAATTTCGATTTGAAGTCAGAAAGTTGATGTACGTACTATCGAGTACAAGGAGGATAAAAAGGAAGTGGGAGGACCAAAAAGGAAAACAAAGGGGAAGAAATGAACAGAAATAAATGAAGTACAAATATGATTTGGAAGAAATAAAAAGTAGATAGGATACAGTAGAAGAGGGAAAGAAATGAAGAGGAACAGTAGAAAAGGGGAAGGAATGAAGAATCAAGAAATAGCGATTAAGGCATGAAGAGAATAAATCGATAACGCTAACAATTAATCGAAGAAGAAGGAATTAATAGGAAAGAACGTGGAAAAAACTGAATCCAAGGAACGAAAAAGAAGAATGAGAATAAAAAATTAAGAAACGTAGAGAAAATAATGAATTAAAATAAACAGAGCAAACGAAACTAAAAGGAAGAAATGAAGAAAAACACGAAGAGGAAGAAAATAAGCTACAGAAACAGAGAGAAAGAACATATGAGAGAGAAACGAAGAAAGAAAAACACAGATAGAGAAACGAAGAGTAAGAATTGAGAAGGAAAACACTTCGATAACGACATTAAGAGAAAGTGAAATAGAGAAAAAAAACAACGTTTCTTCCGACCAGGAAGAAAAACAAAGAAATTGTGAGGAACACAGGGATAAAGCGAAGGAACACGAAGGGACATTAATGAACAGAAAAAATAAATAAAGATTAAAAATGAAAAGAAAACTTACAAAGAGGAAGTAACTAGTTAGACACAACGACGAATATTAAATGAAGAGGAAACAACGAAGAGGACGTAACAAAAAGGAAAACAGAATTGCGGAAACGAAGAAAAAGAAAGAAACGAAGAAAAATAAATGAAGAAACGAACAAAACGAAACGGACCGGAAGAAACAAAGAAAAAGAAATGAAGAGGGAAAAACTGAGAAGAAAATAAGGGGGAGACGAAGAGGAAAATATGAAAACAAAAAAACGAAGAGAGTGAAGCGAAACAAGAAGATGGCTAAATTAGGAAGAAATGAAAAAGAGAAAGAACAACGTTTCTTCCGACGAAGAAGATAAAAACAAAGATGAAGAACAAACGAAGAGGAAAAAACGTAGGAAAGGAAAAACAGACAATTTGTTGATTCATTCAGTATCTGTAAGCTTCTTTAAGAACAAAATAGAATTGTATTGAGGGTTAAATAGACTTTTCGCTAACTTTAGAGTATTCTAGAGATTTTGATAAGCATGTTGTTGTAAAATTTATTGGGAATGTTTAATATTTGATGATTCAGCAGATTACCTAATTATGATTAAAATTGTCGTCATGATTTTCTTATATGAGCATGATTGACCGCTATTACACAGAGAGCCAACAGAAGATGCTTGAGACTAGCATACATCCTCAATGTGTAAAAAGTGGTGATCCGAAACTAAAACAGTATCGACGTCGGCCTCGCCCGAATGCAGGTCAAGTAAGAAAAGAGTTGGAATGTGTTGGCGCGATATCCACTACATTTCCACGAGAAATCACTGTTGGATGTTGGATCAAAAGGATAAATTTTGGAAAAAAAAACAGTTTCTTGAATTCAACTGACGTCGGCAGTGAATCAGTTATTCAACTATGCTTCCGATTAATTCTCTCTACAGAGATGCACATTAGTGTTATTCAAATTTTGGAACCCAATTTAAACCAACAGTAAGGATGCTGTTTGGTTTATTTCAATGGAAAACAAGAGTACATTGATGTTGAAGAAAATGTTCACTCATCACCATGAAGCCCCAAGAGTGGACAGTTGCTAGAATGAAAGATATGAAAAGATTCCTGCCTTAACCTACCCCACAGTGGGATATAAGGCAAAGGAATGCGTGCTTGGTTCGAGTGCTGCTATATCCAAGCCCTTCGCTCAAATTTCAATACTTCTATTTCAATGTTCACAACCTGCCGTACACTGACGGAACTATCAACACTTTCTCCTCATAACTTTCATTCTAACAAAACATGACTGTTCATTCTTTGGGCCTCATAGTGATGAGCGAATACTTCCTTCTACATCACAACCATTACTCCACACAGTAAAGGGCGAACACGAAATTATTGCGACACCGAAAATGTCATGCCAATTTTCTTATAATGTTTAGAATCAAACCAAAATTTTAGGGTAGTTTTATACATATATTTACTTCAAAAATCAAAAGAAAAGTTAATCGATGGAGCCTTGAGTGTAAAATTGAACGCATTTTCGCTTGATGCCCTCCATCAAAGCCTTTACTGTGTCATCCCGTACCAGTTTCTCAGTTTTTTTCCATTTTCTTAACATGTCCTTCTCGTCTTTGACTGTCTTCTTGCTCTTCCGAAGTTCCCGCTTCATCATTGCCCAGTACTGCTCCACCGAGCGCAGCTCCGGACAGTTTGCCGGATTCATGTCCTTTGGAACAAAATGGACAGAATTGGCCTCATACCACTCCAGGACACTTTTAGAATAGTGGCATGATGCCAAATCTGGCTAAAATAGCGGAGCTTCGTCGTGCTGCTGCAAGAACGGCAGAAGGCGTTTCTCGAGGCACTCAGATTTGTAGATCTCGCCATTTACTGTGCCCTTTGTCACGAAAGGCTCACTCCTCAGTCCGCAAGAGCAGATGGCCTGCCAAATGAGATATTTGGAGGCGAACTTTGACATTTTCTTCTTCTTAATTTTGTCGTCCACATAGAACTTGCTCTTGCCGGTGAAAAACTCCAACCCCGGAATTTGCTTAAATATACGTTTCGTCGTCCATCACACAGCAGCCATATTTTGTCAGCATCTTCTCGTAGAGCTTCCGTGCCCGAGTTTTAGCCGTCGATTGTTGCCGCTCATCGCGGTTTGGGAAGTTCTGTACCTTGTATGTATGTAGAACAGCACTCTTCTTTGCATTCTGGACGTAGATCCAGCCAAATCACGGCTTGAGACGTTGGGATTTGCTTTAATCATCCGCTTCACCTTTCCCTCCGTCTTTTTGTTCTCCGGTCCCGGTTTTCTTCCAGCTCCTTTGCCGTGGTCCAACGTCAACCGCTCCTGGAACCGCTTCAACACTCTGGAGACGGTTGAATGGTGAATGTTTAACATTTTTCTGAACTGCCGGTGCGACAGGTCAGGAAATTCCAGGTGTTTGGAAAGAATTTGTTCTCACGACTCGCGTTGGTTCACCTCCATTTTCGTTGAATCGAAAAACATGATTTCGAGTTTGACAGCATGTAAACAATACACATCAATGAGAAAATGTGCAAAATTTGGTTGATTTTTACCTAATGGTAAAAAAGTTATGCCCTGTTGAATGTGTCGCAATAATTTCGTGTTCGCCCTTTAGTGTGACATCGTGGCTAGCTTACTGTTCTAAGCGCCTTACCCTGGTGTTTTGTTTTTCCATCATCAGAGCTCATTATTTTTCGATTGGGTGAAGTTCCAGCGTTTTCGGGGGATTCACCCCTTCTTTACCCTTCTTACTAGAAGTGTACTAGGGTTCGTAGTCTTCAAATTAAACGCCAACAGACTGAATGCTGTTGAATCCAACAAGCGACTTAGGAGATAAAAAAGGATCTAAAATCAACCGACAACAACAACCAGCGTTATGTTCCTCGTATGAGCACGGCAACTCGTTTATCATATTTTCTAATACACGATGTCAAAGTTAATGAAGTTAGTTCTTTGCGCGCCAAACAATGTGAAAACAAACACCACAGCAGCCTGGGCCTTGCTGCTGAGAGATGTGCAGAAAGCAATCTGATTCGAAAACAAAAACAAAAGTTTCGGCGCACTCTCGACTGAAAGGAAGCAAATCTCGGGAATATTCGGCAAAATTCCAATGTTTTTCTCCACACGATGGAGGCATTTTACTTTTATTGATGAAGTTACTCGCTCCAACAGCGTTCCATAAAAGTTCCAAACGGGCAACTTTGTTTACTTTTACGAAATGTGTTCGTGTGTTTGTGATTGTTTTTGCAAGTTGCTATAAAAACAATGCTATTGTGCTGAAAAGTAAAGGAACATAGATTTGCTTTTCCACGGGCAGAATTTTCCTTGAATGGCAAGTAGGGGAACAGACTTTCAATAGTCTGAGCTGTGCTGCATCGCGGGTACAAAAACCATTACAAACTCGTTCGCGGCAATAAAGCGTGCTTGGCAGTAATTTTCGAGCGGAAATGTCACAGTTTGATGTTGCGAGAGATGTATTTACGAGTTTGCCAATCTATGTAAGCCAAGGTTATACTTAGTTGCTGGATCCATTAGACTTTTGCAAGTTAATAAATTTTATTGATTTTCCGGACATCAAATGACTTCTGTATTGGATGGTTACCTTAACCATTTCTTCGCTAAAATGATAACAATTCATTCACGGGTGAGAGATTCGACGCAAAAGTCTATTTATACGATCGAAACATCCAAAATTATATGCAAATAAAGCCCTAAAAATAAACGAAGCAAATTCCCAATTCATTGTCACCCATAAATAGCTCCATTCCCCAAAAATATCAACCCGAAATCGCCCAGGTCGGCTCGGCTAATACATATGTATAAATCGATTACCCAATTTCAATGACCTCAAATTGCTCCTAATCACCCTCAACCCCCACGCTCTTCCTTATTTCCCGTCGAAACCATTGCGATAGGCCAGAATTGGGCGACGGCGGGGTGGCGCCACTGGGCCGCATTTGCCACCTACCGCTTGTCACTAGACCGTATCATTATCGCAATCACGTACCACTAAAGTTCAAAGCTCAATTATTGGTATTCATGGCCTGCTACACCATGGAAGGTAGGTCTTGCTTTATGACACACGCACACACACGTGTGCTGTCATTACCGTCTCAAAATAAAGGATCACAAAGAACTACTGTCAACACGCTGCCTATATACAGGCGCACATAGAAAACGCCCAAATTCTACATACATATTCTCGGCAACAAAACATGGACGGTCAGTTTGTCACGACATTCACCGGCTGCGGCCATATCGTGGTAGTGAATTGGAGTTGCACATTTTCTTCATAATATTGGGGGCCACTTTGAGGTGCGGCGCCACATGATCGCCCGAGTAAGGGCTGGCCCACAATTGATACGTTGCGGATGCGTTTGCGTGGATTTGACAGTTTTCCCATAGGTTTTCTGTCAAATTTACGTCAACGCATCCGCAACGTATCAATTGTGAGTGACCCTTAACAGACCCGCTCTCACAATGGGTACGTTGCGTTTGCGGTTTCATTGGATTTTACATTTTTCCCGTTGGGTTTTGGTCAAGCTCACGTCAGCAGAATCAAGTCGTCCAGAGTGATTTTGAAGCTTGTGTTATTTTACACCTGCATTTATGAACATTTAAATGCTTCTGGCACATACATGCAACCGTAATCAATAACGTAGAAAGGGAGGAATTGGAGACTATTCTCCTTTATCATTTGTGACAGACTGGTGAAGTTTAAACTAGAGATAAAGGGTGCCCACGATGAAATTGCCACACACAAAATTGATTCGCAAAATTCGAGTTTTCATCCGATTGCCATCAAATTTTCAGGGATTGAGAAATAACTATTAAACTTCATTTTACCATTTTACTCGTATTTTATTTACAGTCCATACGCAAATGCCCGCACCTTGGCCTTAACCCCGGCCATAAGATTCTACACAACCTGTGAATCAACCGTTTTTTGCATGTAAACCCATACTTTCTTCAGTTCCTCGACTGTCTTCACTACCTAAGGTCGTTTAAGAAGGTGCTGATTCATAATCGCCCAGTACTTCTCGATGGGGCGGAGCTCCGGAGTGTTGGGAGGGTTGAACATTTTCGGCACGAAATTGACCTTATTGTCCGCATACCACTTCAGCACGTCCTTGGAGTAGTGGCATGAGGCCAAATCCGGCCAGAAGATTGTTGGGACGTTGTGGGCCTTCAGGAGAGGAAGCAGCCGCTTCTGGAGGCACTCTTTTATGTACACCTGTCCGTTCATCGTGTCCTGGGTCACGAAAGGTGCACTCCGCTTCCCGCACGTGCAGATGGCTTGCCAAACCAGGAATTTCTTCGCAAATTTGGACATCTTCTGAGTGTGGACATGCTCCGGAACGCTGAACTTATCCTTGGCCGTGAAAAACAGGTTGCCGGGGATCTGTTTGAAGTCGGCCTTCACATATGTTTCGTCGTCCATGATGCAGCATTCAACTTTCGTCAGCATGTTGAGGTACAACTTCCTGGCACGGGTTTTGGCGGACTTGTTCTGCTTCTCGTCGCGATTAGGGCCTTTGTACCTTGAACGTTCGAAGCCAGCCTTAGTTTTGGCCTTCTGGACAAAACTTCGGCTAGGTGCAGCTTTTAGCCACATCCCGAACGAGGCGTTCGGATTTCGTTAAGGCCCCAACTACGCGGTTGTGATTTTTGGTGTTGTACGGAATACTTTTTCCTTCACTTCTGGGCTTCCGATCGGTGGTCAACCGTTCCTCGAACCGCTTAATCACTCGCGACACCGTGGAATTCGCGATTCTCAACGTTTTAGCGATGGAACGATGCGAGAGATCCTTGTTCTCGTGATGAATGCGCAAGGTTTTATCACGCACTAGCTGTTCTTTCGACTCCATTTCCGCGAGTTTTCATCACAGGACTTTTAAACTTGCAGGATGTAAATAATGCACTATGAACTAAATCCACCCAAATTTTCATTAAATTCTATCCAACGGTTAAAAAGTTAGAGCAATTTCATAGTGTGGCAATTTCATCGTGGACACCCTTTACACAGACGAATGTCTGTATCACAGACAGACGTTTAAAAAAAACAAAATAAATCAATAACTTTGTCACAGAGAACAGACGTCCATCATCGATCTGCTACTTGTGTAAAACTTTAAACCGACATTTCAAAAGTATGTCGTTATGCTCCTGGTAGGCGGTGCTGCATTTGTGCGATAATTGTCATGTCAATGATTATCAATAAAAAGCTTAGCACATAACCTGAAAAGTTTTGATTGTTTTTCTCTGCACTTGCTTTTCATACCGGGTAGCCTTGCAGTAACTTTTAAGGTCTGTATCCGCAATAATCCGGACACCTCAAAGCATGAATAAAACATAAATTTTGCATTACATTTCCGTCGTATTTGTATATTTCAGATTCATGGGATGTGTTTTATTAATTCGTGAATTTTCGAACTTTGCGCTTCACTCCGTCCATTAGGGTTTGTACAGACTCTTCAGAAATCGTAGAAGCCGCCTCTGTCCAAATTTGCTGGAAGTGTTTGACGTCTTTGATTCCTTGCTTCTTTCCAGAAAGCTTCCGCTTCGTCAGAGCCCACTATCTCTCGATTGGTCGTAGCTCCGGGCAATTTGGCGGGTTTGAGGTTTTTGGTACAATGTTAACTTGATTTGCTTGTTACCACTCCATCACAGTTTTAGCATAGTGGCATGATGCCAAATCGGGCCAGAACAAAGGTTTTTCTTAGTGACTTTTGATGAAGGGTAGCAATCGCTTCTGCAGACACTCTTTTCGATAGATCTCCTTGTTGATTGTGCCTATAAAGGGCGAACACGAAATTATTGCGACACATTCAACAGGGCATAACTTTTTTACCATTGGGTAAAAATCAACCAAATTTTGCACACTTTCTCGTTGATGTGTATTGTTTACATGCTGTCAAACTCGAACTCGTGTTTTTCGATTCAACGAAAATGGAGGTGAACCAACGCGAGTCGAGAGGACAAATTCTTTCCAGACACCTGGAATTTTCTGACCTGTCGCACCGGCAGTTGGGAAAAATGTTGAACATTCACCATTCAACCGTCTCCAGAGTGTTGAAGCGGTTCCACTAGCGGTTGACGTTGGACCACGGCAAAGGAGCTGGAAGAAAACCGGGACCGGAGAACAAAAAGACGGAGCAAAAGGTGAAGCGGATGATTAAAGCAAATCCAAACGTCTCAAGCCGTGATTTGGCTAAAAAATCGGCATGTCGCAGAGCTACGTCCAGAATGCAAAGAAGAGAGCTGGACTACATACATACAAGGTACAGAACTTCCCAAACCTCGATGAGCGGCAACAATCGACGGCTAAAACTCGGGCACGGAAGCTCTACGAGAAGATGCTGACAAAATGTGGCTGCTGTGTGATGGACGACGAAACGTATATAAAAGCCGATTTTAAGCAAATTCCGGGGTTGGAGTTTTTCACCGGCAAGAGCAAGTTCTATGTGGACGACAAATTTAAGAAGAAGAAAATGTCGAAGTTCGCCTCCAAATATCTCATTTGGCAGGCCATCTGCTCTTGCGGACTGAGGAGTGAGCCTTTCGTGACAAAGGGCACAGTAAATGGCGAGATCTACAAATCTGAGTGCCTCGAGAAGCGCCTTTTGCCGTTCTTGCAGCAGCACGACGAAGCTCCGCTATTTTGGCCAGATTTGGCATCATGCCACTATTCTAAAAGCGTCCTGGAGTGGTATGAGGCCAATTCTGTCCATTTTGTTCCAAAGGACATGAATCCGCCAAACTGTCCGGAGCTGCGCCCGGTGGAGCAGTACTGGGCAATGATGAAGCGGGAACTTCGGAAGAGCAAGAAGACAGTCAAAGACGAGAAGGACATGTTAAGAAAATGAAAAAAAAAAACAGAGAAACTGGTACCGGATGACACTGTAAAGACTTTGATGGAGGGCATCAAGCGAAAATGCGTTCAATTTTACACTCAAGGCTCCATCGATTAACTTTTCTTTTGATTTTTGAAGTAAATATATGTATAAAACAACCCTAAAATTTTGGTTTGATTCTAAACATTATAAGAAAATTGGCATGACATTTTCGGTGTCGCAATAATTTCGTGTTCGCCCTTTAGTTCATTCCCTGAAAGTTTTAAGAAAATTCGACCTAAAATAACTTTTTGGCGTACAGCCCTTATGAGACCTCCCTTACTCACATTTGAAATCTGTGATCGGACAATACTGTGCACTTTGTGAATTTGGTTAGCAAAACGAAATTGTAGTTTACAATTGTTGGGGGATAATTTCTGACAGTTGAATTAATACGAGGGGAAAAAACCAACAGATTGATGTAAACATCTTGAAAATGTATATCGAGCATTAATTGAGTTCTTAGCGTTCAATTTGAGGCAATATTTTCTGACGGTCGCAATTTTCGGATTTTCATTTGACATCCTAGCGTTGCCGTAAAACGTAGTCTACGTAAATGTATTCTGATTATCCTGATCGTGTCTGGTTTGATAAAAAAATACACTAACTATCCAATGAATCTCCACCCATTTCATCCTGATTGAATTTCCTAAAAAAAAGTACATCTCTTTCTAAAGTTCTGTCCAGTTAGAATCCGGAATCCCTCATTGTGTTGCTGCGGCACGGAAAATGACCGCTGCAAGAATATAACGGTTTGTTTACCTAGGCGCGCACTTTAAGTGGTATAAATTTAACGGTGTTTCGTGCAGTGAGTCAAAAGTTCTTCCAGATGGAAGCCGAGAGGAGAGAAACAATTCTGCACAACCACGTTGATAGTCCAACGTGGTCCGCAATAAAAATCGCAAAAACGTTGAAAATCGCCAAATCAACCGTGTATAATGTGCTCAAACGTTTCAGGGAGCGAAAGAGTGTGGATCGAGTGCCTCAAGGTAAGCGTCGTAGTGGAAGATATGACTGCAAGCTGAACCAGAAGGTGTTGAGAACCGTCAGAGCAAACCCTGGACAATCAGATAATGGAATCGAGCAAAAATACGCTGCTGCTCGCAGTACCGTTCGAAGAATTCGTTTGCGAGCAGGATATCGTTTCTTATCGAGCATAGGCGTAGCCAGAGGGGGGCCGTTGCCCCCCCCCCCCTAACTTTTGAATCAATTTTTATAATTTTAGTGTTTGCTTCAATTTTTATTATTTAGTGTTAATGTTTGATAGATTGCCCCTTTGCCTCAATAAAAAAGCGTGAAGTTGCCTCGATTTTGTAACAAGATGTAGTAAAAAAGTGCAAAAAGTGGACATCCATGATATTTTTTTTAAATAGTAAAGACTAACATTTTTCTAACATATGATATTTTACGGGCGAGACGAAACGACTCATATCCCAGGTTCAGAGAGAAGACAGCAGTTGTTTTATTCTATTCGAAGATATTATCCGTTACTATGAGCATGAGTAAGATAATAAACATGATTGACCACCCGAGGCTGCTACTCCGTTGTTGCCAGATGAGCTGTCATTACACAGAGAACCATCAGATGATGCTTAGGACTAGCATACATTATCATTGTGAAAAAAAACTGGTGATCTCAAACTAATGTAATAACCAGCGCCTGCCTCGCCCGAATGCAGGTCGAATAAGGGAAGAAAATTTCATAAAAAGGGAAACACCAACGCGATCCTACGTTAAATTTGCGGTTTTATCCTAGGTATAACCTACCTCTATTTTTTTAAATATTAATACCTATTTCTGTTTTGAACCTGTGCTATTGAAGCCAATCCAAAAATGGGATAGTGGTTTACTATCGGCGAGCATGGCAAATCAATATTATGGATCACAATTAAGTGTGATTCCCACCACCTAACCACCGGCCCGGCGAACCCCCACATCTCACCTGGAAGCATTTTTTGTTGTTTATTATTCTGTGTTAACTCGATTCCTCACATCGCTGAATTATAAAAATCGAAACACTACGAAACGCGCCATTTAACAAAATAGTGGGTGATAAAGCATCGACACAACCTTTCACGGCCGACGCTCGAAGCAAACTTTTTTTTTGTAAACTTTCAATTTTAACAACTGTAGCACAGCTATAGAAGCTTCTTAAGAGCAATCTATGCGAATACATTTAAAATTGCGATTTAGGGATTTGGTAAAATTAAGAGTGTGTAGCTGCATTTCGTGTCTTCTGGCAACTTTATGCTTCTATTACTGTCCAGGCAGACTTGATCCTATACTCAATGATATTATTATCTCCAATCCGATCAATCAACCGCTATGTTTTGTGAAACATTGGATGGAATATTATGCATAACTCAATGCAGACGGCATCCAAATTTTGCATATTGACAGGCAATCTGTGAAGACCCACCTAGTACCTTATAATAAGATGCTTAGAGGTGGACCGGAAGATTCGGTGAGCTACCTCAAAGATTTTTTTTCTCTTTCTATGGGAGAAAAACGGTGTTTTGCGGTGTTGCTTTGTCAATATATACACTGAAAATTTATTTTCGTAAATAAGCTTTCACTCGTTTCGTAAACATGGAGTTTGTACATAGAACAAATGTCTCGTAAATTGTATGAAACATTCTTAATGATTGTCATTTGGTGAAATGCTATCATTGCACCTCTTTGTAGAGTGCAACAAATGAATTTCATGAAGATCAACCAATTTATGCTTCTGTTCAATCGTACTCATACATGTTGGTATTGCTTCTCGGGTGTACTGGAATCATTGATTTATTTTTATTATTTTTTCGGTTACATACTGAGTCGATAAAGAAGATCTGTCAGTCAATCTTGCATCCGCCAGAGTTTCTTTTTTATTGATAACAAACTATTCGTAGTAGTTTACAATGTTTTCGTACGATGCACGAATGTTCTTTCTGTTCCAATAAATTCTTCGTGTTTTAGACAGTTACGCGTGTGTATTGAGTACAAAGGTAGCTTCTTGAAAAGTACAAATCTATTTTCAACGAATACAACGAATAGATTGGTTAGTTCTACCTTCGATTTCGTAATAAAATCAAAATTTAATTTTCAGTGTGAGTGAGAGGATCGTGGAGGAAAAGTACATTTTCAGTACAAACTGTGAACAAACTCGGTGGATATCCTATACAAAAATCCAACACGACTGTAAAGTGAATATTTCGACACATGCCAGTACCTGCTAGATTTTACCATGGCTGCTATTTAATGCGGTTCGATTTTGAAACATGTGGAAAACCTAAGGTTTTTAAAATCCTTTTTGTTTTTTTTTTTTTAATCCAGAACAAGCCTTGCTGCCAAAATTGGACGGGTATTGTAAAGTACTTTGGGTGAGCGTAGAGAAGATAATCCACCAGTCGTTCAGGCGGATTGTCAGAAAGTAAGGGCTCGATTCCAGCTCTAGCCTGAGGAACTTGAAAATGTCCCTACTCTACTGGTCATCCGAGCGTTGTGTTGTATAATATTATGTGTTCAGTGTGTGCAACCGCTGGTTGAAGACGGTGTAATTCTCTCTCTCTCTCTCTCTCTCTAAAAATATCTTGCCCCACCCTATTTGAAATCCTGGCTACGCCTATGTTATCGAGTCAGCAAGCAACCAAACAAAACGTTGAAGCAAAGTTTCGTCACCAAAACTCGAGCTCGGAAATTGTACCAGCAGGTTTGACGATGAAACCTACGTCAAAATGGAATCCGGACAGCTTCCTGGCCAAAAATTCTACATGGTAACGATAAGTTTAAATTTGCTTTTATGGACAAATTTGCTAAAAAAAAACTGATGATTTGGCAAGGGGTAAGCAGCTGCGGAGCAAAGACCAAAGTGTTCGTGACGAATTAAACGATGGACTCGAAGATGTACAAGGAAGAATACCTCAAAAACCGCGTACTATCCTTTATTAAAACCCATAAAGGTCCCGTAAAGTTTATAATAACGTAGATTTCATCTAGAAAAACATGAATCCACACACTTAGACAATTTTACAGTATTCGGTAATTTTTTACCGAACTTTCAACAGCTGAACAGTTCGGTAATCCGATAACGGACTTCGGTAAAATTTGACAAGTTCCGGTAATTTTTGTACCGGAGTACTGTAAAATTTCACCGAAATCCGGTAAATCGAATTACCGAACGTTCAGCTGTTGTAAGTTCGGTAAAAAATTACCGAATTCTGTAAAATTTTCTAAGTGTGCACCCAACTGCCCGCAGTTCCGGCCCATCGAGAGATTTTGGGCAATATTGACGCGGAAGCTTAAAAGAAGTTGAAAAACGGCTCGGGACGCGATTCAGATGACCAAAATAGGGAACAAATGTGCCAAGGAAGTTGACTCCGGAGGTGTGCAGCGTTTGATGGGAAAAATAAAGAAGGAAGTGCGAATTTTCATTAGAAACGACATTACTATATTTGTACTGATATTTTAGTACTTAAAGTACAGTGAATTATCTTTGTTTTGATGTATTAAACTTATTTGTACGTCAATCCGTTACCGAAATACAGATGATTTTATTATTCCGGAATCTAAATGGACATAGCTTTAAGATTGATTTGTAGAATAACGGCCAACAGGCACAAAAGGCACGCCGGAAAGCCCGGGTGTGAGGCGCACAGTGTCAAACAAGCGCAAAATTTATCTACACGAACCGACGACACGCGAGACACCCCGGAATGGGTGGGGGTGTTCGTCGCTCACTTGCCTGCGAATAAATTCGGTCAAAACGGTCTTACCTCTGTCTCCGATTGGCTGGCTGGTTCGTGGTTCGCTAATTACAGTGCTCCAGTAATTCCCAGCTCCCTGCTGTGTTGGACCGCGAACGGAGTGTGTTTACGGAAGTGATCGAAGCCAACCGGGCACGGCGTCGCTGGTGCCGTTTTTCTAGCGATGACACTGCGGCATTGTCGCCATCCTGGTGCACTTCTTGCTGCCTCTTTCGAGTGGTGAAATTTCAACTTTTCCACTTCGGTACTCTCGTATGTAAACACACACACAGCCACACGCGTCGTATTCTATATATTTTGTTGACACTGAACTGAGGTGAAAAATCGAAACAAAAATCGCACCAAATTGGTCACACACTACGCCCGATGGTGCTGGTGGCGGCACTTGCTCATGGGCGTCGATAAGGGGCGACACTGGTTCTGTTTGCTTCTTCACCGCCACTTGATTCCGTCGCCGCCAGGCGGTTCCTGAGACCTGCGGTATCGATTTCAAGCACTATTTTTCCTGCTCGCCAAAGAGTGAAAATGGGGCCACCACAGAGGCACGGAACAACACCGAAAACAACACAAAAAAAAACTCACAAAACCGAACGCACGACACAAACGGAAAACAGCCAAACAAATCACCTCACTCACTTTTAGTGTGTTAGCTTCAGCAGCTCTCTCTATCTCTAACGATCAAACTTCAAATCCAAAAGTCGGCGGAAAATCCGAAACGCATTTTGCACAGCGAAACTCACTTGCAATCAGCTCCCGTTTTGGGTTGTGTGTATTTATTCTTTTCGACTGCAACTGTAACTGCAACTACAACAAACAACGTAACATTTAAACCTAAGAAAAAAAACTGCACAAATCGGGAACCGAAGAACTATCGCACGGCGAGAAACGACGGCTGCGAACAGAAACAGAAAGAAACCCGAACTATCCGCAACTTCCGGATGATATCCTTTTTGTGAGTTTAAATTTTTTGTTCTACTCAGGAGACCCTTGGGGTGACAGTAGGCTTCGGGGGACCCAACGACGGTTGCTGGGCAGATGATGGACACATTGACGCGCTTACGCTTGGTGAAAAAATGCTTGGCTTGCTGCTGTTGGTGGCTCAAATCTGCGGTCGTGACGGAGTGGAGAATTTTCTGCGGAAAACACAACCGCCCGCGTGTCTGCAATAACCGAAATAATAAATAGAACTGACAAACCGTTGCTAGTCGGGAATGGTCCGAAGCGCAGCACAGGCAGAGCGGAACAAGCGATTGCCGTCGTGGTTTCGCTCGTCGTCGCTGCTAACACAGTTTGGCTAACATTGCCGCCATCACAGGAGCCGAAAATACTGCAGCATAGAACGATTTGTTCGATTGCCTACACGCAGGCGCGCCACATGGACACCACACGGTTGCTAACTGGTGTGGTGATACACGAAGCTCCCGAACATGTGGGACTGTCGGTTGATGGTGTGCTGTGTGGTACGTCGGAAGCCGAACACAACTTTTCCTAGCGGGTGTGATTCGATTCCCAGCCCCTGCAAGCATGGTATGATGGGTTGTCAAACCCACGGTAGCCAGTGCTGCCGGATTTGAAAATCGATCAGTTGAAGCTTGAAAGCTCTGGATTCTTTGGTTGTATCATGATATGAAGATATTGGTAAGAATAGGAAGAAAAATATGTATTTACTATTTAATGTTCAAACAAATAACAAACATAAAACTTTCGGAAGAGACTGCATTGAGTCTGGATTTGCCTGCGGTGGATTTATTTCTCAGTGTTGTAGAGTCAGTAGATGTCCAATGGTAATTGATAACCGAGGGGAATTTCCGTTGATAATTTAAAGAAACTCTAGTGCTTTTAACGTAGGACTACGTTTTTATTTTCTATACCGAGCGTCAATTTTATTTTTTTGAAAATAAGAGGTTTACGCTAAAGTAACAGGTTTTTAAACGCCAATAACTCTCGTTCGATTTAACAGAATTACTTCATACGGTGTGTTTACGCCAATCGCCTATTGCTATCTTTACTAGAGTATTGAACACCAATGAGCAAGATATAGAAATGTACCCATTAGCCACTAGCAGTTGTTCATGTGTGATACACACAAGGAGATCAAACCGATCGCCTAACGATCGATAATAGAGCCGACCGTAGGTAGAAAACCGATGTCCAAAAACATCGCACGCGGTCAGCAAGTAGGATCGCAATTTTATTATAATCAGTCTGCAATAAACCATTCGTACAAGCACGTTAAATTTAGATTCGTCGGGTATTTTGTATGAAGTAGTGCGAAATAAAGACTCTATAAGTTAATTGCTTTAACTTCAGTTCAGTTGCGAGTTCAGTTTTATCAAGTGCGCGTTATCCGACGATTAGTACCCTAATTAAGTTAGCGAAAGAACACGGTGTATACGCCATTTGATCAGAAAAGCTTACCAAATTGTTGTATATAAATTTCAATTAAGTGCTATTAGTATAAGTAGTTCAATTTTTACTTTAAAATGACCTACTTTTGCTCCCATACAAATCTGCATATGCACAGGTTTAAAATAAGTTTTTCCCTTTACGGTTCCTCAAAAACGGGTAACAAATGGTTCACAAATTTTCTTCTTTTTTCATTTCATTTAGCTTCAATCGATGTTGAGCACAGTAATAGCAACACTCCTCGGCTGCAACATAATCTGGCTTTATTGCCTGATTTTATAACTAAAGCCCGTCCCTTCTTATCTTGATTCTTCTTAGAATCATCGCAAGTATCTTGCCGTACACTCAGCCAAAAAATCTTAAAAATTTCATAAGGTTCAACGTATGAACGATGCTTTGGAATTTCATAAGGCTAACTTGTAAATGGATTTTGTTTCACAAGACGTTGTTCTTACGCCAACATCATTATATTTCATAAGATAAACTTAAGAAATTTATACTGAATTCTTATAGCAAATAATCATAGTGTAATCTTATGAATATCGAAAGTTTATTTCGCTAAGTGTAGGCCATTCAGAGCGACGAGGACTTTAAAAACTACAAGGTACAGCCCAATGGGGTTGTGCGCGAAGGCCACCTAGGACTACACAGCAATGTGCAATCTAGTTCGCTCGATTGTTTAAAGAGTGGCCAAAAACGATTTCGTTCCTAATCTAATTCCCATAAACAACACGTTCAGCTGAACTTATCAAGATGGGCCCAGAAAAGTTGCCCACCTGCTTGCAACGGATGATAGCCAGGATCTGGGAAACCGAACAGCTACTGGAGGAGTGGAAGGAAGGGGTTATCTGCTCCATACATAAAACAGGCGATCATTTGGAATGTGAGAACTTCAGAGCGATCACAATTCTGAATGTCGCCTATAAAGTGCTATCCCAGATCATATTCGAATGAGTTCGTGAGAAGTTATCAAGCCGGCCGATCAACAACGGACCAGATCTTCACCATAAGGCAAATCCTCCAGAAATGCCGTGAATACCAGGTCCCAACGCATCACCTGTTCATCGACTTCAAGGCGGCATACGAGAGTATCTACCGCTCAGAGCTATGGAAAATTATGGACGAAAACGGCTTTCCTGGGAAGCTGACCAGACTCATCAAAGCAACGATGGACGGAGTGCAAAACTGCGTAAGCGTTTCGGGTGAACTATCCAGTTCATTCGAATCTCGTCGGTGATTGCGACAATGTGACGGACTCTCATGCCTACAATTCAACATCGCTCTGGAAAGTGTAATGCAACGAGCCAGACTCAACAGCCGGGGTACGATTTTCACGAAATCTGATCAATTTGTGTGCTTTGCGGACGACATGGACATTATCGCAAGAACATTTGGAACGGTGGCAGAGCTGTACACCCACCTGAAGCGCGAAGCAGCAAAGGTCGGACTGGTGGTGAATGCGTCGAAAACAAAGTACATGCTGGTAGGCGGAACCGAACACGACCGGATCCGCATCCCCGCACCAAATGCACCATGTACAAAACGCTAATAAGACCGGTGGTCCTCTACGGATACGAGAAATGGACCATGCTCAAGGAGGACCTGCAAGCACATCTTCGGCGGTGTTCAGGAGAACGGTGTGTGGCGGCGAAGGATGAACCACGAGCTCGCTTCACTCTACGGCGAACCCAGCATCCATAATGTGGCCAAAGTCGAAGGATACGGTGGGCAGGGCATGTTGCAAGAATGCCGACATATCCTAAATGTGATGTTGAACAAATAGATGTATGTATGTATGCAAACAAAACGTTCATACTACAACCTTAATTATTTGATGTAGCCTATCTTGATATCTACATTCATATACCTTGCTTTCACTGAAAATAATGTGTATGTCATATGATATGAAGATACTCCATATCACGTAATTAATAGGGCGTTAAATAAGTTCGAATACTCTTTGGAAAATGTGTTAAAAAAAATTAAAATACAAGATATTCTTTTCTGAGTCAATTTTTATTGAAGAAATTTTTATTAAGAACCTTTACGACGTATTAGCTTGGAGCACTTCCAACTTTGTGTGCTGTATGACAAGCGAAAGATGTTTCTCGAAAGAATCGCAGGCGGCACGCACCTGGTCCATCGGCATCTCGTCCCAGATCTTGGTAATAAGCTTCTTAAGTTGGTCAAGCGCTCACTTGATGTTTGTTCTGCTTGGGCAGCATGTACGACCATACATAAAAGTCCAGGGCATTAAAGTCCCGGGAAGGCTGCTGGAAGGCCACAAAGTCTAATCGGGAAAATCAGTCAAATTCTCCCGACGCCATGATTGGACGATATTCACCGTGTGGACCGGTGTGCCGTCATGTTGAAAGGCGTAATGATCCGTCCCGTAGAGATCCCACAGTGCCGGGCCACAACCTTTTCCAGATCCTCGGTTTTATAGTCAACGCGCGGCGTTGATTTTCACGTTTTTCAAGGAAAACACAAGTGGGAGCTTCCCACGCTCCAAAACCATCACCGATACGGCGATACGATGATGCTGGTCAACGTCAGTGCCCACAGCTGATTATATTGGACATTAAGCGGCTATTCCTGATCTACGTGCCGTGAAACTATCAGTTTTGCTCTGTCCAGCCTTTTCTTCGCAGTAGTCTCCATTACCCGAGAAGCTTGAACCCGAGAAGATGCACGCGTATAAGAACTTCACTCAATTATTAAACTATATCCGATCTTCTTTGAAAGCGACGAGAAGCAGGCCATCTAAAATGAGTATCGTGAGCTGAGGACGGCAATCATCTGTGAAGACATCGAGGTAGAAGAATCAGATGACTTGAAAACTTGTTGGATAAAACTGCTGTTTTTCAAACAAGCAGATGGGAAGTGGGCATTTCTCTTGCTAAGGGAAGGTCTATTAATCGTGTCACGCAGTAAGGGGGGACGGAGGGTTTGGGAAAACGTGACAATCCATACAAAAAAATTTGACGGTCCATACAAAAAACGTGATAAGTCATTTTTGCGTGACATAATTAATGGATGTTCCCTAAGAAAGTTCACTGCGAACTTTCTGCAAATTCCTGCACTGTTAATTTTTCTAAAAAAGAATATCCGTTTTGCTGTAGTGCGATCTAGGGAAACCGATAAATACACTTAAGCCGTAATGAAAATACCGTTTTGTATCGGCTTATCAAAATAAATGTTTTCTGATGAGTATACATCTGCTCTATTTTCAACTCAATAGCAATTGAAAACAGAAGTGCATTCAACCATTCGTGGCGGCGGCGGCGGCGGCGTCGTTTGGGATTCCATTATGCTTTTACAGCATAAAGTTTGAGGCAGATTTTTGCCAGATTTTCTGCAGGTAAACACAGATAAACAAGATTATGTTGGTAAACATTGAAGATGGGAACGAAAAATAATGTGGCAACTCTGGTCGGTCGTCTTTACTTTACTTTCACTGCCAGCTCGCAGCTGGATTGTCTGGATCTCCTTGAACGATTTTACCACAGGGGACACGGTCAAATTGTCGATTCTGAATTGTATCGCGATCCACCTGGATTTTTCACGACCACGCCCATAATGTTTTGTCAAAGCATTTCTTGCTTGGAAGCCATCTCAATAATCACTTGACTGATTGTGACGAAATTTTGTACATTTAACATTGCACTAGAAACAAGTTTTACTCAAAGTTCAATTCATCCAATTTTAGCAATGCATGAAAAAGTTATACACGAAGGGAATATTGCTTATTTTTGGAGTACAATCTTTATAACTGTAACCATATGGTGTCTATTATATGGAATTAAATTATAATGATGGATACTAACAACTCATAGGTGAGGAGTACCAAATGAGTGCGTTTTGAGCAAGATATCAAATACAGTCACACGGGACTGTAACTTCTAAACGACGTATTTCTCTTTCCTTATTTATGCTACGCGTTCACTTGAACTGTACCTATGATAGATTGTTTGGTGGCATATATGGACTTCAACATTCGACAGAATACGAATGGTTTACGAAAAATTTACATTTGAAACCACAGTGGTCTAGAATGCGAATTTAGCTGGAAAGATACGAAAATTTGAAGTTTTGGAGCAAAATTGTCTTCCACAAAGTTGTTTCTAATAACAAAGCACTTCTTGCAGATGAATGGTGTTCCTATTTGTGTTTAAAGTTTTTTAAAAAGTGTTTTAAAAAAATTAGAAAGTGATAATAACTTTTTATTTGACATACGATAGAGACAATTTCAGCAACTTAAAAGTGTAACCTTCATTGTTCTATAAAATCCTAAAATAAAACTTTGCTGAGAAATTTGAAATAAAATAGTTACAGCAAAATAACTGATTTTTATAGGCACACCCTAAGCTACGTAGGAAAAAATGATCTAATTCAGTCATATAAAAGGTACAAAATAACTTTGCCATCAAAGTTGCATCGCAAATTATTTATTCTACAAGTTTCCGGATAATGTATGCCTTAATTACTGCAAATAAAAAAGTTAGGTTTTCAATCTCTCTGAAAATAAGGAACACCCTAGCTTTCATTCCCACCAAAAGAAGCGCCTTGTTATTATAAACAACTTTGTGGAAGACAATTTTGCTCCAAAACGTCAAACTTAGGCTGAAAATGTATCTTTCCAGCTAAATTCGCATTGTGTCCCACTGTGCACTGGTTTGGTCACCATTTGCAACTTGATGCGCACTTGCCCCATCCTTAAGAGAGACCCTATTTATCTCATTGCATTCAAGTCCACCGCTGTCGTAGTCCTCCACCCAACTCCCATTACTTTAAAATCTACCTAATAGTTCCGATTCATTATTAATTAATTACCAATCAAAACTGATGGCGAACATTGATTTATCTTACAAAACAAAAATGCTAGCCACACTGCTACAAACATGTGCATTCCAGCTGCGTAGCCTACATTTAGGTGTATTACTTATCTAAACGAACCTCATGCTCCCTCCTCGACGTTATCCACAACATTCGCAAAAGTTCGAGAAGCACGCAGAAAAACTTTTACATCGATTTCTTCTTTCACAGCGGCGAAGCTTTTCTCACGTTTTTCCTTCGTACGTCCTACCCCACCACATAAAGAAAGTTTGCACTCGTGTTTTATCGGCTTTTCCCGACATAGACCAACGAAACGCATACACGTACACAAACCCCCATAGGCACCCAAACTGCGATCGATGCTTCGAAACATTCATCAAACTTGCACCGCGTCTATTTGAGTGCATGCAGGAAAGAATTCATCCGCCTGCTGCACAGCCGATCGTTCGACGGGGTGGGTGGGACCGGCGCCTACTGCGTTCATGCAGTGAAATGGCTAAATGACATTAACACCAATATTATTCATTCTCTCGATTCGCCTTATCTGAACTCTTTTAGCTGAAGTTAAGTGACGTTAAAGCTTGAAAGGATAACATTTCATTTTTGTTTGAAAATAATGCTCTATTTCCTGAACCATTTTTCATTTCACTCGCTGTATCGAATGCTGCGCTAGCAAAACATCAAACGAGATCTATTAGATTTCATTTTTTGTGGCCTTTGAAATTGTATAATATAATGTTGAATCTTCTTCATCACATTCAATCCTCAGCTCGGGGTAATGACCATCGAATCCCGCGCACAGTAGGTACTCCAGTAATGTAAAAGCGATGGCAATCAGACGACGACGAAGACGATGGCAACGGCGGCAGCGGCAACTGGCAGCTCTTTTTATGGTTCTCTTGAGATTTACTTGTTCACGCTGCCTCTTGCAGAGTTTTCCACTATCCTGCCCGACTTGACCTTAGCCTTCTTCTCCTCCGCACAACTTCCCCCTTCGAAGTGTAATGATGTGGAAATGGCACTGCATTGGGTTGAAATTTATGCAAAAGAGCACACAAAAAAGAGACGGAGGACTATTTGACCCATCCCAAGCAGGGCAAGTGGAATACTTCAAATTTGCATGATGGGGGATTCAACAAACATCGAATATGAACGTCATTTGACTCAGGAACCTTGGATTCGTCGTTAAAGCTAAGCTTAATTTAACTCAACATACAAACAAATAAGCCGAGAAAAACGTGTTACGATTGAATTTATTTACAAAAACCGACGCATATCTTTCCTTGTCTCGTCAACGATCAAGGCAATGCACTTTTTTCTGTACAATTTCAACTCAATGACACCGTCGTCACGCACACGCTTCCAACCCTCCATCCGCTGATCCGCCGAATTCATCCGAAATGCTTCGCTGCTGGAACCTCGGCAATCAGATTCGCCCAGAAGGTGCTGTAGTTCTTGACGACGGTACCGCTGAAAAAAAAGAAAAGAAAAACAAACGATGGTCAACATGGGAGATGGATGGGCTGGCAATGAAACGTCATCTTCGCGGATCAAACTGATGAAGTGCGGCTAGACAACATAGTTGACCACCAAACCCGCACTACTTGAAACGAAGTAGGTGAGAAGCGGCACTTCAAGAAAACAAGAAACAGCTGTTTCTTGTCGCGAGGGAGAGATAATCGTTTTTGAGTTTGTCGGTGGGAAGGCGTGCGGGGTGCTAAATGATGATTACAAGAGTGGAAAATTTGTGCGCTGTGAGGGTCGGATTGCGAGGATTAATAGATGAAAAAAAAATGGTGAAGTGATTTGTTTGTTTATAGTTTTTACTGCTGCTCTATTCTATGCCATTCAAGCGATTAAATCAGTAAGTTCAGTGGCAAGTGAAACTGGTTGGATGGGAGGCTTGTGAAAAGGCATGCATTGATTATTTCAATACTGGCGTACGTATGTGAAGCCAAAAAAAAGGTTTATCGAGCTGTCAAACTGGTCGCATGGACTTTTACTCATTTCGTGGGCGGTAGTGTTGCAATTGCTGCAGAGTTTCGGAGACGAAGAACGCGACCAAGTTGAACAGGAACAGTAACGTTTATTTAAAAGTAGCTTGAGAATACGTCTTCATCGTTTGGTGGTTTTATTAGGAATGAATAAAGAAAGAAAAATATGGCAACATCTCTGGTTGCTAGTTTTTAGGACATTGTAACTAGGTGCGTAGCTAGGTTGTTTAATGGGGTTCTCAATTGCTTCGTTTTTCAACACCACCTCTCAGTCAGTGACTCCAAGTATTCATCGAAAATCTTGAAATTGTAAACTAAAGGTTGTACGGAATCAAATTTCACCACTTTTAAATGGCTGTAACTTTTTACCCGTTGGGTATTTTCTATTCCAATTTTGGGTGGGATTTGTTCAATGTGTATTTGATAAGGGGTGAATCGCTCAGCACAATATCTAGTGTGCCCATTTTTTTTAGTGTGCCTCTAAGCGTTAGGATTTTTCGATCGTGGTGCCAATCGGTGCCCATGTGTGCCACGGGAATTTGACAGTTGAATCGTTTTTATTTTGGCTACGCCTAGCAACCAGGCAATTGTTTTGTTTTGCTTTCAAAATTTAGGTCTCTGACAAGGTTATTATTGTGGAAACCGTGTTTTTTATACTCCTGTATTGAGACAGCAACTTTGGTGCTGTTGGTAATGGATGGATAAGGAATGGAGCTCAAGAAATTATTAGCTGGAAGTAAGTGCAAGAATTGCTATAAACTGTTGTATTTTTGATTGTTTCATCCTATTTCTCAGCATGTTGTATCTCCCTGCTAACTCAAACCTTCGGCAAATATATTTTCATCATTTTCACTGTCCGAATATGTTAAATTTGATGCAATCAGCATATGGCTGAACGAGCTACGACATAAATTACGCGGGTTCGATGTTCATGAAGAATTGATGCTGGTAGAAAAACCCACAACATGTGCGATGGAAAAGTGATTCCATTGTAATGGTTGGAAGATTTTTCCAAAATTTGCAGATTGTAAAAAATCACATAAATGGAGCACGCATTTTCAACGCCGCAGAGCATTTGAAGATTCCGGTGTCACGTGTTGTTCGGGATGTAGACTCGGTTGGCTTCTGTTTTAGCAAAGGTTTAGCCTGTCCTGTAGGGTCTGTTCTGGTCGGCTCTAAGGATTTTATTGAACAAGCTCACCATCTGCGGAAAGCCCTCGGAGTCGGTATGTGTCAGGAAGGATTCTTGGCGCCGGAGCATTGACAGCTTTTAAAGAAATTGTATCCAAGCTGAATTGGGACCATGATCACACGAGAAAAATCGCTGAAGCTATTCACTCCATGGACAGTCCCATCTTCACGGTTGATCTGAAAAAATTACACACCAATATTCTGATGGTGCAGATACTGACCGATAAAATAAAATCGTGTGATTTGGCTAAGAAATTGGCGGATGTTGCAACCATGGAGATCGCGGATGTTACGGATGCTTCCGGAAATGGTATCAGCATCATGCTCAGCGCACGTGATTGGGCATTTGCACGGATTGTTATTTACACGAACCTGAAGGACAAGGACGTAGATTTGGCTATAGCAAAGATTAAATGTGTCATTGTAGAATATAAGACTGTACTGAAGTAAATATGATGTATGTAGCATGACTTATTACTTAATTTAATCACTTATCTCGTTATTGTTTTACTCAAAATTCTGCCTGAACAAACAGGTTAACTTATAATAGATTTTTTTTTCTCTAAAACTTATGTCCGTTGCGTGACGAAACAAACAAATCAAAACAACACCACAACAATTTACAAACTTCAACAGGCAAAAATTGACGCATGGAAAGACGCTCATGTACCACTGTGGCTTGTATAGTTATTCTAGCGATCTATTGTGTGCACTCTGTTTATTGATGCGCACATGGGAGAGGAACTCTCTCCTTTTTTGGGTTTGTTTTGATTCGCACCGACTGACGATCACTAACGTTTCTTCTCGTCGTCTCCAACGTAGAGACCTCGGAGAGAAAACACCGTGAAGCGATGCGATACTGGTCCCCACCAGTATAATTAATGGTTACCACCATTTTTGGGTTTACATACATTAATTCTTATGTTATTTATTCTCCGTGCGAGGAGTAACGATTATGATGTAGAAGGAGATGTTCGCTCATCATCATGAGGCACCAAGAGTGAACATTAATGTTTTTGGCTAGAATGAAAGGCGGACTTGTTCCGTTGCTTCAACCTACCCCGCAGTGGTATGTTAGGCAAAGATTGACGTCCATGGTTCGAGTACCATTGGATACATGCCCTTTCGTTCAATTTTCAAAAACATCTGTTAGATTTTCCTACCTGCCGCATCTGACGGAACTATCAACACTTTCTCTTCACATCTTTCATTCTAGCCAAAAACATTAATGTTCACTCTTGGTGCCTCATGATGATGAGCGAACATCTCCTTCTACACTTTTAATACGTTGGTAATAGTTGATTTAGCCACATTCAACAATTTCGCCAACTTGACGTGAGAGTAGTTTGGACTTTCACCTTCCTCTTGCTTCGACGACATTTTGATAACTGAAGCGCTAATCTCAAAATCAAAATAGATGCATGATGCTACACGCACACATCTTCAAAATGAGGGGCGTGTATATTTTTTTAATGCACGATGACCAAATTTTGATCGAAACACCCCTTATACCAAACTTTCAGTTTCCAGCAGCTTACTCAACGTTCTACATGCGTCTACATGATCAATTCTTAAGTGAATTTTCAATTTCATAGCCTGCCGTACTCTAACGAGACTATCAATACTTTCTCTTCATTTCTTCGTTCTAGCAATAAATTACTCTCCACTCCTAGAGCCTCTCATGTTGATGGGAAATTATCTGCTAATAAATTATCTGACAGATTTCATTATTAAGATTTTTTGATTGGACATAATCCGATCTGAAATCCATCTCTGATTCCGAATCGGATCCATCTCGTGGCGTCAATTTAACTTGTATTTTGAACAAATTTAACATTTTCTATTTTTTGTATAATAATTGCATAAAAAGGGGGTTTAAATTATCATGTCGTTTGGTATTTCATTTTACAAATATTCCGAACTAATTTTGTAGATTTGCCGGTAGTAATTTACCAACAAACTGTTAAAATAGTACCAGGTTGTTGGTTAATGAATATATTGGTGTGGCGAATTGTTCGGATTTTTTTTAAAGTATTGTTCAGTTAATTTTTAATAACAGTTCGCTAATTTTTGACATATTGCCTAAGATTAAGCAGTACCGAGGAATCGGTAGATAAAATTGATTGTCGAGCTGACCACCGAGTAAAAATAATTAAGTGTGTACACACGTGTGTGCCTCGGCAACATGTCCAACAACCGATCAACTTGACAGTTGCTTTTGCTGATATTCCTGTTTAATGTTTGTTTGTTAGCTGAGCGTCGGTAAAATTTTAATTTGTTGCCAAATCTCGGTAATTTATTGACCGAATCTCAGTTAATTGAAATGCCGAAATGATCACCTGTTGAGTTCTCGGTGAAAAAATCTAACTGTGCACTCTCCAATTGGAACACTGCCTTTCATTTTAAATACTGAAGAAGAGGAATACCAAATACATAGCTTCAGATTCACTATTCAATATTTGAAAAATAAAAACGTTCTAATAATAACTGTGCAAATTTTCTGCCCGATCGGTGCAGCTATATTTTGGTGCCTGTGGTTTAAATTTTCATAGCGGAACTTACTTTCACAAAGAAAAATCTTGAGCGGTGACCCCATTTCCTCTAAAAATAAACCAATCCAACATTTTCCTGAGAAATTTTGCAAGAAAACTTTTATTCACAGATTGAAATGCGATTCGATGATTTTGGAAAAAGTTATTTAAGTAAAACTGATTGCTATCCAATCGTACGGCTTATTGGACTGTTTTTTTCTAGCAGCACAGTTTCTCCATGCTGAACGAACGTCCAACACGGTAAAGCTGAAGTATGCAATTATGACTTCTAAGTAGGCAATTTGCTTGAGGACTGGAATTATGCATAAAATGCCTAAAGAGGTTTCATATGCCTAAGGAGTCAATAAGTTAATAAATTTTAGGCATTTGCAGCATGTGAAAAATATTAGAAACTATGCATTTTTAGAATGTAATTGTGTGTAGAACTAAGCATTTTATGAAATGCAGATGAGATCAGAAACTCAAACTTCAAAAGGTCGGATCAGCTTATTTTGAAATCAACGACATTTCCTTTCGATTTTTCTCAAAAACCCACACATGCAAATCACATGCGCCATGAGGTAGGGAAATGTTTCTTCTTGTAGTTGGGATTGTTGATTTGCAGGAGAAAGTTTTCATTTCCGAGAAACCGACGGTTGCAGTAATTGTTTTCAGCAGATCAGCCCTTTTGAATTTTTAGCACTGAATGGGTCTTAGAAAATGGCCCTAATACCCCATTCGCACCACAACCTATATTACGTGATATAGAGCATCTTGATATCAAATGCCATGTACGTTATTCCCAGTGAAAACCAGATGTATAGATGCTGATAAAAAGATACATCTAATATACATAAAAGATACATCTAATATACATACTATCAAAATGTCATGTAAATTTCTGTCCCCTGTGACCGACACATGCAGGCGTTCTTTAGCATATAAGAGTGAGTTAAAAGAGATGAGAAAATAAATTCAATCAAACACATCTTTCGTCGAATTGCGTATGTGTGTGTTTCAGGAGACGTAATTTTAACGAAATCATTCTTTACATTCCCCGACTTTTGAAAAACACGAATTAAGTCTCGTGTAAAATTCAAAATTTCTAAGTGTGTAGGTTATAGTCCAAAAGGCGTATAGATGTACAGAACTCAAAAAAACATTTCATTTAAATGGTCAATCTGATTCATCTAAATGATCAATTTGAATCTGAATCAGCATTAATTAACTCCGGAAATTTAACGCACATCCGGTTTGACGTGAAGTTTGAGCACCTGCCCATAACCATCAATTTGGGCACCGCAGCCAGTGAAAGGATACTGCATACTTCTGTAATCTATATTTTATTAGACAATATCAATAACCAATTTAAGATAACTTGCCTCGTAGCTTGCCCAAGATACTGAATTCAAGTTATGCTTGCAAGAACTCTAGTTTTTTTTTATTTTAACTTTTTTGTTCAGGCAAAACCGGTCAACTTGCACAAATCGGTCACTCCAAATTTCCAAAATCTTATTCGGTACTTTTTTTTGCTGAATTTGTTCTGTAAAACAGAAATTTCACCGAACATTTTGTAATATATGACATTTTACTAAATTCCAGCAGTCAAAAATACTGAATTTTTGTAATTTACAGAAAACTACCGAAAATTGTAAAAAACACTACCGATCGATATTGTAAATTGCTGCAGTTCCGCAACACTGTAACAAAAATTACGAATGTACTGTAAATTTAACCTTTTGCAAAATATTCTGTAAAAAAAAGTACCGAACTGATTGTTTTTTTTTTCATGCTGTCAAACACAACTTTTTCCCGCCATTTTAAAGTTAAATGTTCATCAGCTATGTTGAACTTTGCGGTGCAGCCAAAAATAAGTGCCATAAATGAAGGAATGGACATCAACTTTCCGGGACCGTAGCCACTCTCGCCAGGAAGGGAAGTTTTTGGCTTACCCCAGGAATCATTTGATTGCAGCAGCGTTTGATGGGAAGCTCTGAATCAACGGAAATGAACAAGAACTGAAAGGGAATAACATATCAATTTAACTCATTAATTATTCTTAATTTAAAAATCAAGAAAGAAAGAAAACCACTAAAAACCCGTTTACAAACGAATCTGTAAATTTTGCTGAGCAAAAGTAAATTTATTGCATCATTTTTGGTAATAATGTGACAGCTCGCGTTACCAATCGTTCAGCAAAACTTACAGAACATTTCGGTAAGTTTTGACAGCTCAGTAGCAAAGTTAAATTTACTGAACGTATTTTAAAGTTAAAAAACTACCAAATCGATTACCGAATGTTCAGCTGTTTCACATTTGGTAAAAAATTATTGTATACTGCAATAAAATCTAAGTGTAATACTTTCACTTTGTTGATAGCGTTATTTTTTGTGCATTTTTTCTATCATACAGGAATAAAAAGAGGACTTAAAATAATTCATTATGTGGGATTAAAAAGTAGGCACTTTTTTTGACTTATGGGGGATATTCATTAAAATGCATACACTCCCGCTTCACTTTACTCAATTTTTGAGTACAATTGTATGCTATCTCTTTTTCTCTCACGGAAATGTTACTCAAAATTCGTTAAAAAGTGGATCAACTCAATTTTTGATTAGATCCACGTTTTACGAAAATTGAGTAACATTTCCGTGAGAGAAAAAGAGATAGCATACAATTGTACTCAAAAATTGAGTAAAGTGAAGTGGGAGTTTAGAATTCAGTCAATAAATAACTATCTCAGAATTACCGTGCACACAACGCGGTTGCTTAACGCACACAGCAGGCTGCGGAATTGCAGTGCTGCTAGAAAAAACCATCCAATGAGCCGTTCGTTTGGATAGCAATCAGTTTTAGCTAAATAACTTTTTCCACAGGCACTGGAGCATTTTCCGGTCTTGAAAAAAAAAATTACTTAGAAAATTTACCAGAGTGATTCAATTGGTTTACTTTTAGAGGGCAACGGGTCTCCTCGCCTGATTTCTCAGACGATCAAATGATTCCACCAAACTTTGACCTTCGTGCCCAACAAGATGGACAGTCGAATTCGTGTCAATGTCATCTGTTTTATCAAACTATTTCGCTTTGGTTGAATTTTTCTCGACTTTGGTTGAAAGTGATGCTTCTGGCGCTGGTGCAGAAGCTGCTGGGTTTTTGAGAATGATAGAGAAATTCGACTTTTTCTTTACCTCGATGGTATTAGTAAAATTATTCGGGTACATGGTGAACACGGCGCTCCAAAGAAAATCGTTGCGCTTGGAGGAACTTCTGTAAAAATGAGTTTTCCGAGGTTTAGGATAGAGCATCATCAGGCAAACCGGCTGAGGTAGGATCTCCGAAGTTGTCGTGAAAAAGGAGGGTGCCAGAACGATTCGATCCAGACGAACAATCACAGAGAAGAGAACCAATCGCAGGGTCGGTTGAAGAGATTCATGATTCCCAGTATCAGGAAATTATCGATAAGATTCTGGAATCACTTGACGCTCGATTTAAAACTGAATCGTTTGAGTTCCTGTTGCAAATTGAAAAGATTTTGCGATGAGACGACGCAAACAAAGCTAAAATTCGGAGTTTTTATGAGGGTGATGTTGATTCGGAATGCTCGCTGCTGCATCGGGAAATGTTTTTGCATACTTTGACGGAAGCTGACAAGTATGTTGAGAATATTTCAGATTTTGTTGACTACTTCAAAAAAGAACCGCATTTGATTGAACTTCCCAGAGTTTGTAAAATTTCTGAGTATATTTGTGACAATTCCACAACAGCTGAGTGCTCATTTTCGGGACTTTAAAGACTGAAGACATACTTGCACTCCACCATGGGACAACAGCGGGTGAAATTCTGTGGCCATATTGCACTTCCACAAGTTTTGAATGAGTTTATTTCACGAAATAGCCAGAGAAAAAATACTTTTTATATTTAACAAGTGGAGCTTCCAGCCTGAACGTTTTTGAAGAAAGTAATCGCAATAATACAAATATGTACTAAAGATTGGACTCGGAAAAAATGCGACACTTAGTTTTGGGTGTAACTTTTTATCGTGTTAGTAAAAATTAATGAAATTTTGAGTAATATTACTTTAGAGTATTATGTTTATGTGTGCAAAATGTTGCGATTTGTCAAGTAGTTTTCAAGATGCATTCAAAACAAGAAGAGCTACGCAAAAGATCGGCAAAAGCCTTGGAACCCACCATTCCACCGTGTCCCGCGTTGTGAAGATGTTCCAAGAGACGAAGACCATCTAGCGGCGCGCTGGAAGCGGCCGAAAACCGAAAACGAAATACCCAGAGAAGGCACGGACGATAAGGCAGTACTTTATGAATAACCCGAACGTTTCCACCCGAGACGTGGCCAAAAAGGTCAATTCGTCGAAGTAGTTCGTCCAGCAGACCATGAAGCAGACCGTTACAACCGGCACCATCAACTGGCAGATTTATCGAGAGGAATGCTTGCAGAAGCGCTTGCTGCCCTTCCCCCGCTCTCACCGTGGTCCCACGCTGTTCTGGCCGGATCTCGCTTAGTGCCATTACGCCAAGCCTGTAATGGGTTGGTACGAAGCAAAGGGCGTTAATGTGGTCCCGAAGGAGGTGAACACGCCAAATATACCAGAACTTAGTCCGATCGAAAAGTTTTGGGCGATAATGATAAGAAGTTGAAGAAAAGCGGAAAAACATTCAAAACCGATAAAGTTTTGTAGAAAAACTGGGAGAAATTGTTTAAGGAAGATTGACAAAGCTAGCCCAAGATCTCATGAGCAGTGTTAAGAAAAATGTACGTGCATTCAGCTTGGGGGAGAAAATTCAATAAATAAATTTAACCAAAACATAGTTAATATATGAAAATTTGAGAAGTTTTCGATTTAAAATGAATTTTTGGTGATCATTTTTGTGTGTCTCATTTTTTCCGAGTCCAGTCTTTATGAAGTTTATCAGAGGTTTTCCTAATCCGTTAGTAATCTGATTAATGATTAAGCAATTCATTGAGGCAATGAGAATGATCAGAGAAGGCAACATTTGAATTTATAATGCAATATTTCATTTGTCCGCAACCTTCTCACCACAAAGCCCATTTTTGCCAATAAGATTTTGCGAATTCGTCGCGTGCTTCAAACAGCATGCATGGTTTCGAAATCACACCTATTCACATAGGCCTGCTGACTAAGTGGCCAAATGGAAGGTAAAGTAGAGAAGCCGGAGGCGTGGATAATCTCTTTCGTTGCAGAACGCACTCTCGATGATAAAAGCGACTCGAGGGAACGCGGTGCTTACAGTTAGAAAGGCTGTTGCACTTGGGCGCCGAGACCGGTTCCTCCAGTTGATTGCCATTAGCCGTGGTCTTTAAATATTCCTTAGAGAAGTCAGCGCGCTTTCCACATAACCTGCGTGCCTTTGGGGGTAGGCTCGAGAAACACGACCCACTCTGATAAAAATGCATTAGTCAATTTTGCACACGATCAGCGCCAGAATCTGTTTTGCCACAATCGACCCGCCGAGATAATTGAAATAACACTAAATTATACGTTTCGGACATAATTGAACGGTCCTAATCTAGGTCCCCACGATCGACTTACGTGATGTAGACCTGTCCCTGGCGGTCCTTCGGTGCGGTCCAGATGAAGGTGGCCCGCTCCTTGTCCTTGTTATCGGCGTGCGTAATGGCCGAACATTCGGGAATGGTTTTGGTGTTCGGAGATTCAACCCATTCACCGATCCATTCGTTCGTTTGGGCATCCCGAGCCTGCAGGAAGAACCCACGGAACACATCGTGGCCGCCTACGTCCACCTGGATTTGGCTGCCCGGCGAGAAGGTATTACCGCTGGCCGTCAGCCGGAACGGGCTGCTACTTAGCTCCTGGCTTCGCGCGGCACCGTGATTCGGTTGATTGAACCGAGTCTTGACGCAAGTATCGGCCGGAGCTCCGTCAGGGAATCCACTGGTCACGCCCAGGACACTTGCGACGACGACGACGACAACCAAAGATGATCCCTTCATTGTTCGAAAAAAAAAAACTAACGATTCCTTCTCTTTGAGAACGCTGCACCAAGAGAGAACTGAACTAAACTGAACTGAACGATTCGGACACACGTCAACTAAACGGCCAAAAACGGTCGACCAGGTGGGCTTTATATTATGACGGGGTTGTCCACCAACAAAAAAAAATACGTCTAGAGAGATCTCAGACGGCGGCGGTGGGGATTCCAGCAAGCTGCGTTGCAGCAGCAACAGCCGTCAGGGCCTACTTCGATTGACAGCCGTTCTAGTCTGCGTGGTTCCATGGAGGTGAAGTTGTACGGAGAAGGGGCATGATTTCAACTGAATTATGCTACAGTGTGTCATATCATACCACACCATGCGCCCGCTGAGTGGAAAAACATGAATGAAAGGCGCCGGCTCGGCCATAAACAGGTTTTTGTGTGCCACCAGAGGTGAAGAACACTCTCGAGCCTTTGAAGACAATAAAAAAAACAGCACACAATAATCATGAACCATAAACGGGGCTCGACCCCGGGCTGATGGAGCCTTCGGATCTGACGTCACCGTGATAGATATATCGTGACTTTTCGTCTGTAAAGAACGGGATCCAAACGAACAACGCATGGGAGAAGGATTGTCTGATGATAATCCGACCGGGCCGTTGATTTGCATAATGACCTTCATCGTTGCTCTAAGGGTGGATGCACAGAAGCTCAGCGAAATAAAATGTAAATATTGCTGTCTTTTGTTGGGGGAGCGAAAAATTTAAACCGATTTGGTAATACCAAATTTGAGAGGCATTATGAGATTGAAATTCAAATGATTCAAATGTAGAAAAAATTGCAAGGGATTCAAGTGGTTCAAAATATCGATTTTGCCTAACGGTCCTCAATTCTTATCAAATCAAGAGCTGATTTAAGCCAAATCTAAACAGGTTCATTGTGATCTTTAACCGATTCAATATGGATGGGTCATTAGGCTGCGTTCCTTTTTTTAAAAAGTACTTACACATCTGCATAGTAAATTATGGTTGAAATTATTCCAAAAACAATACCTGAAACGTTTCAAATATTTTTTTAATCGTTTAGCTTGACAGCTATCGTTTCGTATGGGATTTTTTATTGTTTAGTATTGTCAGTTCTTTATACAAAAAAGCTACTTTAAAGTTGAGCTAAAAATCGAAGACACCTTGAAAACAGAAAGGCACTCTTTCAGGAAGCATTTGAAACAAACCGTGCTAAATTAGAGTTAATCATAAGAAAGATATTCAACTTTGAAGTGCTGCTCAATTTTGTTAAATAACTTCACATTTTTCAAAGTGGCACCACTGTCTGAAAGTGGGTGGTGGCACCCGGCAACAGCAATTTCACCAATTGAGATGGAGTTGCACGTACAGACTGTTACGATAATTATAAATACTCAAATGATTAACCGTCTAAAGGGTGTCCACGATGAAATTGCCACACTATGAAATTGCTCTAACTTTTTAACCGTTGGGTAGAATTTAATGAAAATTTGGGTGGATTTAGTTCATAGTGCATTATTTACATCCTGCAAGTTTTAAAGTCCTGTGATCAAAACTTGCGGAAATGGAGTCCAAAGAACAGTTCGTGCGTGATAAAATCTTGCGCATTCATCACGAGAACAAGGATCTCTCGCATCGTTCCATCGCTAAAACGTTGGGAATCGCGAATTCCACGGTGTCGCGAGTGATTAAGCGGTTCGAGGAACGGTTGACCACCGATCGGAAGCCCAGAAGTGAAGGAAAAAGTATTCCGTACAACACCAGAAATCACAACCGCGTAGTTGGGGCCTTCAACCGAAATCCGAACGCCTCCGTTCGGGATGTGGCTAAGAAGCTGCACCTAAGCCGAAGTTTTGTCCAGAAGGCCAAAACTAAGGCTGGGCTTCGAACGTTCAAGGTACAAAAGGCCCCTAATCGCGACGAGAAGCAGAACAAGTCCGCCAAAACCCGTGCCAGGAAGTTGTACCTCAACATGCTGACGAAAGTTGAATGCTGCATCATGGACGACGAAACATATGTGAAGGCCGACTTCAAACAGATCCCCGGCAACCTGTTTTTCACGGCCAAGGATAAGTTCAGCGTTCCGGAGCATGTCCGCACTCAGAAGATGTCCAAATTTGCGAAGAAATTCCTGGTTTGGCAAGCCATCTGCACGTGCGGGAAGCGGAGTGCACCTTTCGTGACCCAGGACACGATGAACGGACAGGTGTACATAAAAAAGTGCCTCCAGAAGCGGCTGCTTCCTCTCCTGAAGGCCCACAACGTCCCAACAATCTTCTGGCCGGATTTGGCCTCATGCCACTACTCCAAGGACGTGCTGAAGTGGTATGCGGACAATAAGGTCAATTTCGTGCCGAAAATGTTCAACCCTCCCAACACTCCGGAACTCCGGCCCATCGAGAAGTACTGGGCGATTATGAAGCAGCACCTTCTTAAACGACCTAAGGTAGTGAAGACAGTCGAGGAACTGAAGAAAGTATGGGTTTACATGCAAAAAACGGTTGATTCACAAGTTGTGCAGAATCTTATAGGCGGGGTTAAGGCCAAGGTGCGGACATTTGCGTATGGACTGTAAATAAAATACGAGTAAAATGGTAAAATGAAGTTTAATAGTTATTTATCAATCCCTGCAAATTTGATGGCAATCGGATGAAAACTCGAATTTTGCGAATCAATTTTGTGTGTGGCAATTTCATCGTGGACACCCTTTATTCAAAATACGTGCAGTATTCAACCAAATGTTGGCTGCGTTCTGTTGTTTACATCCAAACTAAACTGATGTTGTCGCTTTTTTCAATTTTTTGCACGGAAGTTCGAAAATGCCTGGTATTTTTCCCGAACAAATAAAACGGATTATGCATCGGCAGTGGCCTTTCAATCAGAAAATTGGCTAAGGGAGAAGTAGTGAGCGTCGCAGCAGTTCAAACCGGGTAGAAACCCCGGTCCCGCTGACCCTACAATCGACAGAAAGGTAAGGGACTATTGTAAGCGTCATTCTTAAGCATCAGTCCGAGATGTGGTGAAAAAGATAAGTATTTTGGCGAATGGGCCTGCAGACTTGTCGGAAGCAGAAGCACCAAAAACGAAGCACCAAACAGGCAGAATCTGTGAAACCGACAGCTCGAAAGCTGTACGACAAACGGCTGACCAAAACATCGGGCTGTGTTATCATGGAAGATGATACCTACATTAAACTCTTCCGGGATCACAGTTTTATACCTCACCTCGAGAGGAAAGGATGTTCCTGGATCAGTGTAAGCAATTTACACCAAAAAATTCGGCAAGAAGGTAATGGTGTGGCAAGCCATCTGCGGATGTGAAAAATATCTCGTCCATTAATTCGGACAAACACAATGAATGGTCAAATCTACGTGAAGAGTGTCTGCAAAAAAAAGTTGCTTCCCTTGATCAAACAGCATAACAAGCCTACAATCTTTTGGCCTGATCTTGCTTCCTGTCATTACTCTAAATATGCAGTCGAGTGGTACAAAAGGAACAATGTCGTATTTGTACCAAAGAAGATGAAGCCACCAAACTGCCCAGAGATTCGCCCTATCGAAACATTCAGAGCTTTGACAAAGACGGAGCTGGGAAAACACATGAAACTAGCGGAAAGTGTTGAAACATTTAAGAAAAATTGGACAAAAGTGGTGGAAATGGTAGGTAATAGCACTGTGCAGAAGCTCATGCGTAGTGTAAAGGGAAAAGTTAGAGAACTAGCCTACCCTACAAAAAATCAAGCAAATTGAAATGAAGGTGGAAAGAAAACATTGTTAATTACTACCCAACTAACCACAAGCATTATATTATTGCACTTATTCAACCCAAAATCAACATCATTAATGCGGGATCACATCAATACAACAGTAATCAAGTTAGATTAGCTTTAAGAATATAGTGTTGCATTACCAATGCAGTAATGCCACTTTAAAAATCGGTCGAGTTATTAGTACGAGACACTGAAAAAGTCTGCACATTGTAGACGAAATACGCGTATCTGTCGAAGATAAGCAAAGGTAGTTAGAATTAAATAGAAGATACTAATTTTTCTTCTAATTTCTAGTCACTTTAAAAATGTTTTTATGGCAATATAAAAATGGAATACTACAACAACAATGGAATACTACAACTACAATAATGCACTAGACGCAATGCATATGCCCTGTATATGTATACTATTATGAATACTATTATAGTATTTCGGTTACTTGGGTATGTTTGAAAATAAAATAATCAAAGATAACAGTATTTTTTTTTATTTGAGAATGAAAGTGTCTTTTTATTTTTCGGAACAGTCTATAACTAATGAAATTAGTATAAATTGAACGTGAATTTCATCTTTTTGATGCATGGTGTCTTGAGGAAATTTATTGGAAAGAGAAGTGACTACCAATGACTAAAGGGTGTCCACAGTTAAATTGCATCTCTTTAAACTCATCCTCAAATACAAGCCTCTCGACCGATTGTCATGAAATATTTAGGGAAATGCATAATCCTGGTTTAGGTATTTTTATTTCACTGTATTTCTTTACCAAATCCAAAAGCCCGAATTTTCTTCGTAATACCACACATAAGATTTTGTACAACGGTTGAACCGACATTTTTTTCCGCTTTCAACCATGACTTCAACATTTCCTGTTCTGTAGTGACAACTTTAGAATGCTCACGAAGTTCGTGCTTCATTATAAAGGGCGAACGCGAAATTATTGCGACACATTCAACAGGGCATAACTTTTTTACCATTGGGTAAAAATCAACCAAATTTTGCACACTTTCTCATTGATGTGTATTGTTTACATGCTGTCAAACTCGAAGTCGTGTTCTTCGATTCAACGAAAATGGAGGTGAACCAACGCGAGTCGAGAGAACAAATACATTCCAAACACCTGGAATTTCCTGACCTGTCGCACCGGCAGTTGGGAAAAATGTTGAACATTCACCATTCAACCGTCTCCAGAGTGTTGAAGCGGTTCCAGGAGCGGTTGTCGTTGGACCACGACAAAGGAGCTGGAAGAAAACCGGGACCGGAGAACACAAAGATGGAGGGAAAGGTGAAGCGGATGATTAAAGCAAATCCCAACGTCTCAAGCCATGATTTGGCTAAAAAGATCGGCATGTCGCAGAGCTACGTCCAGAATGCAAAGAAGAGAGCTGGACTACATACAAACAAGGTACAGAACTTCCCAAACCGCGATGAGCGGCAACAACCGACGGCTAAAACTCGGGCACGGAAGCTCTACGAGAAGATGCTGACAAAATATGGCTGCTGTGTGATGGACGACGAAACGTAAAGAAAAGCCGATTTTAAGCAAATTCCGGGGTTGGAGTTTTTCACCGGCAAGAGCAAGTTCAAGAGTGAGCCTTTCGTGACAAAGGGCACAGTAAATGGCGAGATCTACAAATCTGAGTGCCTCGAGAAGCGCCTTTTGCCGTTCTTGCAGCAGCACGACGAAACTCCGCTATTTTGGCCAGATTTGGCATCATGCCACTATTCTAAAAGTGTCCTGGAGTGGTATGAGGCCAATTCTGTCCATTTTGTTCCAAAGGACATGAATCCGCCAAACTGTCCGGAGCTGCGCCCGGTGGAGCAGTACTGGGCAATGATGAAGCGGGAACTTCGGAAGAGCAAGAAGACGGTCAAAGACGAGAAGGACATGTTAAGAAAATGGAATAAAAACTGAGAAACTGGTATCGGATGACACTGTAAAGACTTTGATGGAGGGCATCAAGCAAAAATGCGTTCAATTTTACACTCAAGGCTCCATCGATTAACTTTTCTTTTGATTTTTGAAGTAAATATATGTATAAAACTACCCTAAAATTTTGGTTTGATTCTAAACATTATAAGAAAATTGGCATAACATTTTCGGTGTCGCAATAATTTCGTGTTCGCCCTTTAGCCCAATATTTTTCAATTAGCCGCAACTCTGGAGAGTTTGGGGGATTAATATCCTTCGATACGAAATTGACACCATTTGTCTTGTACCACTCCAGAACATCCTCAGAGTCGTGACAAGAGGCTAGGACCAGCCAAACAATTGTAGGAACGTTGTGTGTTTTGAGAAACGGAAGCAGTCGTTTTTCAGGCATTTATTCATGTATACTTGACCATTTACAGTTGAAGTTGTCACGAAAGGCTTGCTCCGTTTACCACACGAACAAATCCCCTGCGAAATCATGAATTCTTGGGTGTTTCATCGTCCATGATGCAGCAATGTGGCTTCGTGAACATTTGTGTGTTCTGCTTACGGGTACGTGATTTAGCTGTCCTGTTCTGTTTTTTATTGCGGTTTGGAGCTTCCTGAACTTTGAATGAACGGAGCCTGGCTTGTTTCTTGGCTTTCTACACGAAACTTTTGGTCAAGTGCAGCTTTTTCGTTACATCCCGAACGGAACAGTTGGGTTTGCGTTTAAAGGCAGCAACCACTCGCTTGTGATCCTTCACACAGTACGGAACAATTTTTCTACCACTTACTTTCTTCCGATCGACAGTTAAACGTTCCCCGTAATGTTTTATGACACGAGACACTGTAGACTGGTGAATTTTACATATCTTTCCGATGACTCAGTTCGAAAGAAGTGGGTTGTCGAGGTGCGTGTGCAAAGTGTTCTTGCGCACTTGCTGTTCCTTTGACTCCATTTTCGAAACTACGACACATTTCACAATGAAACTCACGCAGTGTAAGTGCTGAGGTCATTTCATCCAAAATTTCGTTGAAATCAACCCAAAGGGCGAAATGTTACAGCTTATTGAAAGTGGTGCAATTTAACTGTGAACACCCTTTATAAGATCGCAAAATGTTGGTATTAATTGGCTCCAACAAGGAATACCTCGAGATCCTGGCCGTATGGAAAGTTACTGTTCATAGAAAAGTTTATCAGAAGGTCAAAGCCTTTTGGTTGGTGAATAGTAGTCCAGAATTGGCTCACTACGCGGCGCTATTGTACATGTGAATATCTTGTACAGGCTGTATCTGTAAATCCTAGCCATTCAGGAAGATGCCGTCGTCGACAAAGTTGTGCAGGCCACCTGGATGCCGTAAATAGATGTCTGACGCCATTTTGTAATCCAAGATTGTGGCTTCCTGTCTTAGAAAGATTAGAAATTGCTGTCAAAATACTGTCAAACTGATATTTTTGGATCCGGAACGGTGTAGAACGCCGGAAAATCGATGTCTGACGCCATTTTGGAAATCAAGAACAACTCTAGAAACTTTTTTTTCAATATGATGAATCTAACATTCACTTCTGTCTCGTTCCGCATTATAAAACTTTCGAGGAATTTTAATAGTACGAATTGAAACACAACAGTGCTGAAACCATTTAGGGGTTTCAGATTTCGAGAAACATCTTCGTAAAAAGTTGAAAATATACATGGGTGTAGCTGCAGGAGAAATGCTTAGAGCCGGAACTCTCGATAATACAAGGATGGAGGCTTCTTACGTGATCTGCTGTGCTTTGTAACCCGAATGAAAAAGATCATTAAGCGCTTTGATCTTAACGATCCAGTTCTGACTACTGCACCGAGCATTGATTCCTAAAAGCTGCACCCTTTGAAGGAGTTCAACTCGATTATTGAACAATATCCAAAATTCTTTGAACAGGCCTTTAAAAATGATTTTCATGAGCTGAGGACGGTAACCATCTGCTGGGACAACAAGGTGGAAGAATCAGAAACTTGTTGAAGGAAACGTCTGTATTTCAAACGAGCAGATGGGAAGATGGCTTTTCACTTGCTAAGAAAGTTTACTGTGAACTTTAGACTAATTCCGCATTCTTTTGAAGAAGAGGAGTGACTTTTCTCGTAAACCAATCTGTATAAGTCCAAAATCCGGAACCGCCTGAGTCCGTACTCATGGTTGCCAAAGAAGGAAAGGAGGAGTTGACCAGCTAATATAAACATCACAACTAAGTTCAAAATTCAACAAAATGATGTACACGCATCATAACAATGGTTTATTGTTAAGGTGAAACTCCCTTGAATCCTTAGTATTCAACATGCATGTAGTAGTGCAAACACTTTTTTGCTCTTATATGATAGTATTGGTGCATCATGAAGAAAACGGACATGGTTGCCAGTAATTTTAATTTTTTTATTGTGGATTACAGTACATCCATTCAATTATTCCCTACAATATTCACATTTTTAAAAAGCATAAAGCCTCAAAATATGAATCCTTTTTAAAGGTTAAGAGAGTCTGGGGCATAATTAGCAAGCTATATATTAAGTCATCCATCTAGTTCAATACAAATATTGAAATCCATATAATTTGATTCGAAGAAAATAATTTATGGAGCATTTATCAAAATTTGCATTGAATGCATTGAAAAATGCTAGTTGAATTTCAATTTTCTCGCCACTCGTTTTTTGGATTGCATTAGAGCTCTTCTGTAATTCCTTGCTTTCAGAAAAAAAACTTTAAAAAATCGTTGTAAATTTATAGTCAATACCAACAATTATTTAACTGGGAAACTAAGTAGACTTGATCCCTGTCGAGGCTTTTTTCTCGCGTTTTTCTTTTCAAATCTAGAACAGATAATATATAGTCGATTATCATTACGATTCGTCTTTATACATAGTATTATTATGGTAAAATTTGCTTCAGATTGCGGAGCTAGATAAAAAATATAAGAACAATATGTTTCGTTTGAGAACCTTGGACATTCTTTAATTTTTTTAAGATCCCTAATAACTTTTTAAACATTTGACCAAAATTGCGCCAAAATTTCACTACTGAAGACTGTGAATATTTAAAGTCAACTGAAACCATTTTATGGCGTTATTCGAAAGATTGTGACATACATTCCAGGAAATTCAATTGATATTCCCAAATAGTGTCTCCTTACAGAACCACAGCCACGGTAACCCGGATTCCCGGAAACCAGATGCAGTCAAATGGATATTGCATATAATTTTCATAACTTCATCAGGTAACTTAACAGGTGGATTGCCTTACATGAGCAGAATAATTACACAGTTGAGCTAAATCCACTCGATACCCTCACAGAACCTTTTGTGTTACCGTTTTGGTAGACACCGCTATCTGCTTCGAAGACGAGGTCAACCGACGCGCACGCGATACGGCTTAGTGACGCCAGTGGTCGCTAAGTCTAAAAGCAAAGGATATTCGCTTCCTCTGGCCGACAATTGTCAAGAAGCGACTTGTCTCGGGAGTCCTCCCTAACCGCAAAGGAGACTTCCCCTCTCGGCAGAGTCACTCCGGTCTTGCCTGGGCTCTGCCGATTTCAGCCTATGAGGGACGACGCCTGGGAGGAAACAGTGATTTCACGCGCCAACGAAGTCACTTTCTCACACCACCTATCAGCCATCTTTGACCCCAATCGCCAACCGAATCCGGATAGTTCGTGGATCGAAAAATCCGCCGTGCAGCAGCGAGCGCTCGCCCAACGTTGTGAAAGCAGCCCCAGATCATCATTTTCATCATCAACTCCAGTCATGACCGGTACGTTTGAAGAACAATAAAACCACCCACTTTACACCACACCCACAATAGTAGCCATTTTCCACCAAACCAACCCACCCAATAGTTCATTCAATAAAGCCTCCATTTTTGTATCTTAGTACTCATTTCTCAAAAAAATATAATCAGGTGACAGTATCAGCACAATTTGTTCGCGAAGCCCCTCCAGATTACCCAGTAGTAAGCCGATCTTGAGACACAGATTTGTATTTTTAAATCAAAATTTAGTTTTCATTTGATAAATTCAACAGATCTTTTTTTTATTCAACAATAACCATTGATGGTGTGTACCATATTTTAATATGGTGTCATCATCACTCATGATCATCAATATCATTATGGTCATATGATTGATTTTTGTATAGACTGCTTCTTCGGTTAGTCAGTGATTATCTCTTAAATTTCAGGGAAACTCTCTCTTGATCTTCTGAAAGGCTTTTTGCTTTATTCTGAGGAGTTTTCTCCTGAAATTCAGGCAAATTGCTCATGAAGTTCTTGTTTTCTTCGAAATTCACATTTAAGAACCCAACCTTACCTTCCAGGAACATTTGGTAATTTTTTTCCTGAACAAAGTTACTTTTTAAACTTCTGATAAGTCCCATCCGGAACTACGAGGAAATTTTCTGCAAAACTTTGAGAAAGTACTCTTCAGAATTTCTTGGGAAATCTTTTTAAGTTTCTAGAAGTTTCTTCCTGAACTTCTGAGAAGTTCTTTTCTGGACTGCCGAAATAATCTCTTCTGAACTTCAGAGAGTATTGTCCTGAACTTCGGGGAAGTTTGTTCCTGGTTGAACTACTAAAAATATCCCCCTATACTTCTGGAAAGTTTCTTCCTGATTCTATCATAAGAATCTACCATAACTTGTGAGATTTTGTGAACTCAGAGCAGTTCTCATTCTGAAATGCTGGAATGTTTGATTCGGAACTTTAGGGAAGCTCTCTAGCACTTCTGGGTAGTTCCAACTGAACTTTTGGTCTCTTCGCAATTTCTGAGATGTCCTATTGTGAACTTCTGAGGAGTTTTTTTCTGATTTTTTTGAAAAATTTCTTCTTGACCCTACAGGTAGTGCCCTCACTGGTAGGTTTCTTCCTGAAATTCGGAGAAGTTTTTTCCTGAGCTTATTCTTTCCAAACTTCTGATTGGTCCCATCCGGCAGTGCGAGGAAAATTCCCTTAAATTTGTTCTTGAAGTTTCTTCCTGGACTTTTGAGAAGTCCTCTTCTGAACTTTTGGGAAGTTTTCTCCACAAGTTTGGGGAAGTTTGATTCGGAACTATTGGGAAATTCGTGCTCAAATTAGAAGGATTCTCCTGGAAAATTTCATTTTTTTCTCCCTAAAGAATTTTGAGAAATCCTTATTCTGAAATGCAGAATGTTCTCCTCTGAGCTTTGGAAAAGCTGCCAAGCACTTCTAGAAAGTGCCAACTAACATTTCGAGAAGTTTCTTCCGAAACTTCTGGGAAGTTATTTCCTGAACTTGGAAGAAGTTCTTTCCTCAACTTCAATGACGCATCGTCCTGAGGATTTTTTTTCCAGATTTTTTGAGAAATTATAGGTAGTGCCCAGGGGGCAAGTCACTTGGCCACCATGTGGTAACACCCTAAAAATACAATCCGGCACACTTCAAACACATACGCCACCTCCTGAAAGATCAAGTCATTTCTGGCACCACTTACACGAATCGATTGTTTGATTTCTCCCTGTTTTGTTCTCTCTCGCTTGCACTAATGTGATTTAGATGATGCGTGAGTGTGCGTGGATTGAACATCAAAAAAATCCATGGTTGCCAAATCAAGCTAAACAATGCATTAGGTCCTAAGTAACAATGAGAGACTCTCTTTGTCGACTTTCTCTTTGCGTTCCTACGGCTATGTAGAAATATGCTCAAGTATTTTCAACATACAGTACGGTAGTATAAAGTGTGATTAGGAATCCAATACGTCGAAAACATCAGCAAATCGTTTTATAGACAAGCTATTAACCAAAGAGAAAGTCGACGAAGAGAATCTCTCAATGTTACTTAGGACCTAATGCATTGTTCAGCTCAAAATAGCATAAATTTTCAATTGTAGTATTGCCAGATATGTTGAAACATAGAAACACCTTCCGACACACCGAAACACAAACACAACGTGGCAAAGTGACTAACCCCCTGGTAGTGCCCTTCTTGGATAGCTCCCGTCTATAATTTAGGGAAGTTTTTTTTCTGAACTGCTGGGAAGTTCAATCTTGAATTTCTGGGAAGATTTCCAAAACCTCTGAAAAATTCCAAACTTCAGAGAAGTCCTCTCCCCTCCACTTCTTCCTGAAGCTCTAATAAGTCCTCTCCTGATTCTTGGGGAAGTTCTGTCTTAAAATTATTGTAAGTATGATCTTAAACTTCGGTAATGAATTTTTGAAGGTTCTTCTTGCATGAACTGCTTGCTTCCAATACTTCTGAGAAGTTTCTACCTGACCTTAGTAGAAAATTTCTCAAATATGATTTGTATTGTTATGAACCTTGATTTTCGTTGTGTCTTAATAACAAAGGACCAATATTACCAACGCTTTGACAGTAATTTTTCGCATGGGTTTGAACACGCGTGGGATTGAACACTACCATAAGTAGGAACTCCATGTTACCCTCGGAAAGGGCCTATACAATACTTATCTTTGGGCCCATTGTGTCTCAAAGTGGCGCACCGCTTTCGTTTCTTCAAGGATTTCTACTTTAAATGATACCTACGATATTTTAAAACATTTCAACAAAGCTTCTTACCGAATCTATTATACTGCGTTTAAATACTATACTGCGTACTGCGTACGTTTTAAATCCGAACTTCATAGAATACCTTTATTTGAAATTTAAAAAATATTTCAAATGTCTGTAAAAGTCTGCAACATAAATAAAATGTCTGCTAAATGTCTGCATCGTTAAAAAAAGTCTGCAATAAAAATGAAAAGTCTGCAAATTTACAGACTTTCTTTCGTATTACCATCCCTTTTTTTCACACGGAAAAGTTACTCAATTTTCATAAAAAGTGGATCTAGTCAAAAATTGAGTAGATCCACTTTTTACGAAAATTGAGTAACTTTTTCGTGTGAATAAAAGGGATAGTGATACGAAAGAAAGAGAGGGTGTTTAGAGCGTGTAGATCTGATTGCACGATGCCATCATCAATGCAGTTTTGACAGTTCAGGGGATCGATTTGAGAATTGGTGCTCTAAATTTATTGCAATTGAGGTATAGTGCAGGAAAATAGACACCAGTGTTTATTTTTACATCACAAGCCAAAGAAAAATTTCGTTTGGACGGTTCAAATTCTAACACCTTGTAAACAAGCTCCCTGAACTGTCAAAAAAGTGAAGTTAATACATTCGGTGCAATAATCTATTGACAAATTCCTGATCGAGAAGAACGCAGAGAATTATAGTCCGATGAGCTCGATGAGCTAAAGTTTTATTTGACAAGAGATAACATAATATAATACCCCCACATTATTTTAAGGGTGCTTCCAATATGCTTCTATTTGAAATGAAAACATCGAAGTCACCCGACTAATAGAATTATTGCAAACCGCAAACAAGATTAAACACACTCAACGCTCCGCTGTGGTGATAATCCAAACTGCACATCATCCCTCTGACAGACTCTATCTTATCTTCCTCATGTATTTACATGAACAATAAAAATAAATTAATCAACAAGAAGCAAACAAGAATAAAAGTGAAATGAAAATTCTTTCCTCCCTGCCTTCATAGAGCGAACTATAAGTGATCACTTAAGGCACTAGCCAATCCAAACAGGTCATCCGCTGATTGAATGCATTGCCCGCTTCTTATGCAGGAACGCACAACTACGCATATAAATGGCTGAAGCGACCACTTACTGCGTTCATTCCAAACAAAAACTGGTTTACACCAAACTCTATGATATGACAACGGGACAATTTGAACTGAAAATACTGTAATTGAATCACCCTTACCTCACACACAGACTAGTCTCGCGCGATGTGAATTTCCAAGACAAGGGGATACGCAAAATCGACCACAATCCTTTAAACCGAATGATGCAACGTCATGTTACTATCATGACTACTATGTTGTTGTTTACATGCAACATGGGTCAATGACGTCACGCCAACTACGATCCAACCAGTTGTAGGCGGTCTCCTGTTTTTCATTCGTTCATTCATTCATTCAAAGCTAGATTAGATTAATTGGAAAAAAAAATAGTTTCCGAAATCAAGGGAGGCTTGTTTGCGACGACAAATGTGCACGTCATCGCTTGGAAGGGCTGTTCTCGAAAAAATCACAAATAGCTGATTATTCGCATTTTGATATTCAAGAAGGAAGCATCACTTCATCATCAGCTAGATCCAAGCAACCATTTCGCTACACTATCACCATTCGCCTACTGCATTCTTCGATTGCACACAGTCGCATCCCCGAGCTAGCTGTAACCAAAGCCAGACGAGTTCTTGACCCACCACCACCACCATCACCACTTTACAAAGTGCAACGAGCTTGACGACGACGGCGACGGCGACGAGTGCAGCGCGAAATTTACAGTTGATCAGTTCCACTTGTAAGTGAATCTCCGTAGGGCTCGGTCGCAATCGTTCGTGCGACTACGTAATTAGTGTCGTTGGTAACAATTTAAAATGGTGATTAACTTCGGAGCCGGTCCGGCCAAGCTTCCCCGCGAGGTGCTGCTGGAAGTGCAGAAGGAGCTCGTCGAACACGGTTCCAGTGGAATGAGCGTCATGGAGATGTCCCATCGTGGAACGTCCTACATGAAACTTCACAACGAAACTGTCGATTTGGCTCGAGAATTGCTCCGGGTTCCGGACAACTACAAGGTTCTGCTAATGCAAGGAGGTGGCACCGGGTTGTTCGCGGCGGTTGCCATGAACCTGATCGGAAGAACCGGTACAGCCGATTATATTGTTACCGGTTCTTGGTCTGCCAAGGCAGCGAAAGAAGCTGCCAAGTACGGCAAGGTCAACCAAGTCGTTGCTAAGCCGGACAAATACACACGTGTTCCCGACTGCAAGGACTGGAAACTAGACCCGAACGCTTCCTATGTGTACTACTGTGATAATGAAACCATCGAGGGAGTCGAATTCGACTCGGTTCCGGAAACGAAAGGAGTTCCTCTGGTGGTCGACATGTCTTCCAACATCATGTCCCGACCGGTCGACATCAAAAAGGTTTGTGGAAATTTTAAATGATTGACATGCGATCTGATTGATAATCGAAATTTTATTTTGACGAAAACAGTACGGAGTTATCTTCGCTTGCGCTCAGAAGAACATCGGTCCAGCTGGGATCACGCTGGTCATCGTTCGTGACGACCTAATTGGTCATCAACTGCCAATAACTCCCACAATTCTAGACTTTTCCATCGTAGCGAAGGACAACTCTATCAACAACACTCCACCAACGTACATGTGAGTTTCCCCCCCAATTAATTTCCCACTGACAAGTAGACTAAGCGATATCGTCCCTTCCCCCAGAATCCACGTGGTCGGCCGAGTCTTCGCCTGGATCAAACGTTACGGTGGCGTGGAGAAAATGTACCAAGCATCCCTGACTAAATCCAACATGATCTACGACGTCATCGCCGCATCCAAAGACTTCTACTATTGCCCTGTCGAACGAAACGTACGCAGCCGGATGAACGTGCCATTCCGCGTCGGCGGAGCCGGTGGAAATGAAACCCTGGAGAAGGAGTTTCTCAAAGGAGCCGAAGCACTAGGAATGCAGCAGCTTAAAGGTCATCGATCCGTAGGAGGAATCCGAGCTTCTCTCTACAATGCGGTTACGGTAGAGGAAGCGGAAACCCTTCGGAAGTACATGTTGGACTTCCACGCAAAGAATTCATAATCACAACCTTGATTTATTAAACGTCCATAGAACCTCTATTCTACACCCTCTTGTTTGAATATCCCGTCCAAAATGTCCTCCAACGCCCGGTTTGCCCCCTTCAGGTTATCACAGACTTTCTTGGCCCAGCCGAAGTACTCTCGACATCGCTGATCGGTCCAACCTTTCGGCTTACACTGCTGCAGATCCCTCAAGTTGTAGATTTTATCGGCCAGTTTGACCAATTTTGCCTGAGGGCTAGTGTGGGCAGCATGCTCGATTTGCAGCCGTTTCCGTTCGGCCTTCGGCAACGACTTATCGTCCGTCACCTGTTCCACTAACCGACGCACCTGGTAGCCGAATTCCCGTTCGATCTCCTCAAAAGTGGTGTCCGTGTCTTCGACCGTGTCGTGCAGGATGGCCGCCTGGATGACCTCGAAATCGGTGACTCCTCCCTCGGCTGTCAGGATGTTGGCAACTCCTATTAAAGCGGGGAGGGAAACAGAAGATTTTTCAGGGAGGAATTATCGAGATGTGCTATGAGAGAGCTTACCGATCGGGTGGTTGATGTAAGGAGTTTGGTCCGAATCTAGTCGGCGTTGATTGCGGTGTTTGACAGCGGCAAAGTTGACGCATTTGGTGTACGTTATCAGCACGGTGGAAACTTCGTCCGAGGAGGACATTTTCGATTGCAAGTGGATCTGGTGAAAAATAGTCAGTGAGAAAGTTAAGGTTAGTGGTCGACATTTTGTAATAAGCATGAATATTTGGATGAGAGTCCTTTTGGAGAGATTTTGAAGTCCAATTTTCCGGAGCATTGCAATGCTCTTTTCGAATTATTAGTCACATGATCGGCCGAGTTTCAGAATCTTTTGAATTCTAGAAGCCTTTGGAATTGTTCCTGATCTTTTTAGTTTTCTGGATCGTAAAATTTGTTTATTTCAGTCATTTTTATTCGAAATGCATCGGCATCGGTATTTTCTGTAGTGAAGACACAAATAATCCTTAGCGTAAACCTTGGAGAGTGCATTTCTAGGGTTTTTTTTTCATTAGGGTGAATCTAACGTTGAGAGATTCTCTCCGGTCTCGCTCTCTTTCATTTGTTACAGCGCTATTATAAAACTTTCGAGGGATTCTTTAGTACAGTTCGAAACACAACAGTGCTGGCTAACATACGAACATACTCTACAAATAGTAGAATGAAAAACCTAAAGGTGATTGGAATGTGAATGGAAGAGAAAGTAATCAAACAAAGTCTCTCAATGCTAGATTTGCCCTAATGAAAAAAAAACCCGAGAATTATCGTCTCCCACATAAATACAGGAATGAATTTGAGACTATCTGTTCGTTGTAAAGTTCCAACCGAAGAGTAGTAATTTCATATCTGTTATGTGCGTTGTCCTGTTATGTGGGAGATGAAAGTAAGGTGGACCCCATAGTGGAAGCGATTGCGACGCGACGCGACTCGATGCGACGCGATCCTAATCGAATCGATAATCGACGCGATTTGATACCCATAGTGAACGCGATTAGAAGCACTTTTCACGGAGGAAAATGAACCGAAAATCATCTCCATATCATTTCCATTCGCTTCGATGGATCCATCTTCCGCCATAATGCACAAGAATTTTGAAATTTCGGACAATAAGTCGAAGCGGTTTGGTTTCGATAAAAAAAAAATCTAAAGAAGAAGAAGAAGATATATGATCGCGCGACACCGAGCGACAAACCAGTGCACGTCCTGTTCGATCGCAGTAAATCGCTCATCGCGTCGAGTCTCGTCCACTAAAGGAACAACAACGGCCCTACGAAACGACATCCGTAAGCTAACTCGGAGGCAGGGCGGTTCATCATCGCCGGCGACATGGATGCGAAACACGAAACCTGGGGACACCCGGCGAAATCGGAACAGAATTATTCTACAGGAAGACCTGGAAGAGGGACATTACACCGTCCTGGGCCCGGATACTCCCCACCGGTTGAGCCGATCCGGGGTCCATTCGACAATCGACATCTTCCTCACCAACATGGGAAAGCAACATCGCCCCAGCCGATCGTTCACCAGGAGCTCAGCTCGGACCACTATCCCGGTGGTGGCTGAAGTTGGGTCCTCGGTCAACCGGCATCGAATCACCAGACGGAACTACCATCGCGCCAGTTGGGAGAGATTCCGACAACGTGTTGACGACAACATCAATTTCCGACATGCACCTGATTCGTTGATGACATCGAGCGGCAGCTGCGGAGGCATCGAGCAGGCGATCTCCAGGCCGGGAGCAACGCGTGCCGGTGATTGATCAGGTGGTGACTCTGTGCCCATTGATAGACCCACTAAAGAACTTATTCAATTGCGCAACGCCATTTCGAAGGCTAATACCAGCGAACCGGGTTTGCTCGACGCTTAAACGTCACTGTAATCGGTGACCAAAATTATTAAAGGCCAGAATGGTGGACCTTAAAACAACAATTTTGCCAACAGGATCCGCTCTCTCCCGGATTGACGCAAAGCCGTTCTGGAAGTTGAGCAAAAATTTCAAAAACCAAGCTAAAGGCCCATTCCACCGTTGATCCCATTAGACAGCAATGGCTCTAAGCAGCGTTGCCAAGGTATATTTTTACAAAGTCAGGAAGTATGTGAAATAAAAATCGGGATAAAATCAGGATTGTCATTTTATGTGTAAAACTGATGTTAATAAAAATGCCGTTTATTCAAAAACAAAGCTGCATAGCTTGTATATTGTCTACTTTTCGGTTTCATTAATGGGTACTGGATTCAGTGCGACATTTGATTGGAGCGAGTCTACTTATGTAAGCGAAGACCTTGTCACTGCTGGTTTATGGGAGTTAAGGTACTAATGCGTGTAAAATTGGAATGCATCAGCCGGATGGAAGACCGGTACTCGATCTTCCGCAAGGTGTGAGCAATTATGTATTTGTGACCTTTTTGTTCAATGCTGCGAAGACTACCCGAAAGCCGTTGTTTGTAAAGCGGATTCAGCCCGAATCTGATGTTGTACGCTGAGTTGTATTTGGTTTTTTGGCTGCGAAAACAGCAACTCAGCTCTTTGGAGACACTGCGAGAGGGTGGTATGTTAAAAACTAAAAGGGTGAGCCGCGAGTTTGAAGATACGTTGTGTCGTTTTGTGGTAGAAGGGAAGCGGGTCAGAATACGATTTTTTGTTGGATGATTTTTATGCAATTCCATTCCAGGTAATGAGCCAGCTAAAGAAGCTTTGTGGAGCTTCCTTGCTTTGATTGGTTTATTCTTCGCTTGCAGAGTTAATTTGGATTGATAAAAGTTACGAAAGTCGGGAAAAATCAGGATTTTTTATCGAAATCTGGAAAGAATGGTGCTATGATCAGGGTTTCAGGCGAAATGCTAAGAGGTCTGCGAAAGATCCTGAAAAATCAGGAGCAGTTGGCATCGCTGAGCTCTAAGGATCCAGTTCGGCATGCCTGCGGAGAGAAGGCTGACTGGGATAAGTCGACACTTTCGTCAGCTCCCGTGAAAATCTCGGACAAAAACGTCGATCAGTCCGCGTAGACTGCCAGGTCGGCGCCCTTGTTACCGTATCACGTCCGTCTGACCCCGGCACGTGCCGGAGGAGTTGGAAGCTCAACTGACCCGGTTGTTGGCTTGTATAAGTCCTCACAGGGCAACGTGACGTGCAGGTTCGATGACGTCACCGGACTTGCGAGCTCAAGGCGGCTGGGCCCCGATTTACTGTGCAACCGTCTCGGCGAGTAGTTTCTCGGCCAATGCCTGCAGACTCAGCTGCTTCCTCGTGTATTGGAAGTCCAGTACAAAGTCGCTTACCCGTCCGAAGCCTGGAAGGTCCTTCAATGTTCCCCGGAGACTATCAATACATCGAGCCTTCTCTCAGGATTATCAAGCTATTGGAAAGCGATCCACCGTCGGCTTCTTTCGTCTGCCGACGAAGGCTGAACATCTTGCGCGACGAACAATTTGGCTTCCGACGTCGTGGTCGGTCGAGCTATTCACCAGCAATCGGGTCAGTGGCATCCTCGGACCGGAACAGGTCTGTTGAAATCATCTGTCGCTGGCACTTCTCGACATCAGGAGGCCTTTGATAACGTGTGGCATGATGGCCTGGTTAGCCGCTGCATCGGTGCCATCTTGCCTTTCTGGTGAAGATGGTTAAAACTATCTGACGGCTGGACGGTGATGTTCGTTGCATGGTGCAGTTTCGGTAGTCAGGAGATCTCTGCCCGGTGTTCCGCGGAAATATTGGGTCCGCTTCTATTCAATCTCTTCGCCTCGGACATGTACCGCTCACAGAGGCTGGATCTCTGGTTATTGTTGGCCGATGATACCACGTCGTCCGCAATGGCAAAGATAATAAGAGCGCTTGCCGCGAAACCTGCGCGAAGCCTGATATTTCTGTCGGAATGCTTCACTGAATGGAAGAGTTTGTATCAGACGCAGCGAATACCCGGGTCGTTCCTGCTTTCCATTTCTAATTCTCAGACTTGTCGCCCTGAGAGGTGTAGAATAATCCTGACAACACAGCCAGGTGCGAATGGACCAAATCAGCTGTCTATCTTGGTGTCACTCTAGACCAATGAAGCTTGTTTTCGGGGATCAGGTTGACTAGAACTATGCTAAGAATGTAATGCTCGTTGAGAACTACTGTACCCATTCGATCAGCAGAGGTCTACCATTATCCGTAAAAACAACTTACTGTCTACAAGCAAATTATACGCCGGTCATCGATGTGCATGCCAATCTGGGAGAGTTGCAAAAACACATCACCTGAAACTTCAGCGTGTTCAAAATAAGTTCACTCAGGATGATCCTAAACACCCTCTCCAAGGACAAGAACGTCAGAGAGTCCGCCGTCTGGCCAGGATAAAAATGCTCTGACGATCGCTTTAGTGGGTCTATCAATCAGTACAGAGCACGCTACCAGACATCGGATCACCGGATCATCGGAATCTAGTTCCCCCCTAGGTTATTCAATTGTAGTTTTAGTTTGTGAATTAGGTAGGTTATCAAATTTTAAAACTAGCAATGCCCAAAGAGCTGAACTGAAAATTTGATATGTAAAACACATAGCACATAAACACGCAAACACAGAAAGTTTAAAATTAAACAAAGCTGAGAAAGCTGATGGGCTGGGCCTTAAGCTGTTATTAAAATTAGTACTATAAGACAAATGAATTGGAAATATAAAGCATGTTAGAGTAAAAAGTCTCGTCACTATGGTGTATTAGCTGGATGTTTTCCCCTTTTGTCTAAATGTGCGGAAGTTGGTCGCGCGACAGTATCGATCTGTCAAACTTCGCATCGCATCGCGATCAGCTCACCTAGAGGCGCCTAATGCTCTTCGATTTGCGCAAGACTGAAAGACGTGAATAAAGTCATGTATTCGATGTAGTGCGTCAACCAACTGAGGAAAAGGTGTGGTAAACGCAAACATATTTATAGTTTCAATTCGGACATGAGATTTCGTGTTGCATTGGGCACAAATATCATGTAGATTTTATTGGATACCTAGAAGTGGATTAAAACAAACTAAATTTGATTAATTGTTCGAGAATTAGACATAGACAAATTCAACTGACACCCAGTTGAGTTTACTACTCAATGCTGGTTGTTTCATTACAACTGACTACGAAATAACCAGATTTGATTGTTGGTTCTACCAACGCCTATGTGTTGTTTAAACAAATTTGAGTTATGATTTAATCTGGTGCAGTTTGAAACAAACAGGCAAAATCGGTTAAAACGAGAAACATTTCCATTACCTACATTTCTTTTATAATAATTTTTATAGTATATATTTGAATCAAATGCTAACATTAGAAAGGCGCTTGCATTTGCATTATGAACCCTTCTCAGGTCTTATATAAATTACAAATACTAATGCGAGCCTTTTTTTTTGAATTTTCACCTGCGATGGAAACTTGCGCGAATAGAGGCATGTATGGCCAGGACCAGGACGCGAAAGAAGTGGCAAAAAGCTAGTTTATTTTAGACTCGACTTTTAATTATTTTCTCGAAATAAAATATTAGTTTGATTTGCCGCCACTTTGGTTGTATCAATCTAAAATTTTGGTTCGTTCTCTGAAGTCAGCACTGACCTGTGTTGTGGTATCATAAACGCCCTTGAAGTGAAACAACAAAAGAAATGGTAGTTAGAGCAACCATGGTGGTGTTGTTTTGTGGTAACATATTGAGGTGAGAAACACTAACCTGCCTGTTTGTTTCAATACAAAATCTTTGGTTTAAAACACATCAAAACAGGTTTTGGAACAACAAAGTTCTATGATTTGGAAGTCAACGAGCAAATTTGTTGTTTCAAACGGGACTGTTTTCTCTCCGTGTGTAGGATCTGGAATGACTAAAAAACATGTTTTGAGAGTGAATTTGATTTGAAAATTCTGCATTTTTTTAGCCTCTGTCTACGTCACCACCTTGAGTGTGAACCACTGAAATACTTGTTCTAAATAAATTTAGTATGCTAAAGTTCGATATTCTGCCAGACTGTTAAAATAGAGTTCAATATGAAGATATTTATCAATCTATGCTCGAAACAGGTGATTACCCATAGACTTGCTTTGTATCAGAACTTCATTACGTATTTTCTACGCATAATGTCTCCAAGAAGTCTAAGGATTTTTAGATATAATCAAGAAAAACTATGCAGAAGACTTGCTGGAAGTTTTGCTTTTCAAATTTATCTACAAAGCCCGTTAAATTGCAATGCTTTCTGATAGTTGTTCAGCACGCTTTACCCACGGGTGCAGTAATCAAAATCCCTGAGTTCCCCACTCTCAAGAACCTTCTCGTAATTTTTACAGTAAAGATGAGATATGTTTTAGTTATGAATGTTTGATAAAAAATAATAAAAAAGGAACTGAAGGTGGTAACTGAGGATGTAATGTTATCTAGCTCCTTCATTCGGCCAATGTATCGCACATAAATCGTGGTGTGACACTGGTCAAGTCGAACAAAATATTTTCATTATTTTCATGGTCTTCAAATCCGAGTAATTCATGATAAGGGCCCAAAAACCAATTTAAAACAATTAATCTTAGATCTCTCATAAATCTCAAGACTCCAACGATATCCAACTACACCATGATGATAGAGCAAACATTCCTCTAGCAGATGGTGCATCAAAATCTGGATAATTTTTTGTGACTCTAGAAAATTCACGTTTAAAGCCATTGTTTCCAATTATCTTTCAGGCCCTAATCATGGAGAAATGACCAAAATTTTACTAAATTCAACCGATATACCTAAATATACAGAGAGTAATGATGTAGAAAAATATTTCTCTCATCATCATGAGGACCCCCAAGAGTGAACAGAATTTTTTTCTAGAACGAAATATACGAAGAGAAAGTGTTGATAGTTCCGTCCGAAGTTCCGTCAGTGAACGGCAGGCTTTGAAAAATGTACTAGAAGGTTCTGAAAATTGAGCGAAGAGCATATCCCAAGTAACAATTTAAGTTTTATTCCAGCGGAATAGCGCTCCTCCCGACTTTGTTGATAAAACTACATTCAAAACTGTTTCGTCCACCAACACCTCCTCTATGCATCTTTAAAGCCGAAATGTATACAAAGTGGCCCACTCTATAGCCGGTTGTGAAAACAAATGAATAAAACCTTTAGAAGACCATAGAGATTTTGAAAATGTTCTAGTGAAAGAAGTTATGACCACTTGAGAACCATAATAAAACCTATTGGCCGCCATCAAAACCAGCATAGGGCCAAATGGCCACAGCTGTCAAACTTCACGGTGATATCGTGGTTGGTTTTTGTTATTCTGCTTTGTTCAACTCTCTGCTCTTCTAATTCATTAATCAGTAAATAATATCTTGGAAACAAAGTTCTAGCGTTGCGGAAAATTTTGTTTCATAGCTAAATAGCAAAATAAAACAAATTGAGTTTTTTCACAGCGTATGGTGCTCCAAATCAAATGCGCATTCAATTTTATGGTGAATATTGGTACGATAAGAGCCAAAAATTAATGCGCCTCGTAAATAATGCGAGTTTCAGTCTAAAAAAACAAATATATTCGATAAATTAATCATGAATTTCATGAAAATTTATGGAATTAAATTATTTATTTTCATTTATTTCAATGAATTTATTTCAATATGGCGATTGGAAAAAATCACTGTTTTGGCAAAAAACCAATTTATCTTCGCAATGGCTACTATAAAACTCTTTCGTCATTTGGTGGCTTTCCTCAATGCCAATTGGCCATTTAATGCATTTACTAGAGGCAAAATGGTTTAAAAAGGCTTTTTCAACTGACCATAATGAGATACTTTGAATGAGTCCTAAAACGGCATTTCAAAACAGCATTTTACGAGTTCATAAAGTCAAAATAAAACCTTTGATAGGAGTAAAAGGAACTTTAGAGGACAAGGTTTTAAGGTCGCTGTAAAGAAGCCGTGTAGGTTCTCATAAATCTGACTAAAAGTTGAAACCTATTGGCACCTCTTAGTACCGTAATTAAACCAAATTGATTTCCAGCGGCTTTCATAGAACGGTAATAAAACTTCATTAAGCTGGATAGTTTTGGCAATGTTACTTGGGATGGTATAGTACTCGGACCAAGCACACATTCCCTCAGAGTTCTCTTCAAAGTTGGCAAAACGATTGGACAAGTAATTCTCTTGGGTGGTGGTTACATTCCATTTTTCCAAATATTTCGTCGAGATCGTGGTGAAAGTTCTAGATGTAAGTAGACGTTACATTCGTGTGATGACAAGACATGCTACTCGCTAAACGCACATCTCTACAGAATTAACCTCGTCGATAGCAATAAATGTAGGTGTGAAGTCGGTTGTGATGACATCGATCACGCAGTTTGGTATTGTCGGATAATGACGCCCCCAGAATATGACTATTGGATACCCTAGTGACCCGAGGTAGACAGCCCTTCCACGAGGTACAGAGACGTTTTGGGAATGCGTGATCTTTCCTACATGTAAGCGATCCCCAAATTCCTTTATTTGTCTGACCTTAATGTGTAACGTCATCACATCCTCAATTCCAGTAAGTTTCTCACCATTGTGTCCCAGATATACTATCGTTTCCGTGCTACTTGTACAAGCACAGTAAGCTATTGGTCAACCATCAGCGGCTTAGCTCCTGAAAGAGGCTATAGTAACCGAGGACTTGATGGAAACCGCAGCCATGAGCATCATATATTAACCGAATTAAGTTACCTGCCCTGTTTCTTCCAAACGATAATGTGACCCGTTAACTACGAGTCAGCCACGATTAATTGGTGCCCCACTTTCTAACACCATAAAGCAAATTATTGCGGATAACAAATTTGAATATCGGCTCCGCTAAGTGTTACACTCGTCTGAGCATCATAAATAAACGAACTAATTAAAAAAAAAGCACACATTTCTTTGCCTTGCATCTCCAATGCGGGGTAGGTTAAGGCATGAACGGATCCGCCACCTTGACAGGCAAAATAATGCGCGCTTGATCGTCCTTATGTACTGCAATGGCTAGTGATGGTTATAGCGGTTGCTGTACACACCCTGTTTTGTTGCCATGGAACGAGAGAACTCTAATTTTTACTCAATTTTTCTCTCGTTGTACTCTGACTAAGAGACTTCGGAGAGGACAACCGTAAAGTGTTGTGATACTGGTCCCTACCAGTATGGATTAATGGGTTCGCCCATTATGGGTTTATACTTTAATTGTTATGTTTTGTATTCTTCATACGTGCAAAATGTCGAAATCTAGGCTTATCCAAACCAAAGTCTAAAAATAGGAATGTTTTTAAATTGAATGGATGGTTGATCATATGTGAAAGTCATGAGGGTGGGATAAAAAAGTTTAATTTTAATTTATTTTATGAAAGTTTTTGCTAAGCTAGCGGATATAGCTTAAAATGGAATGACCAAAGTTAAAAAAAAAATTCGAAATCCATGAATAGACCCAATATGGTCATTAGAGACGGACATTATATCCATACCCAGTAGACAGTTTTCGTCTTAATGAAGTTAGTTGGTCAACTTTCCATGGTTTCGAATAGCAAACGTCTTATTAAGCTTGTCCCCTGACTCAGCCTAATATGACCGCTGCATATAAGGCTAAATCAAGGGACATGTACACTATCTTTGTAAAAATTCTCATGAGTATGATGCAATTTGAGTTTATGAGAACACAAAACAAACTCATTTAACGAAAAAATCAATTTTATTTTTTTAATCCAGATATGACATGTATGGCAACACGTCTGTTCACAATTCGTATTTTATGCATAAACATTATGTTTAAGAACGCATTTTTCGTGAGCAATGGAGACATTTTTAATATGCTACCTAAATTTTTCACAGAAGTACGGTTTTTTTAAATTGGTATGTCCAAAATGACTTTTTCACCTATGTTATGGTAACTTCAAATTTATAAACTTTATCAACATAAAATTTTGGTCATATAAGGTCAAAACATTAGTTATAACGTTGTCAAAATTTCAGCCAAATATATTGATAATTGATAAAGGTACAAAAGGTTGAGCAACGCGTTTTTTGGAAGAAAATTTTGCTCGGCTTTTTTTTTAGGCATCGCTGTTTGACGAAGTCCATGGGGCTTGTTCACAACCCAAACCACGTAGACTCATTTTTGAAAATCTCAGCCCTTCCGTCGACTTTTCTCCATAATTTTGTTTTGATTTTGTATGGAGCGTAGACTCCCCCCAGAAAAGTCTACGTGATTTATGAATAGCCCTATATTAGGTTCAAAAAATTAACACCTGGCATCACTGCCACCTAAATAAATATATGTAATATTTTAATTTATTTTTCAAATAACTTTCTCCAAATTTCAACCAAATTTCAACCAATTATAGTTGCGATTGATGTGGAGACATCGAAAAAACGCTTTTTTTTTAAAACGTTATAAAAATAATGGAAAGAATTGTGGACAGGCAAACCCACAATTGATAGGAAACTAGCGATTTAAAATTGGCTCACTGCTGGTAACCTCATTTTTCCCTAGGACACATTGCAACTTACACCTTACAATATTCTTTAATTTTTCGGTAATAGAATCTTTGATTTTGATTTGACGTGGCTGGATAGCTCAGTGGTTATCCGTTCTGCTTACTGAGTAGATGGTCGGGAGTTCAATCCCAGGCCCGTCCCCTTCCTTGTCATTTGTCACTTGCCTCTTTCTATCACCACTAGATTTAAAATAAAAAGCAGTCTACTGCGCTTTCATTGATCGCATCACTTACCACAGTGAATCCATGATCTAAAAATAACCTGCCTCACTAACACAAAAACTATCCTTCATTTGACAATTGTGGAGACGCAGGGTCCTCCCTTAGCTCAGTCGGTAAAGGCGCAGCTACAAAGCAACACCATGCTGGAAGTCGGCTGGGTTCGATTCCCGGTCTGATCTAGGAATTTTTCGTTAAGGAAAACATCTCGCGACTCCCTGGGCATAGCGTATGATTGTACTTTGCCACACAATCATACTAATGCAAAAATGGTAACTGGTATCGAAAGCTCTCAATTAATAACTGTGGAAGTGCATTTAGAACACTCAGTTGTGAGTAAGCAATAAGCTAATTGTGAAAGCAATAAGCTTGAAATGCTAAAGAAGAAGAAGAAGAAGAAGAAGGAGACGCAGAGGTAAACACGGTCTCCAACCAACGATTGTCAAACTAATTATCCTTCCCTCCTCCCCAAAGACCGTGAGGACGTGGCCGGCGCCGGTACTGATCTATAAATAGAATCAGTGAACTTGTACATTGAAGATGCAAAGCTAACTCCCAAGCTCCATCTATGTGGTTCTCTGCGAAATTACACTAGTTCTGATCGCTAACGAAGTAGCAACAACAATCAATATGCAACTAGCGATTTGAAATTGGTTCACTGTTGTACACGGAAAAAAATCCGTGCCCGGATCCGTGAACTGCAGTCATGAATTCGAGAACAAGCAAAAATACACCGTGAACTGAATCACGTAATCATGAACTAAATCACGTTTTTAGGTAAAAATCCTAAAAACGTGAACTAGTTCACGGTCCGTTTTCATTTTCGTGAACGCTTTTGTTTCTGTGTAGAACCCCTTGATCTGAATTACACCTTGAAGCCAGCACCTTGCTATACATATTTGCGCCTTTGTTTTGATTTGCTGTGTTATTTTGACAGAATATGTGAGAGTGTGTTCGTGTGAGTTCATTATTAGGGGTGCATTCTTAAGCTTGGGACGTGCTTGAGACCGATGTGCTGAGACTGACTGAGCCAAGAAAAAACTCGTTTTTGTATGGGACCTACTGGTCTTAGAGTTAGTCTATGGTAGCAACTACGCTACGCACGATCTTAAAAAAAAATAGAGTCTGTGATTTTGATTTGTGTTATTTTTTATTTATGTTATGAAATGTGTTATGTTTTTAGAGAAAGCTTGGGTGCGAGTTTCAGACCGACGCGCTGGTTCTTCCTAAGCCAAAAACTATGTCTAGTTTCTTATTAACTATCCATCTCCTGGACGAACTGGGATTTTTTACAATGTGCTTGATGAACAAATACTCAATGTTTGGTTCAGATCGGTTATGATCGACTACAAGACTACACTTCGGATGACCCGGATGATCCAAATGTAATAACTAATTTAGGGGGTCTTAAATAGAGGGTTTTAAAGAATTGTACACATTCAATATATTTCCGCAAAATTTTAGAATTGTCAATCCCAACAAGCTTCACTCAAATTTGAGTGACTCAATTTTTGAGATAACGATTCAATTATCAATTAAGCAGCGCGTCCTGCGTCTTTCAAAAGTTTCAAAGATGTTTAAATAACATCTCAAAAATCGTCAAGGCTTCTGTTGATAATTCTAGAATTATAGTTCAATCCCACCTATTGTGAGTAGCCTGCCACTAAGCGGATCTTGTACCTGGAAATGTATCCAGTACAGTCCTTCTTGTGCCTAAAGCCTCTTGCTCCCTATTGGTTTTCTTCCAGAGAGCATCATATTCTTCCTTCATCGCTGCTTGCCATGAGAATCACCTTCAACAGACAATCCCGTAGTCTACATTGATGCAAACCTCATCCCCCTTCTCACCTTTTTTTGCACCGATATTTCAGCATGATCAATATCGAGTAAAAAAGGGAAATACTCATGTTCTTGCTTCAACTTTCACGCCAGCTGTAGTCCAAACCACTTGATGGAAACAGTTCAAATTTTGTTCACATTATTTCCTATACTGTTGTAGGCTATGGTGATATTTCTAATATGCTAGGGTAACGGGATGTAATGTTAGCCTAGCTCCTTCATTCGGCCTATGTACCAAATATGTCATTATTTCGTCGATAATCAACAAAATCATGTTGCTATCAAGATGACCGATTTATTTAAATGCAATTTTGATATATTTTATGAATTTATAGTTGTTCACTTGCACGTAAATTTAGATTTCCTTAACTGTTTAGACACCATGATTTTACTGGTTAAGCTGAACAGATCATCTCCACAATCTTCGAATGATCTAAATTTGCCGAAATTCAACCTATGAATCGAATAATGCAGCTAATATGCACAGAAAATAGTCACACGTTATTAACTAACAGGTCGCATAGGTAAAATAACAATGATTTAACATGAAAACCATAGACCCAATGTTACAAACGCCTTGAATCAGAAAATCTGAAAAAAATCGTACGTTGACAACATCTAATGACAAATCTATCGAATGGGACGAACTTGCATCCATGATTAGACCTGGGAATACTTTCAGGCGTTTATTTGACAGCATTCACAAACACACAGATGTCAACCTATGTACTTTCTCACGTTCATCTGTGTTCCTACTGAACTGTCAAACTCAAATTGCGCAGTAGTTTCCATTAAAAATGTCGTACAAGCTGGATTTACGAGCACAAGTCGCCAACCTTTTTGGACGGCTTAGTACAAGTGAAATTTTGAGCGTGTTCAAAGACGAGCCAATATCAAAATTAACAATATACCGTGTTTTGAAAGATTGTCGTGATGGTAAAGAACCGGAAAATAAAAAGAAAAGTGGTCGCCCAACAAAATTGAGTGCCAGAACAACGAAAAAACTGCTGTCAAGCGCTGAAAACAAGGTTGGCCAATCAACACGCAAATTAGCACGAACATTTCAGGTTTCAAACATGACAGTCCATCGGATTGTGAGAAAATATAACGTAATCTATCGGAAACGTCAGCGTGCACCAAAATATACACAGCAACAACTCGAAAAAATACCAAAATGCTGCCGTGCACTTCGTCGCGAGCATTTTGCAAATGGAAAGTGCATAATTTTGGATGATGAATCTTACTTCACATTATCGCACCATGAATTGAGTGGCAACGATGGTTTCTATACTGCTAACATTAAAACAACACCAGACGATGTTAAATATGCCAGCAAATCGAAATATGAGCCAAAGGTGTTAGTGTGGGCAGCCATGTCATCGAAAGGTATCTCGGCGCCTTTGATACGCCCAAAAGAAGGCCAAAGCTGTCAATTCTGACGTGTATATCAGCCAATGCTTGCCGAAATTGAAGCAATTCATCAACAAATATCACGCTGGCGACGAAATCATGTTTTGGCCGGATCTTGCAGGCTGTCATTACCGCGAAAAAAACATTAGATTGGCTAACTCTAGACAAAATAGTCAATAGGTCGAAAGTAACATTTGTAAACAATGACCTCTTGCGTATTTTTCTGGGATGTGCTTGCTCCCACAACCAAAATAGCACCAGAAACAGATAGAAGGAGTTATTACCATCCCATCGGTAGTAGATATAGATGTAAGCAATCTGACTTTTCCAGGAAATTAATGTTTTAAGTCGTTGTTTACAATTGTTCCTTTCGACCTTTTGACGATTTGGTCTAGAACTGAGCAAAACATACTATTTGTACCGAAAAAGGACAATCCACCTAACGTGCCTCAGGCTCGTCCAATTGAAAATTTTTGGAGTGCTCTCAAACGTATGGTGTACGACAATGGCTGGGAAGCTAACAATGAGCAACAATTGGTTAATCGAATCAAGCGCAAGATGAAAGAAATAGACATAGACACCGTCCAGAACCTGATGGAACATGTTCGCCGTACACTGCGTAAAATCGGAGATAATGGTCCATTGAGCGTACTGTAAATATATTTTTCAACAATTTATTAATAGAATAAAATACCCTGAAGAGCATTTTAAAATCCGATTGTTTGATTTCAAGTACCATGCTTTTGAATTTTTACCCAAGACTTATGTTACATATGTTAGACCGACATTAAATCCATATTCCTCGCAAGTTTCTGACTTCATAAAATGAGTTGTGTAACTTTTCGTGATACATACCACCAGATGGCTTATTAAACACATCTTTGCAAGTGTATAGCTAGTTAAATTTTGTTTCCAGCTCACACACTTTATGAGATATAATAAAAAATGCAATCGATTGTTGCATATTAGGCTGAGTCACGGGACACATACCCTATCTAAATGTTTCACAGAAGTACGGATTTTTTAAATTGGTATGTCCAAAAACGACTTTTTTCACATATGTTAAACTTTTTAGCCACAACTGCCTTCCAAGAATTTGTAACGGTAGATATAGTCCAATCCAAGCAAACTCTTTAGCTGGGAAAATCGAATTTGTCGTCCTAAAAAGTACAGATTCATGTTTGATCCACCTTTTTTGGACCTGTCGTATGTCCCATTGACTCTTTACTAATTGTACGACAATTCATTAGCCAGCAATACGTCATACTTGAAACAGTTGTTAGCAGATAATTGAAATCAATTATTTGCTAATTACTAATAACTGGTCATGCTAATGCTGCTAGTTAATACTTTTTCAGCACACATTAGCGATGATGATGGTGGCTGGCTTAAAGGGCGATACGGTCAAAATTTGGTCAATATCAACTTGACGTATTTCTTTCAATTTTGCATTTAAAAAACCTGAACACCCCTCATTTTGAAGGTGTGTGTGTGTGTGTAGAATGTTGCTCCTATTTTGATTTTGGAATTCACTCTTCAGTTGTCAAAATGCCGTCCAAGCAAGAAGAGCAGCGTATCAAAATTTTGCTCGCGCATCGCGAAAATCCGAGCTACTCGCACGCAAAGTTGGCAAAATCGCTAAAAGTTGCCAAATCAACCGTTACAAATGTAATTAAAGTGTTTGGGGAACGTTTGTCGACAGCCAGGAAGTCTGGATCGGGGGGAAATCGAAAACCGGAAGCCGCTGAGACGACAAAGAGAGTTGCCGGTAGTTTCAAGCGAAACCCTAACCTATCTCTCCGAGATGCCGCAAATAAGCTGGGTGTATCGTCTACAACCGTGCATCGAGCCAAAAAACGAGCCGGACTATCGACTTACAAGAAGGTAGTGACTCCAAATCGCGATGATAAACAAAATACGACGGCCAAAGCGCGATCCCGGAGGCTGTACACGACGATGCTGACGAAGTTTGACTGCGTGGTAATGGACGACGAAACCTACGTCAAAGCCGACTACAAGCAGCTTCCGGGACAGGAGTTTTATACGGCAAAAGGAAGGGAAAGGTAGCAGATATTTTCAAGCACACGAAACTGTCAAAGTTCGCAAAGAAATATCTGGTTTGGCAAGCCATCTGTACCTGTGGCTTGAAAAGCAGCATTTTCATAGCTTCCGGGACTGTCAACCAAGAAATTTACGTGAAAGAGTGTTTGAATAAACGTCTGCTGCCTTTCCTGAAGAACACGGTTGTTCCGTACTGTTTTGGCCGGATTTGGCATCTTGCCATTACGGTAAAAAGGCTATGGAGTGGTACGCCGCCAACAACGTGCAGGTGGTTCCCAAGGACAAGAACCCTCCCAACACGCCAGAGCTCCGCCCAATTGAGAAATACTGGGCTATTGTCAAGCGGAACCTAAAGAAGACCAAAAAAACTGCTAAGGACGAGCAGCAGTTCAAGGCAAACTGGCTTTCTGCGGCGAAGAAGGTGGACAAGGTGGCTGTACAAAATCTGATGGCAGGGGTCAAGCGTAAGGCCCGGCAATTCGGATTTGGAAAAGCGGAAGCCTAACTGAATATTTTTCCTGAATTTTATACTAATTGAACTTGAAAAAGAAATTTAATTTGATTTTTTAAATAAACGATTTCACCGATTTACACGCGTTTTCCCTTGACCAAATTTTGACCGTATCACCCTTTATACCGTTGATTCCACTCAACTGCCTTAGGAAACGACTGAAATATTAACGCTTAAAACCTGACCGCTTTTCGTGACGGTCGAAATAGGTTTTTATTTTTGAAGATTACGTCTAAATATTCACCGCATGAAAAGAAAAAAAAACATAAATTTCTTATCCGACTCCCGCAGCCGTTCAGTCGAAAATTCATGAGGAAACAGCGACAATCATCAATCGAATAAGAATTTGCAAATCCAGTCGTCCTAATCATTATTCACTTTCTGCTGGTGTATTGTTCGCAGACATATTTGCCACTCAATTCATAAGATTTTTCTTGTGAGTTTTCCACATTAGAACTAGTGATGAAAAGCATAACACATATTTTACACGTAACTGCTATGAAATTCATAAGGTGCATAAATGAATTTCATACTAGTTTGTGTAAATTTTATGAGATACCTAATGAACATGAAAATTGATCTTTCTTCTATAGGGAAAATATGCTTTATCAGTTATTACTTAACTTAATGAAAATATTTTCACTTTGTTCCGGTTGATGAGCAGAAAACATTGAACACATTTTTTGTACAAAAAAAACTTTCTTCGAATTCTTGCGAAATAATGAAAACGAAAACACACTTTATTCAAAGTCTCATAAATAATGCTTAAAAAGTAATTGGAATGCAGCATCAACAGCAGATAAATAAGGACACTTGTGAAAATGCGAAATGTCAGGCACTCACACTCACCTTTTTAAACCATACCTAAAACTTAATTTAACATTTCAAATCATGTTCTAACATGATGTTAAGCAATCTAATACAACATAAAAAACAAAAAGCATGCTCTGATCATTCCAGCTAATTGCATTCACTGAGTCAAATTAATCTCGTTCGGTGTATTCAATCGCTTGAGTTCAGTGGCAACGCATTCATTCAGAAATAACGTCAGATGAAAATTTGTTTCGCATGATTCTGTTTATTCTTTCTACAGTGTTCGTTCTCGAAGATTCGTGTAGAATCATTCGATAGGAAACATCACACACCTTCAATATTCTGTTAGCAACCGAGCTATTTCATGCGAGAGAATGAATTTTCCCAGGCTTGATGTCAGGTGAACTATCAATGTCATCTACGATCCATGTCAAGGATAACTCGATCAAAACGGGAAAAACCATACATAATGTATGGAAAATGTATCATTTGCGAAGTTTATATTTTTTCCATAAATATGTCCAACTTTTGCTTTTTATAAATGTTCCTTGGGCGCAACCGAACAGAACAAAAAAAAGTACACGTAAATCAGACGATCCGTTCTCGAGTTATGAGCGGTCTTACGTATGCCACTCTGTTTTATATATATAGATTTAATTCCATACGATGTCAAATCAATTCGTTCAAGAAAGCAATTAAATTTACACGTATATGGCCCCCACTTTTGCACGTGTAATTCCTATTTTTGCATTCTATACGATTTGTTTGCTTACATAAATGTTTGTATATCAGGAGAACAACTTTCAATGTACGGGCATTTTGCTTGTCTGGATCATAATTTGCATTTTTTTCAGTATATTTGTCTCTAAAACTAAGGGTGGGTGATCCATGTGATAGGCAGTGAAGCATAACTCATAATCCACTTGAGGCCGGTTAACGAATTGCACGAAATGAAATGAAAGGTACTATCACTTCAACTTTGATACTATCAATAAACCACTGTTAAATTTAAAACGGAGCTCCCAACTATAATGTAACGAATGTACCAAGATACCTTTTCACTTTTATAATCGAAAATCTGATCCCTGAAAGATAACTTCGTGTTGTACACATAAATACCTGTAACGTGAAATTCCACATGGATATATACGGGACAATTTACATCGATTATTACTTACAAAGACAAAACATCTAGGTAATCTTTTAAACTCTTGCACAACAGGCAAACAAAACACTTATAACTATAATGAAAATGACCGATCCACTTTTAGAATGTAAAAAAATACAACAGTTGAAGAAGTTTTCGATTTGGGTTTCACTGCATTATCCGCGATATCGTCAACAGAAACTGCGATTATTTAAAAAGTTAAAAGAGTTTCTACGTCATCCACTAAAATTCAACAATTGCCAAAACCTCGAGACAAAACATAACCTACATTACATTATGTAGCGTGTCACCGTAAGTCCAATCCATTGGAATTTTACCTCTAATTCAATTTAATCAATGTTCAAGAAAAACGCTCACTTACCTCTCCTAAAACACAAACAAAAACATTGCCCGAGTAGCGGACCGTCAGAAAGCCGGCTGGCTGCGTTCGTTTTTCTTCCTCTTCGAATTCTCCAATTGGAAACTAGCAGGTTCGTGTCTCCGATAGACACAAGGATAACGCCTCACTACTACCAGTGCAAAAACATGTTTTTCCTCCGCACTAACACGCGAGTGCGAACCCTTCCCATTTCCCGGATTCCCATTGGCAAACATCAGCAAATCCCAGAAAACTTTCACTTATTGGTAAACAACTTCATCGCCACCTCCATGAGAGGTGTCAGCGATCCACCATTACTCTCCATCATGCCGTCGAAGAAGAAGAATAGATAGCAGCATGCCATAACGGTCCGTATTAATATTAATTTCACGAGTATGACGGCGATTGCATTACCCTTGGAAAAGGTCACACAGTATCGCATGCAGGTGGTGGGTGATGAAACTGGGCTGGAACGTGATTCCTTCTTGGTTGGAGGCTGTTCGGTTTAGGGAATGAATGTGTCAATAGAGTTAGTTGGAAACTTTTCATCCGCCGGTTGGGATGGTTGTTAAATTGCCAAATTTCCATGTCTCGACGATTGAAGCAGTTCCTTTAGATTGCCAAATTTTCAGTTCCCCATGTTTCGATGATCTCTTACTCTTCTCTCTGTATGTCGACCGTTCGAAGAAAACATTCTGTAAAAAATGCTCCTATAAATGGAAAATTCTGGATACGAGATAAACAAACATATTTTTTCTACTGGAAAGTCTCGTAAAATTGTACAAGTAGGCTAAGACATTACAGTTCTTATCTCGATGGTCTCTTCAAAATTGAGATATGAAGAGATTGGAAGGAGAAATTTCAATTTAAAAAACGACAACATGTTCAATAATTCACGTTAATTTACATTTGACGCCGATTTTTCGGAAATATATTTTCCAATATGTATCAAAATTAGTTTTTATTAGCAATATTTTTAAGTAACATTAGAGAAAGAAATTGGTTTCCAACATAGAGAAAGTATTCTACTCACTTTTACTGGAGTTAATTTCGCTTCTTCAAACACAAACACTCCACAAAATCGCACAGGCAACACCGTGACGTACGACGATAACACACTTTGTGTTTGTTGTAAGAAAACGTGTATCAATTCCAATGAGTTGTATGCTTCGTTGTGTGAGTCCGGCTTCCAATACAGCGACCAAGCAGAAATATTAAGTCCAATAAACAAGTAAACCAACTGCGGATAGCAATCAGAGTGCCCGTTTCAGTTTACTTTAGCCGCTGGAGCCGTTTGAACACACATCACATCGTTGTTGTATATTTAAATCCTCCATCGTCCCTCGGTTGTGAAGTGTGTGCTGTTTCCAGAATCTAAAACCAAAGCCCTGCAAATCAGCGGAGAACAAGCGCTAGAAAAGTGAAATTCACCAGTGTCACCTTGTTACTTTTCCTGTAATCTCATTCCTCAGCTGACGTGTAAGTGTTTAAAGAAAGCTATTTATAAGTTATTGTAAAACCTGTCGCCGGTGAGGATTACCTAACCCATGTTGGGCAACGGAGTTGCATCTAAATTGTGTGATTGCTAAATGGTACAACTTTCAATGTCCATAAACGATCACCGACCGTTTCTAGAGAGGACAATCGTTGTTCCAGATAGGTCATTTTTCCATACAAATTGATGACCTTCCACGACCTTCAAATCCGCAAGCGTTATGCATTCGCGAGCACTGAGAGAGGCTGGTACTTTGAATGACACACATTCGTTCATAGTCTGCTCATCCGGTCTACTCCAGTAGTTCCCCGGGGAGACTTGCAGTAGGTAATGTTTGAATCAGATCTCCTAGTAGGCGAATCTTGAGCACGGCATGTCAGAAGCTTCAGTTGTAATTTTTACTGATTGGGTGTTGACATTGAGTCGATGCAAGCTGATGATTGTATGGGTGCGTTACCGCAACGAAGGTTTCGTCTAATCTGGAATGTAACGCACTATTCGCTGGAGAAGCACTAAGAAGTACTGTGCTCTGACGGAATTGAACATTTCAAAAACCGGTCAAGGAGAATTTTCTCGACTTCGAGAGTATCGTTCTTGCTCCACAACATACAAATTTTGTATTGCTATCGAAAGTTCTCAATTTTCATAACTGTGGAAGGTTTGTGAGATTGAAATCTTCCCTGGACCCTGTTTCAATCATTTCAATCACAATAACTTGTAACGCTTATTTTTTTTGCAGTATGAAACTTCACGTAATGAAGCATCTTTTGGGTACATTTGGTATAATTATCAAGCTGAACAATGCATTAGGTCCCAAGTAAAATTGAGAGATTTTCGTCGTCGACTTTCTATTTCGTTAATAGTTTGTCTATTAAACAATTTGATGATGTTTTTGACGTATTGGATCCTTAATTACACTTTATATTCCCGTACTGTGTGTTGAAAATACTTGAACTTGTTTTTACATAGCCGTAGGAACGCAAAGAGAAAGTCGACGAGAAGAGTTTCCCAATGTTACTCAGGACCTAATGCATTGTTCTGCTTGTTATCTTGACAATAAAATCGTGCTTGGAATAGGATTCCGAGGGGCGTAAGATGTTTCGTACCATATTTAAGGCATTAAAGTATATTAATTCAACGAATACTTCATTGTACAATCAAAATGGATTACATTTAGCAACATAGTCCTACATCATATGTTCGAACTAGTGATCCTCATAGCAAGAGATAAGCGGAAATTCGATTCAACGATTTGGCAACGGTGTTTATTTTATTCACAGAAGCTGATACCACTTTCCGAAGTGCAAAATGTGCACGATTGGCTCAGATTTGACAGCTCTCGCTACACGATTGGCTCAAAAATGGCTGCTTCCGCATATCTCTTACTATGAGGATCACTAGTTCGAACAACCCAATGGGGTTGTACCTTGTAGTTTTCTCAGTTTTTTATCATTCGCCTGAACTTGTACACGATTCCTAGAGTTTGAGTCATGCCATTTCACAGCACTGGCTTGGTTTACGATAAATGTGCACTCCTAAAAATAATAAATATTACGAGTGATGTAATCTTTGTTGCACGTAAATACTTTGAGGCTCAACGATAAAGGGTGGAACGGTCAAAAAATTGGTCAGACATAATTAAGTGCAAACTGATAAGTTTATTCTGTAAACGATAAATCTTGATTGTTCAAGTATGAATTAGTTCTTATCTGTTACTTCTCCTATTTTTTGTTGTTGCATTGGTACAGCAAGTTATTGTCATCAAACTTGCCCTTCGATCTTGTCCACTAACTTTTGATGACGTTTTTGATAACATTTGCCATCTCTCAATTGTCTAAAGAGATTACTTCAATGATGCAGATCCAGATGGTTGAATACTAACGAATGAAGTTTTCCTGTTGACTCCATTATACCAAAACAGACACAGATATATAACATAACATCGGCATCAAGCATGAGATGATTCGTTCATTTTTAAATGTATTTGTTATTATATTTTCAAAATAGCAACTCAATCATTTGATGCAACATCGACTCATGTTCTATGCTATTATTGAAAATGTTCCGTCATGTCACATCTTCGAGTGATCTGCATAAGTCCCAATTTTGTTTAGGCCCTTTTGAACTAGATGCGATGAAATAAGGAGCCCAGTTACAGTACTACATAATATAACTAATCTACGCGGATTAACGTTGGTTTCGGGGTCTTGTTAGTGCTAGAATTGTTAGTATAGACCCGTACTTAAGATTTCTTCTCATTTCTAGTTACAGGTATTATACTAAACAGCTCACACTTTCTAGGATTTAAATTTATAGAAATATCTTATCTAAAATTATTAGTATTAATCAAAAGATTGATTATATAGACACCTGACAAATCATCGGCAAACCCTTCATCCATGTCCAATTACTCTTACTGTTTTGATACTGTCAAGGATCTAGAGTATTCCTTGCTGTTTCTTTTGATAAATTAGAGTGGGCTCTGCACTTTGTACATGATTCATCTGACGCCGTGGATTACCCTCCTCTCAAAAATCTTCCTCTCATATGAAAAACCACACTTCTATCTTTGTTCAATAACATATGGAAGAATCGCGAAATGCCCGAATCCTGGAAGTCCTTCGGTCTGATCATTCCTTTACCCAAACCCGACAAAGATAATAATAGGGCCGACAGTTTCCGCCCTTTTGAACTGCATAGGTAAGTTTCTTAAGAAAATTGTCAACCGACGACTTGTTTTGCACCGATATATAAGCATCGTCAATATCGGGTGAAAAAGGGAAATACTCATGTTGGAGCCAAATATATTGATAATTGACAAAGTTACAGAAGGTTGAACAACGCGTTTTTTGGAAGCAAAATTTTTCTCGGCTTTATTTTGCTACTGAGTGTAGATGTCAGTAATATGATTTGAACCGAAATATTAAGACATTTTCTATTGTCATTCATGTCGGTGTGCCGGTGGTCTTATTAAAGATTTATGAAAGCCACTAGAAATCAATTTGTTTTTATTATGGCACCAAGAGGTGTCAATTGGTTCTATATTTAAGTCAGATTTATGAGATCCTATACAGCTTGTTAACAACGATCTTAAAACCTAGTTTTCTCAAATTCCTTTTACTCCCATCAAAGGTTTTATTTCCACTTATTCTGGTCAGTTGAAAAAGCATTTTAAAATTATTTTGCCTGCAATAAATACATTCAACGGCAAATTGGCATTGAAGGAAGTGAAATAGTTTTATAGTAGATTCGCCCATTTCGCAAATTCCTCCGAAATTGTCGAAAACACGACGATATTTTACTCGACCGACCACCCCAAGCAAAGTCCCAACTCTTTAAAGACATGTAAACTCTCTTTTCCACTAGGGGCCCTGAAAAAAGCCGTTTTGGGTCCAAGGGAAAAGACACCAAGTGATGCGTACCAATCGAGAACCTGCTTCAGCACCCGGTACATGTTGTTGCTGCACTCTAAGAACAAAGTACCCAGCGGAGCAGTTAAGTGTGCGAAGCCAACTTTGCGTATAGTCATGTTTACCTACCGTTGGGTTCAAATAACTTAGTTTTGGGTAAAATTTTACCCAATTGTAAGTAACTTGTACCCATCGGTAGGTAAACATGATTATACCCAAAGTTAACTGCTACGCTGGGTACTTTTTTCTTAGCGTGTGTACATTTCCTCCTTTCGAACGCTACCGCCGGTGGACCGTTTCTGCTTCTTGCGGTCATCTTTGGCAATGACTTGCTGGGCTTTGCCAATCTTCTTTGACGCTGCTGCTGCCGCGGTTGCCTTCTCGCTGGTGAATCGCCTTGGCTTTGGGCTTTTGGGAGTTACCGTTGCGCTTTGAACGGTGCAATACGCACGAAAATTGAACTGAGATATTCGGCCGAAACACGATGAAACACGTCAAGAGCGCACTGCGATCAGAAATAGAATGATGACGATGTAAGTGTTACCCTTCTCCTGTTATGCCCTATATGACGACAATGCACAGTCGTTGAATCTACAAACATACACACCCGAACCGATTAGTCTATGACCCTGACGTCAGTTTTGGGAAACAACCGTTCAGATGCACGTGATTGGTTGATTCTTGTTTTGACGGAGCGCCATGGATAAATTTTTCAATACTAAAAAGTTTAAAATCAATATAAATATTTTGATATTGGAATTGACACACCCGATCGATTGGTGCAAACATTTTGGAAATCTGTCTGACGTAGTCCTACACTGAAAAAAAAATCTTGCAGTTAAAACAACAATTTTAAATGATGTCATCAACCCCATCATAGCTGATCTAATCGGAGGCATGGTATAGTAAAACGCGTTTATAGACAGGCTAAAATTGTTGGTGTTTGCGCTTAATTTAAGCCTCGAAATTGTAGTTTCTACCGTGGACTTTTTTTTTGCGTGTCGTTATCTAAATGAGCTCTGTAAAGAGAAGTGAATAAGAGTGAATTGATCTTCTGAACTGCTCGACGGCTAATCCCATACTTTTCGGCTATTTTGCGTTGAGATTCGTTACCTCGTTCGTTACTTTGGCAATCCCAGACGATGAGATTTCGGGCTTGCAGGGGAATTTTCTAGCGCGTCATTTTCCCTGTCAGGTCTCTCATCTCGTGCAAAAGCCCTCATGACAGCAAGTTTTCTTGCTAACAGATCCGGATTTTGGTTGCGACCGCACAAAATTGCTTCTCGTACTTGCTCTTCTTTCGACGCAATCTTCGATCTAAAAGTTTGTAGTATCACCAAAAATTGATATTACACGATGAACAGACATACGTTCATCAGTCTGCGAAATATTTCACGCGTTGATGAAGTATTTCCAGAGATATGCGTATTTAGGGGTTTCCGAATTTTGTCGCGAACAAGCCCAAGTCAGAACAAATAAGCTCCCTCTGGCTTTTTCTAAAATTCGGAACATTCAAGTTTTCCAACTTCCTTCAGATGTTCTCCCAATTTCCCTCAGATTTTTTTCCAAGTTTCCTCAAAACACGAAGATTCCGCAGCCCTTTTGCCAAGTTCTCTCAGAACTTCATCCATAATCCTTCAAAACTTCTCCCATGCTTTCTCAGAACTTTTCATAAATTTCATCAGAACTTTTCTAAAACAAAATTCAGAGCTTCTTTTGCTTCTTTGTCACTTTTCTTCTTTTTCATTTGAATTCTTTTAATTACTCTTGACGCCAACGAACTTTTCTTAAATACTGAATTCTTTAGTCTTTCTTTTATTCATTTCTCCCAAATTTATTAAATTCTTCAAGTTCACAAGATACTTTTGATTTTTTTTCATAAGATATTTCAGGGATTTTTCCAAATTTTCTTCGAAGTTCTCTTATGTTCCCTACACTTTTTTCCATCAAAAGTTTTTCCAAAAATCTTCAGGAGTTCTCCTCATTCAGATATTCTCCAAATTCCTCAGAATATCATCCATGTTCTCAGAACGACTCACAAGTTCCATCAGAACTTTTCTAAAATTCCTTTGAAAATCTTAATGTTTCATTGGAAGGTTTCTCTATTATTTTTTAAGTACTCTCAAGTAACCTCGTTGCCCTCGAACTTCTCTTAGGTACTGAAATTTGTTTCGAGCTTCGTTAGTTTTTTTTTTTTCATTTGAAACTTCTCTCGTTTCTTCTGTAACTTATTAATTCATCCGAAACTATCATAACATTCCGTATAAGTTTCATCAGAGCATCTCCTTAGCTTCCGCAGAATTTCCACCTGCGACTTCAAAACAATTCTGTTGAGCGCAACAGGATAGGTCCAGAATTCAACGGTAGACATTTCACAATGGTCCAGAATGCAAATTTAACTGTGAAGATACATTTTCAGCCTAAGTATGAAGTTTTGGAGCAAAATTGTCTTCCACAAAGTTGTTTCTTATAACAAGGCGCTTCTTTTGGTGTGAATGAAAACTAGGGTGGTCCTTATTTTCAGAGAAATCGAAAATCTAACTTTTTTATTTGCAGAAATAAAAGCATACATTATGCGGAAAAGTTGTAGAATAGATAATTTCTAGCAACTTTGATGGTATCATTGTTTGTGTACCTTTTGATACGACCGAATTAAAGCATTTTTTCTTACGCAGCTTAGGGTGTCCCTATAGAAATCAGTTATTTTGCTGTAACTCTTTTATTTCAATTTTTTCAGCAAAGTTGTCTTGCCATTGATTCTAAAACAATAATAGTTACAACGTTTGGTGTGCTGAAATTGTCTCTATCGTATGTCAAACAAAAGTTATTATGGTTTTTGTAAACAAAATAGGCTTTTTTCATATGTTGGTTTTTCTAGTTGGGGCAAATCAAAAAAATATTTCTTAACAGAATTTGAAAGTATTTTTATTATTGCATATCATATCTGAAAACAAGAGATAGGTTATTTTCCAAAATTGAGTAAAACACATTTGAAAAGGGCGTAAAATCGTTAATTACTCGCTAACGGTAAAGCAAGATTTACACGCTAAAAATTTTAAGTTTTTAAGTTATAAAAATCATCTGAAGACAACGTTGTTGGCAAATTTGATATAAAAAAAAGTTAGATACAAAAAACTCTTTTTTTTCTGTAGGGACACCGGAAAAAATGCTCTAATTCGGTCATATCAAAAGGTACAGAAAAAATTATACCACCAAAGATGCTTGAAATTATTTATTCTACAACTTTTACCAATAATGTATGCCTTTATTTCTGCAAATAAAAAAGTAAAATTTTCGATTTCTTTAAAAACAAGGACCACGCTCGTATCCATTCACTCCAAAAGAAGCGCCTTGTTATTAAAAACAACTTTGTGCAAGACAATTTTGTTCCAAAATTTCAAACTTTGGCTGGAAATGTATCTTTTCAGCTAAATTCGCATTCTGGACCACTGTGCATTTGTGATGGATCTGAATAATAAAATGTTGAAACCATGAAATGCTGGGAGTGTGTCAACGATATATAGATGACTTTTTTTTCTCGCTTGGGGATCTTTTTTTGTGGCTTACCGGCATCTGAGCATCCTTTCGAAAGTCATTTATAATGGAATGAAACTGATACATTTATCAATGAAGGCTTATGAAATCTAAATAACAATGCTAGATCGAACGTAACAGATGTTTTATAGAAATATTTTCCACGATAAAGATATTTATAGATGTTTAGGCTATATTTGAGTTAGTGGATTTATTTTCGTGCCGGTCACTGTAAGTTGTGAGGATCACCTCTTGACCTTGACTAGGGTGAATTACTCCCACGGGGATCAGAAATCCGGAATGCAATGACCCAATAACAGATTACGCTGTCATGCGTCATAATTAATATTACTTTACACCACTTATCAGCTATCACGCGACCACAGAATGCCCACCATGAGCCGGAAGAAACGTAAAAAATAATCTCCGTTCGCATACTTTTCTTCTTATCTTCAAAGAAGAGTGTAATGCAAAGACCGCGACCTATCAAGCAGCTTGACACTTATCAGTGTTTTGCTATTATTATGCTACTATGATTTTAAAAACTCCAATAAAGTTTATATTACAATGACTCACGACTACAACGATAAGCATCATCGGTTTGAGTACATTGCAGATAGAAGCTGTTTTCCTGTTCGTTATTGTCACAATCGCTTATCTTGTTTTTCGAACTGACAAACATTATGCAAATTACAGAACAGTTCTGTTTACATCAAACTACTTTTATAGAAAAAGTCTCCCAAACAACATTTATTAACCTTAAATTGATGAGAGTGAGTGGCCCGAGTTCACTTCCTCACGTGTCGCGACGAAACACCCGGCTTGCTGCGCTCCTCTCCCGTCTAACTGTTGTTCATTATACGTCATCCAGCCAGCAGTTGAGAGCGGGCTGCGGTGGATACGGTCCGGGTTCTGCTCTGCCGCCAGTCGGTGTTCAGTTCAATCGTCAGAATATTCACTTCAGTAGTATCGCAGAGTTCGACCAACGTACATACATATATCGTAGTTAGGACAACCCGACCCGAGTGCGTGTTCGGAACAGTCACAGTGTGAAACTATCGAGAGTGCGCTGCGAAGAAAGTGCTGACAGTGCAAAAAGTTCCTTATTCAGTGGATTTAGTTCGATTGATTCCAAGCCGGTGAACGCAACTAGAAATTCTTTCAACAATGGCAGAGGTAATTTCAAGCGGATGATGGAAATTTCCACCGTGCTTGTGCGCCTGTGTGTTCACATGATTTGGGGGAAACTCTCACAATTGGATAATTCGATGCGCGTGAAGCCGAAATTTTCTGCGTTTGCAGAGGTTACTTGAATGTCATCTGGTGTCTCCGTGACTCGACGTGTAATTCTCTAACCTTGAAAGATAGATTTCGAACAAACGGCCGCAATCACATGGTCGTCACCCTTCGGACATATCTCATTGATTGTTGTCAAAATGCTGGCTATAAACCGTAGGAGATACAGCCTTCCCTTCCGACAAGTACGTATATTGAAGTGCAAACGGAGTTGATATAGAGTCCGGTCAGAATGCCGGTTGAGTATTCGCAAAGCTACACCAATACAGTGGTGGTGGCAGGTTCGTGTAAAAACGTACGCTCCAGCTGTTTTTAGGTAGAGTTGATGTTGGTGAATCAGCTTGAAATATCACGGCGCGGTGATCATATGATTCCCGAAACCAGACGGCTGGTCTGAACACCGTTGGCAGCCATTGATTTACTGCAGAAAGACGGTCAGAAAGTGAAATGAATGGACCGGTTATCTGCCACGGGTTTCTTTTAAGATTGGTCCCCATTGGTTAATTTTGCGGATGAACAGTTCTGTAATAAGTTTGTGCAAGAGGTGACGGGACCATGACCGTCATGAGCATGTGCAGCATGTTCTTATGGGGGTTGCTTTTCTGTGTACTAACATAGGTCAATGACTTCGGCGCCCGTTGAAATGAAAAATAGCATTTTTACATGCTTCACATACCCTTCCCCATTCGCAATTCGAGCAGTAATGCTAAAGCATTAAATAATATTTATTACGGTACCGAATAAATGTCTCGCAAGGTATCATTGTTTATGATTTTATAAAACAAGACAATTGAAGGTCAAGTTGAGGATACTTGACCTCATTTTTCAGCGTGAGGCAGTCAAATGTTAAGAATTCTTTTACCTCGCTCTCGCATAATCACCTTGCTATTTCAAATTGATAAATCTCGATTGTTAGTGAATGAAAATCGAATCGAACTCTATCAGATTGTTCACAGCAAGTAAGCATACAAACTGATGTGATTAAATTTTAAATATATAGTACCGACTCTGAGTTATATCAATTCTAAATGTTGAGGTAATGACTGTCTTCAAGAATGATTCAGCATAAGCCCTTAAATAGAATTTATTTGCTCACATTGAAGAACAAAGAATCGATGGCTGAGAGGAAAATCTAATTAAGCTATAAGACGGTCTTAGATGACAAGTGCCATTATGTCGAAGTGGATTAAGTTTTTCCTATCTTCTGCCCTTCGACTACAAAAAGAAGGATTTTCACTCGGAAGCACCTGAGAAGAACCTGTTATTCAAAAGAATTAGGTGTGTGATGGAAATTGTTATATATTTCTACAGTCTCATTATGAAAGAATATCGAGTTGTTGTAAAAATCAATAACATTTCTGCTGTAAATTTCACTATTGAAAGCTTATCCTTTGACTTTTTCTGCGACTTACAGACTTCTGCTCTTGACTTGAACAGAACATTCGTCTGTAGTTTGAATTCGAATATTTCTCCAGATTTCAATGATAGTATAATTTATCATAATTATGGAGATGCTTTTGAGCATTTTTTCGGAGGTGTATTGGTAAGCATGGTTGCTCGGTCTGGTATAAATTCCAGTCGGCGCCGTTGGGATTGTCTGAGGCAAAAAAATCTGATCACGATTTTCTTCGGATGTTTCTAGTTTCCTTTCAACTTCTCGGAGCTGCAAAGGAGGTCAACTCGACCGCGATTTCTCTTAATTTTGACTTCCTTTAATTTCCTAGGAAACTGCTTTTTCTATTTTCAACGAAAGAATTCTTTCTAGAACATTCCTTCAAAAATACATTCGAGTTCAACCAAAACATCTCTTGAATTTCTCAGTCAAGTCTCTCATCCCGTGCAAGAGCCTTCATAACTTCTGTGTAGTCCCCTCGTAATAACTCCTCATATTCCCTCTAAATCTTGCTCATATAACCTCGGAACATATCTTCAAGTTTCCTTAAAAATTAACTTACATTCTGTTGAAAAATCAAAGCCTCTCGTAAACTTTTCTCAAGATCCTTAAGAACTGCTCATATATTTTCTTAATATTTCTCAAAATACCCTCAAAATATCTCTAAATTTTCCTCGGAACTGTCCAAAGGATTTTTTCTTAGGTATCCTCGGAAATTTTGTCGAGTTCCCTCAGGCCTTTTTTAAGGTCGTTCTAAACTTCTTTCAAGTTCTCCCGAATCTATAATCATCTTGGCTTGAAGCTTCTCAAGTTTCCTTAGAATTTCTCACAAAATCCTTCAAAATCTTTTCCGAGATCCTTCAGCATTTCTCACCAGGTCTTTCAAAACTTCCCTTCGACTTTCTTTCGATTGCCATCTTAAATTTTCCCAACATCCGTCAGAAGTACCCCCAATCTCCCTCAGAGTCTCTTTAACATTCCCTTAAAACTCAAAAATTCAGCAAAACTTTTTTCAAAGTTCCATCAGATCTCCATCCATGTCCTCCCAGAATTTCGTCAAAAATACTTCTGTTTCTTCAGAATATCTCATAAGTTCCTTGATCAGTTTTCTAAAACTCCCTAAAACTTCTCTCTTCCCTAAGATATTGGGGTCAATTCTGACCCATGCCACAACTTCAATGTACGCTACCTTTTTTATTTTAATATTTTCGTATAAACAATTATTTTTTAAATCAGTTTAATCCGTTTTTTTTTATACAAAAAAAAGTGACAGATGAGACGTTAGGGTAAATATTGACCTGGATTTCAACCCTTCGCATAGTTTCGAAATTTTAACTTAGAGTCAATCTTTATGCACCATTTGAAAGTTTTTGGTCTCAAAAATGCATTGGATCAAAAAAGACTGATTCCAGTAACATTTTCCTCCCGGGAACCTGCTTCAAATGGAAGGAAGTTTTAGTTTGGTTGTGTTAACAGAAATGCATATAAAGCATTCCAGACTCATTGTAGAGAATTGGCGTCTTGAGCAAAGACTCTGTGTGGGTAACTAATCGGCTTTGGATTTCATCATATTAGTTCAAAATCGTGTTGCAGAGATGGCGCTGCAGTCTTTATTTACCAAATGAAGCTCTAGAGACTTGCCACCTTGGGTAAAGTTGATGAGAATGTACAATGTAGTCATTATACATTGTCAGAATAGTTCCGTATTGCACCACAAAGATGGCGCTGCAGTCTATCTTTGCCTAATGGGGCTCTTGAGAGTTGCCGTCTTCTGCAAAATTGTTAAGAATGTAAAATTAAGACATTTGAAATATCACATTAGTTGCTGATCTTACCGCAGAGATGGCGCTGCAGCCTATTTTTGCCAAACCGGATCCAGATCTGGAACTAATATGATTATGTCAAAAGACGACAAATGACATACTTTTGAAAAAATTGGCCGAAGACGGCAACTCTAGCGCTTAAATTGGAAAAGATAGCGACTGAAACGACATCTCTGAGGCATGAACTGGAGCTAATATGATAATGACAAAAGATGACTATTTACGTAATGAAATTTTTTGCCGAAGATGGCAACTCTATAGCACTTCATTCGGCAAAAGTAGACTGCAGCGCCATCTCTGAGGCATGATCTGGACCTAATATGATAGTGTCAAACGATCATAAATGAAACACTGAGAACCTTTCTCGAAGACTGCAACTCTCTACAACTAGTCTGGAATGTTTTGCATGTAATTCTATTCACACATCGAAATCAAAACCTCCTTCCCTTTGTAGCAGATAACCGGAGGCCAATGTTACTGGAACCAGATTTTTTCACCACCAATGCGTTTTTAATACCTTTAAAATTGAAATTTCATAATTCTAGAAAGGGTAGAAATCCGAGTCAATATTGACTCTAATGTCTTATATGTCAGTTTTATTTAATATCCGAGGAAGGTAAAAATGTTTCTCCGGAGCTTTTCCCTTTTGCTTTTGAATTCTGTCGAGTACCTTTGCTACCTTAGAACTTTTCTTAAGTACTTAAACTTGTTTCAAGCGTCTTACCTCAGATTTGCTCACAAGTACTTCTTTCAAGTTCTCTTGGAAGTTCTCCGGAGTTCCCTCAAGTTCCATCAGAAGTTTTCCCAACTTTCTTCAGATATTCTCCCAATTCCTTTCTGAATGTTTTTCAAGTTCTTTTTTTAAGTACTTAAACATGTTTCAAGCGTCTTTTGTACTTTTTTTTATGATCTTTCAAAACTTATTTACTTTTTCTTCAAACTTTTATTTAATTGTTTAGGTTCACACGATATTTCAGAATGTTATCCAAATTGCGTTAGAATTTCTCACATTTTTTTCCAAAACTCCTTGGAAGTTCTCCTGAGTTCCCTGACTTTTTCTCAAGTTCCATCCGAAGTTTTCCCAACTTTCTTCTGATATTCTCCCAATTTCCCGCTCTTTTTCCAAGTTCCCTCAGAATTTTATCCATGTTCTATCAAAACTTTTCTTTTGAACATTCTTAAGTGCCCTCGCTACACTCAAACTTCTCGTAAGTGAGAGATTTTGTTTCAAGCGTCTTTAGTTCTTTTCTGATGATCATTTTAAACTTCTTCCATTTCTACCGAAATTTTTTCTCAAGTTCCATCAGAACTTTTCCCAACGTTCTTCAGATATTCTTCCAATTTTCCGCAGTACTTTTTCCAAGTTCCCTCAGAACTTCATGCATGGTCTATCAAAACTTCTCCCAAAATCCTTTAGAACTTCTTGCTAGTTCCTCAAACTTCTTATAAGTTCCAACAGAACTTTTCTAAAATTACTTTGGAACTTCGTATGGTTCTTCGGCAATTTTCTTCTCTTGCTTTTGAATACTATCGTGTACCCTTGCTACCTTAGAACTTTTCTTAAGTACTTAAATTTGTTTCAAGCTTCTAACCCCAGGTTTTCTCACAAGCTCATCCTTCAGGTTCTCTAGGAAGTTCTCCTAAGTTCCCTCTGACTTTCCCTCAAGTTCCATCAGAAGTTTTCCCAACTTTCTTCAGATATTCTCCCAATTTCCCTCTGAACATTTTTCAAGTTCCCTCAAAAAAAAAATTCCCGCAATTTGTAAGCTACTTCAGAATTTCATCTATGTTCTCTAAGAACTTCTCCCAAAATCCTTCATGTAGCTCCTCACAAGTTTCTAGAACTCCTCGATTCTAATGTTCTTACTTCAGAACTCTGCTCCAATGCTCTGAAATCTGAAAATTATTTCAAGCATGTTTAGTTTTTTTCTTATGATGGTTTAAAACGTTTTTCATCACTCCCGAAAGTTATTAAATTCTTTCAAAACTTTCATCACATTCCATAGAAGCTTTTTTCAAATTCATTTGGAACTTCTCCTAAGTTCCAATAGAACTTCTCTCAAGCTCCCTCTGAACTTCGCCCAATTTTCATATATCTTTCATGTTTCTTCCGAAATTTTTCGAAGTTTCATCACATCTTCTTCCATGCTTCCTCTCCAAGTAACCTCAGAATTTGCCCAAGCTCTTCAAACATTGTTTTCCAAAGACGGTAAACTTCCCTTCGAAATTTACCAAAATTACCTCGTAACTTATCTTGTGTATTCTCTAAACTTCCTCTAAGTTCCTTCAAAACATCTTACAGGACTTTTTTCCCAAAACCCACAGCACTACTTCCAAGTTCCTTCAAAACTCAAACTTCCACCTTTTTCCCAAGTTCCTTCAAAACAGCTTTCTTGTTCCCTCAGAACTTTTCCCAATGACGCTTCTTCTCCCGAGAATCCTCAGAACTTCTTTCAAGTTCTCTCAAAACTTCTCCTTTGTTCACTAAAAACTCCTCCCAAGTTTCCTCAAAGCATCTCTCAAGTACACCCATAAGTTCTCTTAAGTATCCTTTTCTCTTAAGTATAACTTTTCCAAAGTTCCGTCCAAACTTGTTCCAACTTTCCTAACTTTTCCCGTATTCCACATAGAACTTCCTCTAAATTGCTCGTAAGTATCATCAGAAATTTTCTGAAATTTTCTCAGGTCCTCTTACAAGTTCGTACGAAACTTCTCTCAACTTCTCCCGAAACTATTATCAAGTTAGCTTCTCTCAAGGTCTCTCAGAACTTTTTTCAGGTTTCCTCAGAGCTTTCTTAGATCTTTATCCAAGTACTCGCCGAACTCCTTGCATTTTTCTTCAGAACTTGTCCCAAGTGCCCCAGAACTTTTTTAATATTCTTTTGGGTTCCATGTTCTTATGTTTCTCTGAAACGTATCACAAACTCCCTCGAAAATAATCTCAAGTACCCTCGGAACTTCCCTTAGGTACTTTTACATAATCCAAGCTCCCTAAAGTCTACTCTTAACTTCATTTGCACTGATTTCTTTTTCTCCCAACACCTTAATTGAGTGATCGCGGAACATTTTTCAAGCTTTTCCAACAATCTCGCAGAACTTCTCACAAGTTGCTTCTAAATTGCTCCCATCATTCCTCAGAATTTATCCTAAAGTTCCCCCCGAATTTCGCTCCAAGCTCTCTCAAAGCATCTCCCAAGTTCTCTAGGAACATCTCCCAAGTATCTTCGAAACTCCTTCATGTTTCCACAGGACTTCTTCCAAGTAAGTATCATCAGAACTACTTCCAAGCTCCCCCAGAAATGTTCAAAAGTTCTGAACTTCTCGCATGTTCCTTGAAAATTTCTTAATAACTCCCGCATAATTCCCCCATGTTCACTTAGAACGTCTCCAAACATCACATGCAATTTTACCTCAGTAACCTCTGAACTTATCAAAAGTTCATTCAAACCATCTTCAATGTTTCCTCAGAACTTCTCTCACTTACCCTTAGAACTTTAAAATTCCCTTAAAATTTCTTCTATGTTGACTAGGAACTTCTTCCAAGTTTCACCGCTTATGTACTCTCATAAATTCTTTCAAGTATTCTCCATACTTTTCCAAAGTTCCGTCCGAACTTGTTCCAAATTGCCCAACTTCTTCCATATTTCACATCGAGCTTCTCCAAACTTTCCTCGTAACTTCTCTTAAGTATCTTCAGGACTTGCTTCAAATTTGCTCAGGTCCTCTTTCAAGGTCGTTCGAATCTTCTCTCAAGTTCTCCCGAAACTATTGTCAAGTTAAGAAGTCAAGTTTTAGAATTATCTCAAGTCCCCTCAGAACTTCTTGCATGTTCCCTTAGATCTTCCTCCATTTTTTTTCAAAGAACCCTCAGAACTTCTTGCATGTTTCCTTAGAATGTCTCCCAAGCTCTCAAAGATTCTCTGATATTCTTTTGGGTTCCATGTCTGATACTCCCTTGAATCTCTTTTCAATTCTATCCAAACCCCTCAAGTACCTTCGGATCTTTCCAACTTGATTCATGCTCTCCAAGGTAATCAACTGAATGGGGTTGGAAGTAACCGGCCATTCTCACTATACACGTTTCAGTTACTCAATTTCTTCAATAATCGATAACGGCCACGTCCTTGCGATTAGTTGGGAATAGGGAAGGAAAGTTAGTGTAACCATTGCTGTTTATGCCCCGTTTCCTGCATCCCCACAAAGGATACAGAAAGGAGATTTTTCTACGTTAGTAGGGTAGGGCTCGATGGATAAGGATTCTTCTTGATAAGTGATGTGATCATATAATATAGTTCATATAATTCAGGAGAGAAAAGGTATAACAATTACCTGTTTCGCTCCGCGTTTTTAAAAGCACTTGCCATCTCTCAATTGTCTGAAAATTCTTCTACGGGTCCGACTGGTTGGCGTTCTGCTTCTTCCAAGGTATCTAAATGATGCCTATCAAAACCCGCCATGCTTGCCCCATATGGCATTGGAGGTGAACGAAAATAGCATCTATCTCGAACTTTACTCCTGCAACGCATCATCATCATCTTCGCTACCTTTTCGGTTTCTTCAGAGTATCCACCTGCTCCGGCGAATGTTTGATCTTAATTTCCTCCACCGTAGCCATTCGTGGCTCAACCGGCTTGCACCTGACTACCAAACTCAACTATCGGCATCGCCCCAGGACTCGGGAATATCTCTCCGGACACTCCGGATACCCAGTTCCATCACGGACCAGTTCCATAAACGACATGGCGTTGCTGTATATACAGTTCCAGTGAAGGGTCAATCTTGAATTACTCCAATAATAATTGTTTTATAATATCGGAAAACACAGCGAAAAAAATGCACGTCAAACTTGCTACAAACACCGCCTACTCCTCCGGAGCCACAAATTTAATGCTTTGAACCAAAATGATGCATGTAACTGATCAACGATAGACGATCCTAGCAGAGCAAAACAAAGTCTGTTGAATACTCCGGTAATTGTTGGATTCTAGTTAGCAAGCGCGATAATTTACGAAAATTACGTATGATTGAAAGCGGTAGTAAAAGCAAATTCGAAATTCGCCGAAAGTCTTAGACAAATTCATCCCATCGACAACACCGCGCATGTCCCGCCATGCTGTCAAAACTCGGGATAAATGTCTATCATTACCACCTTCACTACAATCGTCGCCTGAACTTAGACACCAGAGTTATGAGCTGCAGTCAAAACGGTGCAGCGCCAAAATCAACCGAAATCGAATTTTCCTCAACTCAATCACCACAGTGTCTGCCCGTTCGAGCAAAAATGTTATTTATATCTCCTCAACTCGCTAGAGTCGGTCACCCGGTCTTCGTAATTGGCGAAGCGAAATGAACACATTTTTGCTCAACACCAAACGGCAAAATGTCACCCCAAAGCAGTACGAAAAGTCCCCTTGGTTAGAGTAAACAATTTTCCAATGATTTTCCATTGAAAAACAAAGTGCCTTCAAATCTGCATCCCCCACACCAAATGGCCATCCCTTCAGCGTAAACAATATCGGAGGAGAGGAGGAGAAACCCGCACTAATAGGAACACAAATTACCTGTAAACAACCGAAATCGCACTAAACTGCTACCAGCTGTTTCCGTTGATCGAAATTATAGTCACTAGATTCATAGTCTGGCGGATACAACAACGGGAGCCAATTTGAACTGTCAGTTGGCAGAGCCAATCGAGCATATCTCGAGTAATTCATGTTAAGGGCCTAAAAGCCATTTGTAGACAATGACTTTAAATATCGATTTCTCCTGAATCTTAAATCACTCTCGTAAAATGAAAGCAGCATTTGGTAGAAGAATGTTAGTACTACCATATGGAGTAGCAGGATATAGTGAGATTCTCGTAATTTGTGAGAAATCAACGTTGTTTACAAATGACTCTTAGGCGCTTAACATGAATTACTCGAGATATGCTCGATTGGCTCCGCCAACTGACAGTTCAAATTGGCTCCCGTTGTTGTATCCGCCAGACTATGAATCTAGTGACTATAATCGAAATTCCCACTCACGCACCGTCTTCAAAGGTCGAAAAAAAAATACCCAAAACAACAAAAACAACACCGGCCAGCAACCGGCAACGTGATCGTGAGTGACGAGAAATGAACCTTTTTTATCGAGCATTCATCCAGCCTAGTTCTAGCCGCCGCCGCCGCCTACTGGCACTGAGTGCGGCTTCCGCTCGCTGCTCGCCGTTGATCCTTCGGAAAAGCTCGAATGAAGCCGCTGCAACCCACTCGTCTAGTTCGTTGGTGGTGAAAATTTTATCGATTAATCGCAGTCTTCATTCAAGTTCCGCGCTGCATCGATACCGGTCGTCTATTGTCGCGTTCTGGCCGTTGTGTAATCATCAGTTGAAATTTTTTCACAAATCCGTCGCGTCGCGAACCGTCGATAATACACCAGCAGCAGCTCAACCTGCGCTTCCCGGAATCAGCGGAATTAGTGTACGATTTCTTGGAAATTTCCAACCTTATCCAACCCCATTCTCCTCCTCTTCTGTGTCAACCCGACTGATAAGTACTTTCCACCGTACAGGGATGATGGTGTGGGTGTCCGATTACGATGTCGACCCAAAGGTGAGGAACTCGAACTTTGGCACCCCGACCGAATGAAGGGCCGCCACAGCATCCGCATATGTGCCGTGTTACTGTAATTTTCACGTTGGTGACTAACCAAACCAAGCATCGAGCCCGATTGAAGCCGTTCAAGATCGCCAAGAGGACAACCGGATGGGTTTCCAGAACCCGATTCAGCATATTACGATTGATTCCACATTAACTAACTAATTCTATGAAGTCAATATGTCTGTGTTCGGCGAGGTCAGTGTCGGCGGCAGGTTTGGTATTGATTTTTCGTCCCGTCGTCTCGTCGCAATAGGCGCGCGTAGGGTGGAAAATTTATGGAAAGAGGGAGTTTGCATCGAAATGTCAGAAATGCGATGCCCTTGATCAAGGGCAGCTCGACGACGGCAGTGTGTTTATATGGCATTCAGTGCTGGCGGTCGTGTGTATAATGTACACAAAGAACCGCTGCGACATAACGAAAATCATCGGTTTCCGACTCAATTTGGTGGATGGCTAAAAATAATTTTCCCCTGAGATAATTCGCCGCCCCAAACGAAAACCGAATTATAATGATGCGAAGGGAGCGATATGATGAAGTGGCCGAGCGGAGCATCAAACCCGTACTCGATGAACGGTTGTGATAAAATTCACCTCCGTCACGCCATCGCCGTTGGTGTAATTGTGATCGCCATGGTTGTTTGTAAACAACGACTGGCTGCTCTCATGGAATCTTATGTATATTGGCCAAGCAAGCCAAGCAAATTTTGTCGGGAAGGTGATAATCCAAAGCAAGCTGTAAATCAACGGTTGGTTGTTGACAATTTGACGGCCATATAGGAAGTATAGTTGGCATTTGAATTCTGGAAAATGACCCACTGACGGTGATGGACAGTTCTAATTAGAAGCTAATTTATTGCCTTCGTCAGACAGTTACAAGACGGATCGATTTGTTATCGCCGTTGGGTGGCAGTGGCGTCGGTCGTGATAATGGTTGCATAAGTTTGCATTGTTATAATGGGCGAGGTTTTCCGCCAGGGAGAATCTTCCCGTTTGCTTATATTTTATGGAGTATCTTGGGGGAAAAATGTTTGTCTAATTATGCTTAGTTTAATTTTCAAAGTTTTCATACTCTAGTAGAACTCTGCTATCTGCTGTTTAAATCTAATGTGGAACAAATTCACTGTGGAATCGAATTTAATCAAAGTAGATATTTCGTAGAAATACTTTAAGCTGACTTTCAATGGAAACCAGATTAATCTATATTATATACAGTGTCGGACAAAATTTAAGGGACTAATGGAGTGACCAAAATGTTGTTCATTTTTTGCTACTTTTTTAAGATTTATACATTATATATCTCCTCCAAATTAAAAGAAAACGCTAGTTTAATGTAAAGCTCATTATTTTATTCTTCAATATGTTTTGATTAAGCAATCATTTAAGGAATTACAGTTGAAAATTTATTTTTATCACGACAAAAGTTAAGCAACCAATGAAAAAACTAGGAATAAAATTGTCAATATTTCGATGCGTAGCCATGATTCTTTAAAACAACTGCACAGCGTCGAGGCATGAAGTCAATTAAATTGTCGATAGTGTCTTGCGGAATTTCATACGGTCCACTTATACGATGTAGTGCTCTCATACCTTGTACCGAGAAGCAACCCCAAACCATTGGACTGCCTCCTCCATATTTCGAAGTTTTTCTGTAGTACTTAGGGCATCTTCAGCGGTGGTCTATTTTTGGAACAACTTCTTTATACTTGATTTGCATCAGCAAAACTTGAATAGAATCAGCTAAAATATACCAACTTTGCCTTCCCCGCACTGATGTTATATTTCTTGTTGTTAAACCCACCAACACCTGTCATCCTATCAACTATTCAATATCAAAGAGCGATAGTTTGTTTTTCCAGAGATCGCAGATTTTTCACAAACTTTTTGCCATGGATTGGTTAGACCAAATAATTTTTACTGACAGTAGTGCGTCGTTAACAGACGAAAAGGAATACTTGCCCTTTCCTTTGGCAGAAAGTGAGTGATGAATGCATGGATTTCATCTGAACGACACTACACACTTAGATAATTTTACAATATTCGGCAATAACAGCTGAACGTTCGGTAATCAGATTTAACGGATTTTGGTAAAATTTTACATTTTTCCGGTATTTTTTCACAGATACAGCAGCCGTTCGCTAATCTGGGCTAGACACAGCCCAGTTAGCGGATGCTGCTCGATAACTGGGTTGACATTTCAAATGTAAAATAAACTTCGAGGGCTGTTCGATCAAATTTCGGTTGGGATATTTCCATTGCAAAATACGTAAAATACATAAATTAAATAATCTTTTTATGTCTCATGCGTTATTGGGTTGTAGCTTATTGTGCACCCCATTGTTTAAAATGTTTGACTTAGTTTCTATGAAATTACGACGCATTTTATGTACAGTTAAAAATTTTTTCAATATTCTACGAAACTCATTTGCCTTCCACATGCTCCCTAGCTAATTTTGACAACTAAATGCTCAAATGCAGTTTTTTGAAGTTTATTTGCTTTTTAACTGGGCTATAGCCCAGTTAGCGAACGCCCAGTTAAAAAGCAGCCCAGTTAAACAGCACCCAGTTAGCGAACAGTTACTGTAACTGTAAAATGCCACCGAAATCCGGTAAGCTGTAGAAAGTTCGGTAAATAATTACCGAATTCTGTAAAATTTTCTAAGTGTGTAGATAATGCTGATTTGTAATTTAGGAGCGGATAAAAAAGAGTCGAAACGGAGAGGATCATGTACCAACTAAAAGTCCAAATAACTTTTAGGAAGCTTAATCTGTTACTCAAAGTTCCGTTCATTTCCAGAAAGTTGTTTCTATAGTATTCCATGGATGATCAGCAAACTTATTGGAAGTTCAAACAAGTTTCCAGAAATGTTGAGAATTTTTCGGCAATTCAATGGACTTCTCTAAAGTGAGGAGGTGGCACTTCTCTTCTCAAAAGAGAATTAGCAAACTTCATGATTATGTTGAAACTTCCAAAAAGTTCATTCACATTCCGAGAAGCTTAATCCACTTCTATCAAGTTCATAGTAATTCAGCTCCAAAGTTCACAGTAAGTCAGAAAATATTTTTTAAAGAGTTCGTTCAGTTTCTAGAAGCTCGTATGAGCTCTGAATAATTTACATAACTGTCGAGAAGTGCTAGCATTGTCTATAAGCTGTTGAATATGCAATTTCAATGTAATATTTAAAAACGATTTCGAGCAAACAAAGATGGATTAATCTATCTTCAAGGTATCATCGATTCCCTCAGAAAGTTTATCAAAACTACCATAGTAGAATGTATGTTCTCCCCCAGAAGCCTGAATATCCAGTCCCCCAGTAAACTCCACAACAGACACAAACTTTTGGAGCATTTGGGGAAAATTTATATACAACAGATATCTCTAAAATTTATCTGTATGACCCTTTTTTCGCATGCTATTCATGCCCAATCCATCAATAAACCGTTTGGACACTTCGAAGACTCAATTAGTTTTCATTTCCGACCAATCGAAATACTATTCGGGATCGGAATTTGCCTCCAAATTGTCGTAAAATTCACAACAGTCACAATTCCGGGAGCTTCTGCATTTCCAACTAGTCAGCGTTTTCCGGAAAATGCAGCGGCTGTAAAAAAAAATAACTATTCGTTATTCAGGAATAAAACGAAAAGCTAGCACCGATCGACAACTTGAGGTAGTTATCAGCATCCGAGGCGAGCAACATCGCTTTCCTTCCGGCACCAGCATCACCCGCACCAAACACGGCACTTTGCAGCTCAACAGCTGAAATTTGACTCATTAATTGGTATTATCAAGCAGCGTGTAGTGTTTTGGAACGGTATTTTTCTTGTTCCAAATTGCTCCAAGAATAGATCAAAACATAAACCAGATTTGAAATGATGCAAAATAGATCCGCTATAAAACAAAATTTACAACACCGGTGCAGCAATGTTTTTGCGTCCACGATCTGGACCACTGTTGAAGATGCTCTTCTGTTGGTCCAACGTCCTATTAAGACCGCATCTGCGGCACGATATTTCTCCATAAAACTCGGTTGAGGGCTGCTTGTCTCCAGGTCCTCGAATGTCAGACACTTCCAAGGTCTTGCTCCATTTGGTTTAACCACCTAGCTCGTTGCGCTCCTTTGCGTCTGGTACCGGTCGGACTCGGGGCAAACACCATTTTTGCGGGGTTGTTGTCCGGCATTCTTACAACCTCCCGCCCATTGTACCTTTCCAACTTTCGACTACCTGGTTACTGTATTCGCCATAGAGCTGCTCAAGCTCGTGGTTCATTCTTCTCCTCCATACACCGTTTTCACATACACCGCCAAATATGGTCCTAATCACGCGTCGTTCTAAAACTCAAACTGCTTGCAGGTCCTCTTCGAGCATTGGCCACGTCTTATGCCCATAGAAAACTACTGGTTTTATCAGCGTTTTGTACATAGTACACTTTGTACGGGGGTTCTGTGGAGTCCATAGTAGGCACGACTTCCGGTATTAATGTGTCTCCGAATTTCTCTGCAGCAGTTGATATCCGACGTCATCTGAGGTACACAAACTCATCCACCATCTCGAACTCATTGCCGTCGATTGTTACACTACTGCCTATTCGGACTCTGTCATGCAAGGTTTAGCATGTCAACATGTACTTCGTTCTGGACGTGTTTATCTTCAACCCTATCTTCACTGCTTCGCGCTTCAGTCTGATGTACTGCTCTGCCACCACCGTCTCAAATTTTCTGCCAAAAATTACCGTCATCGGCAAAGCAGATAAATTGACTGTTGACAGTCGTGTTCAGCATGTTGAATGCCGCTCGTCTCATAACACCTCCTAGAGCAATGTTGAACAGCAGACCTTGACGAAGCCCCCTGCGGGATTCGAATGAACCCGATAATCCACCTGATATTTTCTGGGTTTTATCAATCGTAATCTTGATAAGTCTGGTCAGCTTTCCCGGAAAGTCGTTCGCGTCCATGATCTCCCATAGCACTTTTCGGTTCACTTTATAGGTTGTGAAGTCGATGAATAGTTGATGCGTAGGTAGTCTATATTCACGGCACTTTTGGAGGATCTGTCGCAAACTGAAGCATTGGCCCGTTGTAGACCGGCCTTCGATGAAGCCGGCATGATAGATAACTACCCACGTATATATTTGCTAGTGGCGAAAGTCGCTGAAAGATAATTTGGAATAACCTTCTATAGGCGGCGCTAAGGACGGCGATCGTACGATAATTTTCAAAATTCTGTTTGTCGCCCTTCTTGTAAATAGGGCATATATCCCTATCCCTCCGGTCCTCCGGCAGCTGTTCGGTAGCTCCCAAACGCTAACTATCAGTTGGCCAACTTGACCAGGCTCATCTTGATAAGTTCTGCTCCAATACTATCCTTTCCAACCGATTTGTTATTCTTCAGCTGTTTGATGGCATCCCTAACTTCATTTATCGTCCTGGGTGGCACTCCTTCGTCACTTTCTGCATCGCCGACAGCACTTCCTTCGCTGTCTTGATCCTTTTCCTGTACTCCATTCAAATGTTCATCGAAGTGCTGCTTCCACCTTTCGGTCATCTCACATTTCAGCTCACGGCATGAAGCCTCTGCGGGATTAGTTGAGTTTCTGGTAGAACTTTCATGTGAGCTCCTCCTTCTCCTGGCGGCGCTGTTTCACCCGGAAGAGTTGGGTTTGCTGCCTCCGCTTCTGTCTGTACCGTTCCACATTCTGACGGGTAGCTTAAGTACCCGCGCTGCGTTCTTCTCTTGCAACACCTGCTGACATTCCCCGTCGAATCACTCGTTCTGTCGGCTTCGTTCCACGAAACATAAGACGTTCTCCGCTACACTGCAGATAGCTGTTTCCTCGGAGTTCCAACAGCGCAATTTCGAGCGTCAGGTTGCTGTAGTCGCGCGAGTTTGTAGTGGTGGGCGTCGGTAACGATGTTGGTTCTGATAGGTTCTGACGTCGATGATGTCTGAGAAGTGCAGACCATCTATCAAAACGTGGTCGATTTATGATTTCGTTTTGTTTGTTGACCTCCAGGTGTACCGATGTGGGAGGTTGTGGTGGAAGAAGGTACTACGTACGGCCATGGTTTTGGAGCTGGCGAAGTCGATAAGTCGAAGGCAGTTGTCGTTGGTCAACTGAAATTACCAATCACCGGTTTATATTCCTCCTCCTAACCAACCTGATCGTTGAAATCCCCAATGAAGATCTTGATGTCCTGGCTTGGGCAGCGGGTCGTATTTACGCTCCAGCTGCGTGTAGAATTCTTCTTTGTCACCATAAGTACTTCCGAGAGGGAGCGCTATGTACGGTAATGATGCTAATGTTGAAGAACCGGCCCTTGATCCTGCGCATACTTGAGTTGATCGGCCACCATCACTCGCTTCTGCATTTCACCCATCACGATACATTTTGGTCGCTCTTCTTCAAGCTATTTTTAACCAATCACTTCAGCATCAACGTTTTCCATCCGCCTGGAAGACATCTCATATGCTCTCGGTGCATAAAAAAGGTAATAAGTTAGACATTCCAAAATACCGTGGAATTACTTCTTTGTCAGCTGGATCCAAACGCCTTGAAATTATTACGAATGATGTACTGTTTAGTTCGTGTAGATCAGTGAATCTCAGCCAGTCTTGATAAAATTCATGCTCGTTAAACTCAAAAGCGTGGATTTTCGGGCGCCATAACATTGAGTACCTATAAATCTTGACAACAAACGTTATCAAAAGAATGAACATTTGATCTTCAAAATGCTTTGATATTCATTTATGTAAACAGGTTCATTATCAATATGAATTTTGAAATGTCAGAAATGAAATTCAATAAGCCACAATGATTATCAATAACCCGTCAGGATCGGAAAATATGCAACTTATTCACGTTGCAATTTAATAGAGTTTTGAGCCAATTAAGACGAAACTATGTTTACTTGACGAAACAGTGTATTGATGTGTTTAGGAAGATTCTCAGCACGGATTCTATCCCAAGCGATCCGTAGAGAGTGACCTATCCCTAGTAGCACACTTGTTGTTATATGGTTGATATAACATAAATATGACTTGCTAAGTCATAATCAAGTTACTACAACTAATTATGTGAATTTACGTCTTTTTGTATCGGAAGTTTGGACGATAGAGATCAAGTTGATGCCATAAACACCGACATAAAAGCTGCCTTTGACACTGTGAACCATCATATTCTTCTTGCAAAGCTACTTTGAGTTGGCGTGTCACACAGAGTATGTAATTGGCTCCGCTCGTACCTAAGCAACAGCCAATTAAATGTAAAAATTGGATCATCATTGCCTACTCCTTTCTCTCCGTGTTCTGGTGTACCACTAGGTAGCAACTTGTATCCACTAACTAGAAATTAGAAGAAGAATTAGTATCTTCCATTTCAACCAGCTACCTTTGCTTGTCTTCGACAGATACGCGTATTTCGTCTATAATGCAGACTTCTTCAGTGTCTCGTACTAATCAACTCGACTCGACGAATAAGTCGAGTTATTAGTACGAGACACTGAAGAAGTCTGCACATTGTAGACGAAATACGCGTATCTGTCGAAGATAAGCAAAGGTAGTTGGAATTAAATGGAAGATACTAATTCTTCTTCTAATTTCTAGTTACAGGTATTCCACTAAACAGCTCAAACCCTCTAGGATTGTATCCACTGCTGTTCGTATTATTTTTCAACTACGTGACGATCCTGTTAGCAAACGGTGGAATACTGATTTATGCAGACGCTTTGAAAATATATATCGTAGTACGTAATGAAGCTGATTGCAGGTAACTCCAAGAGTTACTAGATCGATTCACTCGTTGGTGCAGGTCGAATTTTCTTAAAGTTAGTGTATCGAATTGTTGCGCAATCTCGTATCGGTGGCTCAAAAAGCCTATTATGTACCCCTACGCGATTGGTGGACAAGAACTTGGGCTCTTGGACCACCAACTCACGTTCAAGCTGTATTGTTCAGCCGAAGTTGACAAAGACAACCGTCAACTTGGAACTAAAATCGCCAGAGATTTCAATAATCCTACATGTCTTCGCACTCTCTATTGCTCTCAAGTTAGATCAATTCTCGAATTCGCATCAGTGGTTCGGTCACCAGAGGAAGCTGTGTGGATCTCTAGGATCGAATCTGTGCAACGCAAATTTCTTCGTCACGCACTAAGAAACCTACCTTGGCATGATCCTGCCTTGCTGGAGCGTATGAGGACGTATGCTCCAGACGGTGGATTGCGGCCACGACTGCTAATTCAACCTGCTCCGAGAAATACTCTATATGTCTCCAATGATCCCGTGAGCTCAATAAGCAGACGATTTCATTTAGGATTTCATGTTTTTAACTTGTCTACACATACTTTCAAATAACGCTTACTATCTTTAAATGACCATGTTGCAGGGCTGGTAGTATGTCACTTTTTAGTGACTTGGTCACTATTTTGAGTCTAGTCACTAAAGTCACTATTTGCATCCAAAAGTCACTAAAGTCACTATTTTTCGGAAAATGGTCACTAAAGTCACTATTTTCGTACCGCCGATTGTAAAAATTAAAAAAAAATCACTTGTATCTTTTGTTCAATATTCAAACAAATTAAGCGAATGTCGAGATATATACACCAAAAAACTAGATGCCCTGGTGAACGTTGTCCCGCCTGAATGTCCTGGAAGACCTACTTACATGATGACATAATCTTGGGATATTCTATGCCAAACTAACTAACATAACTTTGTATAGTCCATAAAGCTGTTGTTACAATTGTAGACCTTGAGTTTTGAAGGACAGTTTGAATGAGCTGAAACTAACAAGGTTATTCGATGATATCTCGTCGACATTTCAGAGCAATCGATGCATATGTTTGAATATTTATCGTAGCTTTGTATAGCCCAAAAGACTACGGTTACTGTTGTATATCTTAAGTTCTGAACTCAAGGTCAGTTTTCATGAACCTTAACATCTCGAGATAATCTGATAATGACTGGTGAGCTTACAGAAGCTTCACTGAATGTGTTTGATATGCATTGCGTAACCTTTCATAGATTATAAAGCTAACTTTACGATCCTAAATTCTGAACTCAAGGGCAGTTTTGATGACCTATAATATCCCAAGATATCTCATTTTATCGGTTGACCTTAAAAAAGACTCACTTAGTTTGGTCAAATACATTTTCCTCCTTATTTTTAGTCCAATGAGCTGTAGATTTAAAGCTACAATTCAAAACTTAAAATCTACAGCTGTAGATTTTATGTTTTGAATTCCAGGAAAGTTTGGATAACCTATAACATCCGAAGATTATCTCATAATGTCTGTTGTTCTCCCAAAATATGCAATGAATATGTTTCAATACACATAGTAGCTTTGCATAGCCCAGAAAGTTCTTGTTACAACTGTAGGTCCTGTGTTCTGATATCAAGAATTGAACGTGTCATACTGCTTTATAATGTGTTTTGACTTTAACAATGTTAATTGAATATGTTTATATTTTTTGTAACTTCGTATTGCCTAAAATTTACTGTTACAACTGTAAATCTTAAGTTCTGAATGCCAAGACAGTTTAGATGACCTAGACCATCCAAAGATTATCTTCTTGTCTATTTTTACGTTTGAAAATATTCACTGAATACACTTGAATACGTAACTTTGCATAGCACAAAAAACTACTGTTACTATCGTAGATTTCGAGTGTTGAATTCCAGGGATTACATAGAGGATCTCAAAGTTATAAAATAATGACTATTGACCTTCTGAAAGGTTCATTGAATATTCTCTCATACGTATGATCACCATGTAAAGCTCAAAAAACTACTTTTACAACTGTAGATCTTTTGTCTTGAACTTAAGGACAGTTTAGAGTACCTAGAATATCCCAAGATTGTCGCATTATGTATCTTGGTCTTCAACACTATTTAATCATTATTGTTAATTACATATTGTCCCTTTGCACACTCTAAACTGAATATGGTTGAATACGTAGCGTAACTTTGTATAGCAAAAAAAGCTATAGTTACTACGGTAGATCTTATGTTTTGAACTCAAGTACATTTTGGATGACCTAGATCCTCTCAGAAAGATACAAAAATATATAACGTTTATCAGCAAAAATTTAATAATACGTATGCATATGTACAATATTCTAAAACAACGCTTTACACTATTAATAAGGCATTTATTTCTTCTTCCTGAACTTCTTCATATTGAAAGCTGCAAGTATGTTCTGACGAATGGAACTTGTTAAAATGCCAGCTGCTGACTTTTAGTACAGAGTATAGATTTGAGGAGTATTGGAACCAGTTGTTTACTAAGAAAACGGCTGTAGGTGAGCCTAAATACCCTCAGGTGAATAAGGTGGTGAAAACAGTTTCTCATGGCAAGGGTTCAAAAAAGGAGTTGAGAAGCAAGATATGTCAGAAGTAATTTTAGGACAGGTCATGCTGGAAGGCGTTCCAACCGTGTACTCCAACTTACTGTTCTTATACATCAAATGTATAAAAGATTAAAAAGAAATACTAAAATTTGGAAATCACTTTTTAGTACCTAGGGTATGTGTCCCTTGACTCAGCCTATTATGCAAAGATTGCTTACATTTTTTATCATTACTCATGAAGTTTCTAAGCTGTAAGCAAGATTCAACTATTCATACATTCGTTAAGATAAGTTTGATAAGACATATGGTAGTGTGTATCGCGAAAAGTTACACAACTCTTTTTATAAAGTCATAAACATTCGAGGGATATGGATTTAATGTCGGTTTATAGGTACCAAATTGGGTCTATTCGTGGATGCAACTTCGTCCCGTTCGATAGATTAATTACTAAAAGATGCCTTTGTACGGTTTTTTTCTGTCTGATTTTATGAATAAAGGCATTGCGAGCTGTTTTCGATATACTTAATAAAATATTTCACATAGCAAACTAAAGTTAAACTGCCCCGAAACACTTAAGTGATGTACATATATGATTTATCAGTCATTCAATAATGAAAACATTATAATTCACTATACAATGATTTTGTTCCTTCGGTTTGTGTTTAGATGAGCCACTTGAATATAAACAACCGCAAATTCATGCATTTTCACTTGAAATTTTACCAACAACAACCTTTTTACTACGTTATTGATACAACAGACCATAGTTGGGAACATACAAAAAAATATGTCCCCAACATTGGCTCTACGTTTTTCTTGTAAAATCATTGTTATTTTAGCTATGTGAACAGTTAGTTTGCAATATGTAACTGTTTTCACCACATCCATACTGCATAACTTGCTTTAAAGATTCAATTAAGCCAAGTTTGAATCACTTGAAGATCGTGTAGATCATCTATTCAGCTTAAACAGTGAAATCAAGATACCCCAAAAGTTGAAGAAATCGAAAATTACTCGAAAGTGAACAACTATAAGTTGATGAATGTTGTCTCAATTGCTTCGGAGTACATCGGTCATTCTAATAGCCAAATGAATTTGTTGATTATCGCTAAATTAATGACACATTTGGTACATAGGCCGAATAAAGGAGCTAGGCTAACATTACATCCCCTTACCCTATTTGGTCACTTTTTTATTATTTTAGTCACTAAAGTCACTATTATTCATCCATAAATCCGCTACCAGCCCTGATGTTGTCAGATGATGAATAAATAAATAAATGAATACAAAAGCTGTTCCTAGCTCGTGTGTTTTGCCGCAACTCTGGTATGGTATGACCATCCCTAAGCGTACGCACCGTGAATCCTTTCCATCACACCTCCTGCAGCGCAACGATGTCGTACTTGCGGTTCTTCAATTCTTCGAAGAGCACGCGAGTTCTTCCGAGAAAATTGAGAGAACGGCAGCTCCACGACCCGAATTTCCAATTGTTAGTTCTTATTTGTAACCTAAGTCCACGCCGATTGTGCCGGATCGAATCGCTTCCTTGTGTATTATTAGTTGCCGGACAACTATCTTGCAGGAGGACCATTGTGAAGCCGTTGTTTCATAGTCCCGAGCATCACCAGGACTTTCGGCGTTTGTATTTAGAGGCTTGGGCGCACTAACAAGAAAATAGCTCACCCGCTCCTAATATGGAGAACAGATGCGCCTTTGAGCCGTCCCTTACCTGGAAATATACGCTCGATTGTGGATCATTTAGCGTTACCGTGCCAGTATCGGGCGAACTACCTTACAGCCCAGGGGTGGGATTGTATTAGTCATAATTTTCGAAGTTAAAATTTTATAAGCCTCTGCTATGAAATACATAGTGCATTGAGTTGATTGAGTTTTGTCGGTTTCATAAAGCATTCTAATGGAAATCAAACTGATGCCTTGTGGCTAAACAACAGACTAGGTGGTATGAAAACCCAGGTAACCAATAAGCAGTTCCACAGCGTCTTTACGGCCGCCTATCAAGCATTTAAGTCGCCTTAAATGCCACTTTTGGCCCAATATACGGCTGTTTTACTGCAATGCTATGATAATGCTTCATAAATGCTATTTTGCATTCTAAATGCTTATTACAGGTTACAAGCATTTAAATAGCATTTGAAATGTAGCATTACTACAGATAGCATTCAAGATGCTGATAGAATGCTAATATGATGCTTGTAGCATCTGAAATGCAGATTAAGGGTTGATTTACTGCATATGCTAATGCTTATTGGATACCTGGGAAGTAACCTCCTTGACCGCCATGCCACTGCAAAAAGGTTACAGTGCCTTGTAGTACGTTCTTATTTAAGCATACACACCAAATTTCAGTACAATTTTATGAGTAGATCCACTTTTTACGAAAATTAAGTAACATTTCCGTGAGAGTAAAAGAAATACTATACAATTGTACTCAAAAGTTGAGTAAAATTAAACGGCAGTGCTTAGTTTTGTTTTGACAGCTGATTTTTATTGGCTTGTTTGGCATCATTTTGAATATGAATAAAAACGATTTTCGTTCTGTCATAAAACATTATTTTTCGAGAGGCAAAACGGCGAAGAAAATGGTGGTAGCTGATCGGAAAATGAAGTTGCGTGCCCGACAATGGACTGAAGCTGGCAGGAATGCTCCGAAACGGCCTAAGGAAGCTCAATGGGTCGGAAAGATTTTGGCGTCGATTTTCTGGAATTGTCATGGCATACTCTTCGTGAACTCGAAAAGAATAAAACAATCAACAGCGAGTATAACTGTGCGTTATTGGAGCGATTGAAGGCCGAAATCGCTGCAAAATGGCCTCACATGAAGAGAAAAACAATTTTGTTTTTGCAAGACAATGCGCCGGGGCACAAGAGCATCGCAACCACGGTTAAAATCAAGGAGTTACGGCACCAATTGCTTCCGCATTCGCCGTATTCAACCGATTTGGCTCCCTCGGACTAATATCTGTTCTCAAACCTCAAAAGATGTTTCATCTATCAAAAATTCAGCTCACGCGAGGAAATCATCGAAGCCGTGGAGGATTATTTGCAGACCTTCCGGAAAATTACTTTTCGGACGGGAACAAGAAGTTGGAAAATCGCTACTTCAGTTACGTCCAGAAGAGTTAATCGTTAACGTCTCTGCGCTTCTAACGATTAACAACCCTGGTTACGCCCTAATTCCATAGAAAAATAATCATATGCCGCGCTCAAGTTTATATTCCGACAAGTTCAAATGTATTACAGCTAAGAGCCATACGACTGCTGCTCAAATTCCGATACATTGTAACGAAAAACTCTCACAAACGCCTTAGCAAAAAAATAAACAACAATTCAATAAATCATAAAGATCCGCTGGAACAACAATTCAAGGTGGCGCTTCTTTCACCTGTGTGTCCAAACAGTCCGGCGACGGCTTCGGACTGCGCACTTCAAGATGATGCACAACCAGCCATATTCAACTTTATCGTGCTTTCATCAAACATTACGTCACGCTACGATAGTGCAACTATTTATACGCTGTAAAGTAAGCATTGCATTTAGATTGCAATCTTCCGATAAGAAGGCACTCTGCTGCTTCTTAGTCAACTGACCTACTGATGACTTTCTCCCATAACCTTCCCACTCTCAGCCAGTTCGGCGTGACGGACCGACGACGTTGCAATCAATGCCAAACAACCTCACGCGATTCTTGCCCTTGCGATGCTCTTTTTCCCTCGTTTCAGGATGCAACTTCCGAACAGGTATCTTCTACCGTAAACAACCACTATATTTTCAAATCGTCAACCATTTTCCTCCCGAAAAAATCGGTTTCTAATCCCTGACTCTCCCCCTTATTCTTTCCCTCGCAGGGTCGCAAGATGAACCCCGAATCGATTTCGCACCTGGAGCACATGTGCTCGCTGGACATTGACTCGCAGACGGCGTTCGTGCGGCTGTCCGGCATCATCTGTACCATCGGGCCGGCCTCGGTGGCACCGGAAATGCTGGAGAAGATGATGGCCACCGGAATGAACATTGCCCGTTTGAACTTTTCGCACGGTTCCTACGAGTACCACGGCAATACCATTAAGAACATTCGCGAAGCGGTCGACAGCTACTCGCAGAAGCAGGGCAAACCGTTCCCGTTGGCAATCGCGCTCGATACCAAGGGTCCGGAAATCCGTACCGGCTTGATGGAGGGCAGCGGTACCGGAGAGGTTGAACTGAAGAAGGGCGATCAAATTCAGCTGACGACCGACAAGGAACATCTGGAGAAGGGCAGCAAGGACAAGGTATACGTCGACTACGTAAACATTGTCAAGGTCGTCAAGAAGGGCGATCGGGTGTTCGTCGATGATGGTCTGATCTCGCTGGTGGTTGACAGTATTAGCGGAGACACTCTGACCTGCACGGTTGAGAACGGCGGTATGCTGGGATCGCGCAAGGGCGTCAACTTGCCCGGAGTCCCAGTCGATCTGCCGGCCGTGTCCGAGAAGGACAAGGCCGATCTGCAGTTCGGTGTTGAGCAGGGCGTTGACGTAATCTTCGCCTCGTTCATTCGTAATGCAGCGGCTCTGAAGGAAATTCGAGGAATCCTCGGAGATAAGGGCAAGAACATCAAGATCATCTCGAAGATCGAGAACCAGCAGGGTATGCAGAATCTTGATTCTATCATTGCTGCCTCGGACGGTATCATGGTCGCCCGTGGTGATTTGGGTATTGAAATTCCAGCGGAGAAGGTCTTCCTGGCTCAGAAATCGATGATCGCACGTTGCAACCGTGCTGGAAAGCCAGTCATCTGCGCCACCCAGATGCTTGAATCCATGATCAAGAAGCCACGCCCGACCCGTGCCGAAATCTCGGATGTTGCCAATGCCATCATTGATGGAGCCGATTGCGTTATGTTGTCGGGTGAAACTGCCAAGGGTGAGTACCCATTGGAGTGCGTGCTGACCATGGCTAAGACCTGCAAGGAAGCCGAAGCAGCTCTATGGCATCGCAATCTATTCAACGATCTGGTCAACACCACCCCAACTCCATTGGATACGGCTAGTTCGATTGCGATTGCTGCCTCGGAAGCGGCTGCCAAGAGCCGTGCTGCTGCCGTCATCGTTATCACCACCTCCGGCCGGTCGGCGCATCTCATTTCCAAGTACCGGCCACGCTGCCCAATCATTGCCGTTACCCGATTTGCACAGACCGGTCGTCAGTGCCATCTGTACCGGGGTATCCTGCCCGTGATCTACGAACGTAAGTTTTTCAGCTGAATTGGTCCAGACTCGTTTTATAAACCAGTCCTTTTTTTTTAGAACCCGCCCTGGATGACTGGCTGAAGGACGTCGATGCTCGTGTCCAGTACGGTATGGAGTTCGGTAAGGAACGTGGCTTCCTGAAGCCAGGCAACCCGGTGGTTATCGTCACTGGCTGGAAGCAAGGCTCCGGCTTCACCAACACCATTCGCATTGTGTACGTATACGACGGAAAGAGGATCGCATTCTGAACGACTTTGAAGCACTGACAGAAGACTGAATATCAAAATTTTCTCTTGTTGCATTTTCACAGGAATGTCGAATAAATTATTGAGCTGTGTGGGTGAGCGTTCTCAGCCGGAAACGTATCGTCATCTAACAACCGAACACATATTTAGCTTGTTGCAGCCGCAAAGCTACACAGAACATTAATACTAAGTAGTCATTACACAGGCAGGAGAAGACAACCGTACAAAGGCGTACCCCCCTCCCCTGACATCCTTACAGGGAGAGTCTAACAATATACAATACACATATTGAAATTGAACACCATCTCATTCGATAAGTTCAAAAGGAAACCAGGGCACTACCTTCCGGAGCACCCCCGAACCGGAAGCGTGCGTGTGCCGATTGTACTATTTAAGTTAGCATTCTACCACACCAACAAAACTGTGCTGTCCTTTTGTATTAAGTTTTTCCTAGCGGGCGAAACAAAAAATAAGCCTAGTTAAAATTGGTTACGAAATAAGACCTAATTTATTGAAAATTGCTTGTTCTAAATTCCTCATTTTTGATAATATCAAGTGGCTACAATTTCGATTCATTCTAAATTATCATCATCCCATTTGGTAAGGCACGCGTTCGTAGGTATTAAATTCAAAGAAAACATGTACTACATAGTCCATCGGGGGGGTTCGAGCGGAATGCGCTCGAATTCGGCGATATTTAGGCTTGAAGAGACGATTTAAAAAAAAATGTGAATGTTTTGAACATAAATGTTACTGGTATCAATAAAAAGTACACACTTACTAAAAGTTGCCTAGTTGAAACGCTTTGTTTTCACTGAAATATCACCTGGAAGTGAAGGGAATGCTCTCTACAATGTTCTCGTTTCTGGCTCATTCGTGTCTTCGGGAGATTGACAGTCACCTCAGAGAATGACTGCTTTAAATGAGAGAGTATTCTCTGAGAAAAGTTCTATCATTATACCTACGAATCATGGTCAAGATGACTATTGCATATAATACAGGCCACTGACAAGCCTATATCAATAGCAGTGATTGACAGTGAGCAGGATGTCCTGCGCTCAAATTGATTAGGGCCCGCTGTCAGCTGTCAAATAGAAGTCTTATAATTTGTTTCGGTTGTTTGTTTTGATATGAAACACCACAGGAAGCGATCTTTCTGCTTTGTATTACGTGCACAACGAAAACGAGCATCAACAGACAACACGTAAACGAACAACAACAGACACAACTTATAATGTTGACATTATTTTGACAGCTGAGCTTGCTGAGATTTTGATTACAATGGTTACAATTACTATGAAACTGGGCGAATTCACCACATTCATGGTACTCTTGACTATGATTTGACGGCGAGTTTCGGTTATTCCGTGGAAAGTCTGCGTGGAATCGGATGTGAAAAGTAAATAACACTCGCGATTACAAGAATAAAAATGAACAAAAGAAACTTTTATTTAAAAACAAACTACAAAGTTAAGAACGTGTAGAAACACACTTGCGTCGTTCGCGATTCGATCGGAGAGATGGCTGCTGCATGATGTAAACATTGACAGTCCAGGAGCTGACTTGTTACAATTTGAACTGCCTCGAACTTGCATTAGGTTTTTCCGGATTCTGTGCGATTAGATTCAGGAAGTATGTAAAATAAACACTGGTGTCTGTTTTCTGCAACTTATCAATCGTAACAAATTTAGAGCACAAAATCTCAAACCGTTCTTACCGAAAATATTCTAAGTTCACGTAAACAAGCTCCCTGAACTGTCAAAATTGCATTGATGACGCCATCGTGCAATGATCAATTGACAGCTACTTGCACTGCTCGAGGGATCGGCAGTCAGTAGAGCGCTCAGATGGGTGTGATGACAAAGGTGTATGGATGATAAGGTGAGCATTGCATTTCTCCACACTCCTCCTCAATGGACAACTGCTTCACTTGAATTTCCTAGCCCCAATCTTCCACAGAACATCTGGTGCTTGATCGGTCCGAGAGGCTTCGTCAAAATACCCGCATTCAATGGACAGTAGACCAACTCTATCTTCTTCTTCTCACACAAATCCTTGACAAAATTCTCCCTTGTATCGATATGCTTTGAGCGTCGACTCGAACGCTCTGATTTCACGAACGCTAGACATCCCTGATTGTCCTCGTTCAGCACCGTTGGACCCTTCTGCTCTTCACCGAAGTCACGTAGAAGCTGCATCGAACCAGTTTGTCTCTGCAGGCTTCGCCAAGCGCCACGTATTCCGCCCATAGATTGAGAGGACAGGTCTGGTACGCTGGCCCAAGATATCCTGCGAACAAGAACACGAAACCGGTTGTTGACTTTCGGCTGCCAACGCTTCCGGCCCAGTCGGAATCTGAATATCCAATGAGTGCTTGGTCTGGATCTCCTCCTCGTGCTAGACTATAATCAGCCGTTGCCTTCGGATATCGGAGCACGCGTTTCGCTGCGGTTCAATCTTCTTTTCCTGAAGAACTAAACGTGCATCCAAGGTGTTGTAACGGAACGAAGCACGAAGCAGAGCACGGGGCGTAATCCCAAGAATCACGATGGAGGCGAAGAAAAGTAAATCGCGGACTTCATATTTCGGGACGAGTAGAAACTGTTTAGCTCGTTTATTATTCGATTCCCTTGTCCATACCGTTCCACCAACAGTATCCTCTAGCGAGTGATTTTATTCGGGATGTTCCAAAATGCGTGGAATGATTACCGTGGGATGCAGCACCTCCGACACGTGGACACAGATTCCACGAAGAAGACAACCTTTCTGCAAGGAAAACTCGGTTTGGTCGATACCTAATCTGTACTTCCCGTCGACGATCTGTCCGTATTTCAATCCCTGGATCAGCGTACTCACGGACTTATCCACAGCTGTAGCTTCAGACAGTTCAGCAGCGGTCAACGGCAAGGTGTCAATTTGGTTGATTTCTACGACATCGGACTCCTCAATCACGTTTTCAGGTTCCTTATGTTGCAGTGGAATTCCGGAAAGTGCATCAGCATTTGCATGATCCGCCGACTCACGGAAACGAATTTCATAGTCCAAGGATTGCAAATAAGACAAGCCGAACAATGCATTAGGTCCTAAGTAACATTGAGAGATTCTCTTCGTCGACTTTCTCTTTGGTTAATAGCTTGTCTATTGAACGATTTGCTGATGTTTTCTACGTATTGGATCCTTAATCACACTTTATACTACCGTACTGTATGTTGAAACAACTTGAACATGTTCTTGCATAGTCGTAGGAACGCAAAGAGAAACTCGACAAAGAGAGTCTCTCAATGTTACTTAGGACTTAATGCATTGTTTAGCTTAGTGACTTAGTGACGAAATGCTGCATGCGAAGTGCAGACATCACTGGAAAGCCCTTATTCTCGTTGAATATCTTCGAAATGGTTGTGGGTTAACAAAACGAATTTCCGACCGTACAGATACTGGAAGAATTTCCATACTCCGAACACAATTCAAGCAAAACAATGCATTAGGTCCTAAGTAACAATGAGAGACTCTCTTTGTCGACTTTCTATTTGGGCTCCTACGGCTATGTAGAAACATGTTCAACTATTTTCAACATACAGTACGGTAGTATAAAGTGTGATTATGGATTCAATACGTTGAAAACATCACCAAATCGTTTAATAGACAAGCTATTAACCAAAGAGAAAGTCGACAAAGAGAATCTCTCATTGTTACTTAGGGCCTAATGCATTGTTTTGCTTGAATTGCATATGCTTCCTTATCGACCAGCATATACCGCTGCTGGGTATGATTGAACGTCTGCGAAGCAAATTGTATGGGCTGCTCGGTGCCGTCCGGAAAAACGTGACTCAACACAGCTCCCACGCCGTAGGGAGACGCATCTATAGCGAGAATCAGCGGTAGATCTGAAGAATAGTGTACTAGGCAGTTGTCCTTTTGCATGCGCTCCTTCACGGTTCGGAATGCCTTCTCGCAGTCCTTGGTCCAAATGAACTCCACGTCGTTATTCAGGAGATTATTCAGCGGGTATAACACAGTGCTGAGGTTTTCGTAGAACCAGTCGTAGTAGTTGAGGATTCCAACCAGCGAACGTACCTCGTCTTTGTTCTTCGGACGGGGCATATTGATAATAGCATTCTCTTTTTGTTGAACCTTGTGGATACCTTCACGATCTACTACGTAGCCACAGTACTCGATTTTGTCCGTGAAGAATTCGCATTTCTTCCGCACGAGCCTGCGCAAGACTTCTTCCAACCGTCGCAAGTGCATCGCATCAGTGGGCCCAGATATCATCTAGGAATACGCTTACATCGTCGATGCCTTGTAGGATTATTTCGATTTGGCGCTGCCAAATTGCAGGAGCAGATGCTACGCCGTACATCAACCGGTTTGGTCGATACAGCCCACGATGCGTATTTAGTGTAAGCATCTCGCGATCCTCCTCAGCAACTTCCATCTGATGATATGCTTGGACAAGGTCGATTTTAGTGAACTTCTGTCCACCCGCAAGCGACGTGAAACAGTTCATCGATAGTTGGTAGGGGGTGTTGATCCACGTTCAGGTGAAGATTTACCGTTTGCTTATAATCCTCACACACACGCACTCGGTTATCACTTTTTTTTCACGGGTACGATCGGTGTTGCCCTGTTGCTTTGGGCCACTTTCGTCAGCACTCCTTCGGATTCCAACCGATCCAGTTCCTTATCCACTATGGCGCGCATGTTAAACGGGATCTTCCGGGCTTTCAGGAACATCGCTTGGGCATTCGGCTTCAAATGTAGTTTCGCCTGCCTGTTTTGTTTCGCAAAAATCTGTTTCAGGTAGTCTGCAGTATCGTGGAAACCGATCGCACGATCAATGGCGTTCACCGGATCTAACTTCTTTAGGATTTCATTCCAGTTCACGTTTAGCATTTTGAGCCACTCTCTTCCGAGCAGCGGATGCTTCGAAGAATTCACTACATACAACGGTAAGTTGGCTTGCATCCCACGGTAATCAACGGTCGCATCCAGGACTCCCAATACTACGAATGTCGGTACCACCGTAGCTAACGAGATTTAGTGAACACTCCCGCAGGTGGCACTCCTCGAAGTAGCGATGGAAAAGCTGCGAGTTGATGATGCTAACGGGACTGTCCGTGTCGATCTCGAATCGAATCACTACACCGTTTATCACCAATCTCGTCCACAGCTTCGCAGCAATCGGACTACTATTCAACGTACAAATCTCACCGACCATAACTTCAATCGTATTGACATCCTCCAAAGAGCTACAACGCTGATCGATCGCCTTCACTGCACTGGGTTTGGTCCGGATCCTCCGGCCTGGGGCTTGCCCGCCGAAGATTTCCGCATGCACAGTACGAGCACACAGTATTTTGATGCTTGCATGCTTTAACAAGGTGCGATTTGGCTCCGCACCGGTAGCTATATTCTTCCGCAGATTTGCCAGCAGACGGAGATTTCCTCCCCCCACTTTCTTATCAGTAGCCATACCTCGTCGGTGGTGGACGGCGTTTACCTCCGATTTCGAAAGCGCACTGGCAATCTCCGCGCCACCCTTCTGTGACAGCTCCATGCTGACAGCGATGTCGTGGGCATCCTGCAGCGTTCCTTCGTTCCAAAAGACGTCCTCGAATATCGTTCCGTTTCAAGCCGAACAAAAGCTGGTTCCTCAGCGCTGTGTCCAGGTAGTTACCGAAGTTACAGGTGACAGCAATACGACGAAGAGCAACAATATATTCGTCGATGGTTTCGTCCGGCGAAGGAACATTCTTGTCGCTCTGACGACGGCAAGTAAATCGAAAATTATCGGATATCTCCAACGGCCGAGGGTTGAAATGTTGTTCGAGTGTATCGACGATTTCTTGAAACGTTTTCGCTTGGGGATTGTCCGGAGCAATCTTGTCGCACAACGTTTCGTACGTTTCCGATCCCTTCAAATGAAGAAGAAGATTCCGTTGAAGATTCGCATCCACTATTGCGTAGATGGTAAAAGTAGATGCGAGTCGGACAAGGAAAGAAGAAGAAGAATCCGTTGGCCTGCCACTACTGCAAGAGAATGGGCCACATTCAGAGCGAGTGCCGCCAGTATCTGAGCGACACCGAGAAGGAAACGAAACAAGGTAAGCGAAATCGAAGTGTAGCAGCGGGAACAAGGTGTAAGCTGGTACTAACATCTGAGATGTTAAGACCAGCCTTCACCCTATATCGCACAAATTAGATGAGGAGATCTACATGCAACCACCCCCTGGATTCAAGACGGACAAGCTTTGTCGTTTGAAGCGTTTATGGGCTGAAGCAGTCAGCAAGGGTTTGGAACCGCAAAATCGATGACACATTCAAGAAAATGGGATTTCATCCAACGACATCAGATTCCTGCCTGTACGTAAATGAAGAGAACGATAAGCGCAGCTACATCATCATCTACGTCGACGACATGCTAGTTTGTTGCTACTTGAAGAGGGATTTCAAGGTAATAAATAAGGCATTGGCCAAGCAGTTTAAGTTCTCAAGCCTGGGTGATCTACGACTGTTCCTGGGAATCCACATCGAAAAGCAAGACGGCAACTACACGCTGAACCAGGCCAGCTACATCGAGAAGATCGTAGAGCGGTTTGGACACGAACACGCCAAGCCGTCCAAAATTCCACTCGACCCCGCTTATGTGGAGCAAAAGGAGGAGGAAGACCTGCCTACCAACTAATCGTACCGCAGTTTGGTAGGTAGTTTGCTATACGTTGCGGTCAACTCGCGGCCGGACATTTGTCTCAGCACATCACTACTTGGGAGAAAGGTGACGAAGCCGACCAACAGAGACTGGACCGAAGCGAAGCGGGTATTGTGGTACCTTAATTCGACGAAGACTCTGTGTCTCCACCTAGGATTCGGAAACCAAGGCCTGGAGTGCTTCGTCGACGCTGACTGTGCTGGAGATGAAGGAGATTGAAAGTCCCCACTCCGGACACTCAATCAAGTTTGGCGGCGGACTGGTAAGTTGGGGCACCCGTAAGCAATCGTGCGTTGCCTTATCTTCCACAGATGCCGAATTCGTGGCCAGGAGGGATGCCAGGAGCTGCTCTGGATGCGGAAGCTTATGTCAGAGCTCAACGAGGAACCAGCCTCCCCAATCGTTGTGGAAACCATCAAGATGGTCGAATCCGATTGCTTGCAGAGACGGTCCAAGCATATCGACACGAAACATGCTTTCACTAGAGACCTGCAGTAGTAAGGAATCATCGGCCTACGCTACCTGTAGACCGACCAGATGGAAGCCGATCTGATGACGAATCCATTGGAGCGGGTGAAACTGGACACCGAGCATTAACCGTTGACTTCGTTGAGGAGGAGTGTTGTGCATAGATTCAAATCACGTGCAACGAAGCAACCCTAGAATAAAATAAATAGATCAAAGCAACCATGTTACAAGTAAAGAAATAAATTTTCACTAGTCTTTTCCCATCGTTCAACCAAACCAGTCGTTTTTTTTTAATTTGTCTGCTCTGCAACAGACGTTTTTATGATAGTACAAATAAAACTTCTTTTATTCACACATTTCGTTTTATTATATAAAAAGATACAAAAAGTCCAATGCTAACCTTTTTATGAAAAAATAAAATCCATGCACACTCCCGCGTCGCTTTCTCAATTTTTGAGTAAAATTGTATGCTATCTCTTTTTCTCTCAAGGAAATGTTACTCAATTTTCGTAAAACGTTGACCTACTCAAAAATTGAGTTGATCCACTTTTTAACGAAAATTGAGCCACATTTCCGTGAGAGAAAAAGAGATAGCATACAATTGTACTCAAAAATTGAGTAAAGTGACGCGGGTTTGCACCTTTTCACATAAAACGTCACATAAAAAACTCATTTGAATTTAGCTAGGAAAGGTTAATGTAATCCATGAACACTATAATTAATATCTATTCGGCTGTTGAACTTACACACTTAGAAAATAAAACCGAACTCGGTTGAATTTCAACCGAATTTTCATCTGCTGAACCCTCGGTAGTCTGTTCGGTTCAAATTAGAACAACCGAGTTTTCGTTAAATTTTTACTTTCTAGCAATCTGTCAAATTTATCGAAGAACTCGGTTGAGAAAAATAAATCCAATCAGCAATAACCGAACATCGGTTAACTTAAATATTACCGAACGCTGCCAAACAAACCAAATATTTTTTAGCAGTTACAGAATTCGGTTCGTTATGGCAGAGCTGGAATTTCGATTGCAATAGCTTCGAATTTCATAGTAAAAAAACCAGTTTTGTCAGTTACATTGTTTTTTGATGCAATCAATCCTCATATATAACTAAACGTGCATCCTCTTTTTGTAGTCTCTCGGTAATGCTTTCCATTTTCACCTGACAAAAAACACAGTACGGAGAATTTTAGCAAACAGCCATTCTTCGCGCACACGCGAGATAAAATGGCTGACGATTTTTCAGGCCTTACCGCGTCAGCTAAAATAACCGAGTTTTTCGGTAGACACAGCCGTCGAGGAATTGTCCCGAAGAGAAGTGTTTGACGTTTAAGAATATTCAGCGAATGCTCGGTTCAGTTTACCGAGTTTTTTTTTCGGTTTTCGTGTACCGAAGTCTTGAATATCCGTGCTTTACCGTACTGTTCGGTTGAATCTGTCAAATATATAGTAACCGAAACTCGGGTTCGACTCAAAAAATACACCCGAAAAAAGTAGGGTATGTGCCCCTTAACTCAGCCTATTATGCAATGATCGATTACATTTTCTATTATTACTCATACAGTTTTTAAGCTGTAAGCGACACTTGTTAAGATATGTCTGACAAGACATTTGGTAGTATGTATCGCGAAAAGTTACACAACTCTTTTTATCCAGTCAGAAACATTCGAGGAATATGGATTTAATTTCGGTCTGTAGGCGCCAAATTGGGTCTATTTGTGGATGCAACTTCGTCCCATTCGATGGATTTATTACAAAATGCAGTCTTTCTACAGGTTTTTTTTTTCTCAAATTTCATGAATTAAGGCATTGCTAGTGTATTCGGTATACTAAATATTTATTCAAAATGATGAAAAATCACTATATAAGCAACATTATCTAATAAGAATCTTAGTAACTTTTTTGAAAAATTGTTAGGAGCCCTCCTGGGCCCCCTTATAATTTGTACATCATTTTGAAGGGTATCAGTTGTTAAATAAATTAACGTTAAATTTAGCTTCTAATACCTGCTAACCTGTAATCTACGTGTCCTCGAAGAAAGCTCAAAAAATTCATTAAAACCTACGTTAATCCTTTAAATGAATAGATAATGATAAGTTGTTTTGAACAAAAAGGTGTATTTTTGAAGTACCTTAAACTCTGTAGAACATTTAAAAAATGGGAAAATTCAAATAAAAAAGTTATGATAAAAAAAACGAGTTTTAAGGGGGTATTACCATAGACTAACTCTAAGACCAGTAGGTCCCATACAAAAACGATTTTTTTCTTGGCTCAGTCAGTACTAGAACATCGTCCCAAGCTCGGTCCCAAGCTCAATAATGCACCCCTTATAATGAACTCACATGAACACACTCTCAAATACTCTGTCAAAATAACACAGCAAATCAAAACAAAGGTGCAAATATGTATAACAAGGTGCTGGCTTCAAGGTGTAATTCGGACCAAGGGGTTCTACAACAGTGAACCAATTTCAAATCGCTAGTTACATATTGATTGTTGGTATTACCATAGACTAACTCTAAGACCAGTAGGTCCCATACAAAAACGATTTTTTTCTTGGCTCAGTCAGTACTAGAACATCGTCCCAAGCTCGGTCCCAAGCTCAATAATTCACCCCTTATAATGAACTCACATGAACACACTCTCAAATACTCTGTCAAAATAACACAGCAAATCAAAACAAAGGCGCAAATATGTATAACAAGGTGCTGGCTTCAAGGAGTAATTCGGACCAAGGGGTTCTACAACAGTGAACCAATTTCAAATCGCTAGTTACATATTGATTGTTGGTATTACATTTTTCATTCCTTTTTCACCCTACAACTTCGTCCAGTTAAGAGATAGAAAGTTTTTTCTTCTACAATGTTTCATGAAATGACCTAATCTACAATGTTTTAATACACGGTTATCGATTGAACCAGAAATAAAAAAGATATTTTTTTTATCTAGGTGTATACACACCTTACACACCAAATTTCCAAAATTATGTTCGGTACTTTTTTTGCTGAACTCGATCTTTAAAACAGTAACTTCACCGAAAATTTTGTAAAATATGACATATTACAAAATCCCAGCAACCAAAAATACTGGATTTCTGTAATTTATAGAAAACTACCGAAAATTGTAAAATAAAAATACCGATCGAAACTGTAAATCATTGCAGTTCCTCAACACTGTAAACAAAATTACAAATGTACCGTAATTTTATGCTTTTGCAAAATAAACTGTAAAACAATTACCGAACAAATTGTAAATTTATTTCATGCTGTCAAACTTTTGCCACCATTTTAAAGTTCCAATGTTCGCCAGTTATGTTGTTTGACGGTGCAGACAAGGGTAAGTGCCAAAAATTGATCAAATATTGGACAAAATTGGAGTCCTTGATGAATGAGCAAGAAATATTTTCCGTAAGTAAAATTCAAATGTATTTTATATTTCATTGCATATTGATGGAGCAAGAAGAACCCATCGTGTGTTTTTTCTGCGGTCTGCTGATCCCGGGATATGTGGAGGGGCTCGGGCGCCCTGTTAACCAAATATCATTGAATGAAATGTACGTTTTTAAAGAATAACCCTCATAATCAACAATTATTCGCAAATATATGACAAAAAATGTATTCATTTATCTTATGTATCTCTAATGTTGAAAGGAAGAAAGTAAATCAACAACAAAAACGTTTACAAACGAATCTGTAAATTTTCATGAACAACTGTGAATTTTTAACATTATTTTCGGTAAAAATGTGACAGCGTTACCAATCGTTCAGCAAAATTTACAGAACATTTCGGTAAGTTTTGACAGCTCAGTAGCGAAATTAAATTTACTGAACGTATTGTAAAGTTAAAAAACTACCGAATCGATTACCGAATGTTCAGCTGTTTCATATTCGGTGAAAAATTACAGTATACTGTAAAAAAATCTAAGTGTGTAAATCAAATTTGTTATCCCAAAAATAAAGTACTCCAAAAATGTAGAAACATAGTAGAAGACATCAATGGGCCACACCTAATAGTTTCGCCGCAAATACCCATGTCCCACTTTTTTGTATTTCGTCCCACTGTGCGACGTGGTTCGGTAGAAAATTGAACCGAGTTCGGTGTTATTTTCTAAGTGTGTAAGATCTAAATATTTATTGCTCATATGGTTAATTACTCTATGGGTCATGAATAGTATTTGACCACCTTTAATAAAAAATAAGTGCAGCACCAGTACAGAGCAATAATTTTGCACTTTAACCAAATCTATAGGTGATTGCAATTATATAAGGTGCGTTGTTTTTTGAGTGTACTTATTCTTTCAACTCGCCTGTGGTATTCTCCAGTTTTGAACTGTAGTCTTGAACTGAAATGAATTAAAAACATAATATGAAATGTTTCAATAATAACTAGGCATATATCTGGCAACACTCCTCGTTCACCGGCGATGCATCAGCTGTTTTGATCTGTTTCGAAAAGCTTCGAAAACTTCACGACCGCGCCGCGCGCACCGGTTTGTTATTGTTTACGTACTGATGGTCCCAGTGCATAATAATTATTATTAAATAAGATTTTCTGGAACTTCGTGGAGCTGCGTGTGAAAAACTTTACAACCTAGTGAAAGCCAGCCATGATATCAAGACTGTCAGCAGCTAGAATAACGCTGAAACGGAACATTCGTCTCGAAGCCGCTCAAAGAGCGTTGGCCTCCACTTCGCCACCTATGCCGAAAGAACGCAAAAAGAAACCATCACGCTCCGCCCCGCCTTCCCAAGATACACCAAGCGAACCTCAGCCGCCTGCAAAGACACCAGCAAAGGAGAAAAAACCAAGCCAAAATGGTGCTTCCACACGCCTGACGCAGGACCTGGAGGAATACTTCGGAGCTAGCCAGTATCAAAACATCGTCGATTTATTCCCGCCGGTTTTGCTCAAACGATCTCAAACCACGGAACGCTTCTATCTGGCTTCGCAGGAACGAGCGGTTGCCATTAGCAAATACGTTACGGAGGGATTATCTCCGGAAACGCGTCTTGTGGAAGTCAACCCCGGGCCTGGTTTATTGACCAAGGAACTGCTACGAAAGACCGATAACATGTTACTGTACGAATCCGATGCACGATTCGAGCCGGAACTAAACAAGCTGGTAATTCCAAACAAAAACATGGAACTAAGGTTTGATGATTTCAACGGACACTGGCGGTTTTGCTATATAGACAGTTTGGACCAGGGTGACAGGTTGAAGAGGCTTCTTAAGGATTTACCCAGCCACCGGCGGTGGAGAGAAGAGGAAGTGAACTATCGTCTATTTTCTGTCGTGGGATCCCTGAGATACTTCAAATCAATGATCAGTTCGGTGGCCTTGCAGAAAGGATTGTTCGAATCGGGACGGAGTGAGATGATTTTGGCCGTACCGCCGTTGTTCTATGTGGTACGTCTGATCAAGGGCAGTAGCACGTTAATTTTGAAGTTTAATTTTATTCTATTAAATTCTAGCATTTAACGTGCAGCACTGATGCGGGTTACAAGCTGTACCGCAGCAGTAGCGTTTTGTTCCAGATATTTTTCGAGCATGAGTTCATTGCAAAAATACCTCGAAAGGATTTCCTCCCATGGCCATCACATCCGAACCCACGAAAAACCCAAACACAATATCACCGATTGGGGCTGATTGGGACGGACGAGCTGTATCTGATGCGGGTCGTTCCCCGAAGGGATTTGTTCGAGTATTGTCTACCAGATAATCTTAAGCTTCTGGCGTTCTTCATATCGCAGAACATGATTAGTCGAAAAAATCGAGTCATTCCCGCGTTGGAGTATGTTTTGAAATTCGCTCGAAAGCTTGGCCAGCTTTTAATGAGATTTTATTTCCAGGCGATGGATTCCCTACTGCGGCGCCCGGTTAATACTCAATCAAAATTACACGACTGCACCGGTTTCGAAAAAGTCCGCTACGACAAAGATGTCCAAAGACTCGATAAAGTTCAATCGATCTTCTTCGCCCCTGAAGGAAAATGACTTTCCCGAGCAGATGACTATCTACACGGAGTTTGGCGAGCTGACTCCGTCGCAGATTCTGACCGTGTTCAATGAGTTCGTCAACTGGCCGGAATTTCCGCAATCCCCGTTCCTGCAGGCGATGGAGCAGCACTACAGCAAGCAGGCCAATCCACCGTCGTCGGCGGCGGCTGGGGATGCGACTGTTGTACCGGAAGATTTAACGACGGTCATGGCCGATATTGACGGAGAGATCGAAGATGAGGTTGAGCGGGAGGTGACCGACGGTAGAAAGTTGGCTGTTAGCCGGAGGAAGCGTTCGTGAGAAGGTTAGTGCTTTGCTTCACAGTTACCTAGTTGTTTTTTTCTGTATAAAGAATGAAAGCCAAATTTGCCTTTCTGTGTTAGATTTGATCTAGAGAAATTCCATAAGGGATCGCAGCAAGCCGTGCTTGGAAACTGACGTGTTTTGTTTTTGCTGCGTCCTTTTCGCGGAAAATAAAATCAAAAATATATTCGTAATTCAACCTAAACGAACAGTGAAATCATAAAATCTCCACGTGTTTTGTGTCAGTTATAGTGAATATAATCGATTCCTTCCAAAAATTTGTGATGGTCGGTAGTTTTCCCCAGCTTAATTTTTTTTTTGCGATTCGCCCCCGCACCTGGAGGAAGAGTTAATAGCAGCATAGTTGTATTTGTTTGTTTTTTCGTTGGATAATGATTGTGATTTTTCAAGTTAATTTTTTTCTCGGATGTGTTTTTTACCTGTGATTTTCATTGTACGCGAAGTACTAATTGTATTCGGGCTGTTCCATTTGAAAAGGATGATGTGAAAATACTTGCCGAATAGCAGAGTGCTTCTTCTGTAGAGACATAAATGCATCCTTTAGCATCACAGAGAAGCATTCCAAATGCAGACTGTACATCAGCAACAATATCCGGTGAGATCTTTCTGAATTTGAACGATACTGCTAAATAAGATTTGATGATGGAAGTGTATGCACAGTATTTATATCCATTTGATGTTTGTATTGTGTCTATGCGGGGCTGGTTGGGAGTGAAAGTGACCTGGGAATGGACGTGAGTAACCAGGCATTCTGAAATGTACCCAATAGAGCTATCACCTTCCAATTCCCGGGCTAAAAATGTTTGTCGAGTCGACAACAGTTCGTTTAACTGCAAACATTTTTGATTTGATCTAGAGAAATTCTATAAAATTGAAACAGTGGCGGCGTTAAGGGGTTTTATCTTTATGAGTGTAGGAATGGTGCTGGTAGAGTCTTCGTCTGATTATGACAATAATAGCATTTAAAAAAAATCTAATTCAGTAACATAACACCGATAGAAGAAAACTTCGGATTAGTTGCCAGTACAGTAAAAGTGTCAGTTCCTAATATGGTAGGGAACGGCTTAAACACCCCAAGACCCTATTCCAAGCACGGGGTAAACGTTAACCTACAACCCTCATTTTTTGCAGTATTGGTGCTTCACTACATGAAGCACCATAGTGCAAAAAATGAGCGTTAACGTTTACCCCGTGCTTGAAAGAGGGTCTTGGGGTGCTTAAGCCGTGCCCTACTCTATTTCCTTTTTTTTAACCTTATTGTTTATGTGTGCCATAGGCATAACGGAGCCGAGATCTTTTTCATGTTTACAACGACAATAGCTTACAAACTAGGTTAATTTTGGAAAGCCGAAAAACTCGCGGCTTGGTCGAGGTTAGGGATTACAATGATTTGGGTAGGAACGAGGAAGTAGGATCTTAATGTTGGCTTTCAACAGCAGATTGGCGATGCGATATTGTTGCTGTTGGTCTGGCGTAGATTTTGCATTGCGTTAAGCTGTGACGATACAGTAGAAGCGGTATTACGGGGGAAACGGACGAGGTTGACATGTTAAAACGACAGCTCAGAGAAGATCAAACGAATACATCTTTTTGTTTCAAGAACTAGCAAATTAGCCCCATATAGTCCAAGTCCAGCTTACCCAGCACATCTCTGATATCTTCCTTCTCTGGTTTCTCTAGGGCCAAAGATCATGTGGCGATGCCATTTCATGGTCATCTTGTTACCTGTGATAATAGCGCCTTCGACAGAAAACGTCAGTAACAAAAAAGAAAAACAGAAAATCTAACACGTGTATCTTCATCTACAATAAAACAAGTTTTATTATCCTTAAACGCGTTGATTTTCTTTCGATCCGTGTTTGGTTCCCACATTTGATGACCCCGACGTGATTTCCGCTCCGATTACGTACCGGGAACATCACGAACATTCCGATTTCCGAAAGTTTTGTGCCACGCTACTTCTAACCTCAAAATGGTTTAACCAAATCCGGGAGCTAAGTTGGCAGCCGCCGTTTCCGTGAAGCTTCCAGATTTCTGGAAAAATGATCCGAACATGTGGTTCGCGCAAGTGGAAGCTCAGTTCCATCTGGCTCGGATCACACAGGATGAAACAATGTTCTGTCATATCGTCGCCAAAATCGACCAAAGTGTCATTTGTCACATTTCGGCTCTGGTCAACACGCCGCCGGAAATCAACAACTACAAGGCAGTCAAAGAACGGCTTATCGCTCGATTTGCATTATCGCCACAAACTCTTATCGAGCAGGTACTAGGATCAAGCGATCTGGGTGATCTCCGATCATCGCATCTTCTCGCTCGTATGCAGGAAATCACTACCGGCCTGAACGTGGATGAACGCATCGTGAAAACACTTTTTCTTCAGCTTATACCGAGCCACGCCCGTGCGATTTTGTCCATCAGCGATGGCAGTTTCATCAAGTTGGCTGAAATGGCCGACCGAATGTTGGATTCTTCATAGTCGAATGTCGCTAGCTGCTCCGTACCTACACCCGGCCCATCACCGGTCGATTGCAGCAGCCTCAACGGAGAGATAGATGCGCTGACGGCCGAAATTCGTCGGCTGAATGCCAGGCCCAGTCGAAATTGGAACCGTTCGTCATCCAAACCAAGCGATGCAGGAGAAGAAACGATTTGTTGGTACCACCGCAAATACGGTGGTCGAACTAAGCTCTGCAGAGCACCTTGTAGCTTCAATCGCCAAAAAAAAACTAGGTTCAAGCCTTCCTGAGTCGGCAGAGGTGGGCGGTGATTAGGGAAGTCGACTTCTTGTTCTATTCGACAAAACCAGCGGTACCAGATTCCTCATCGAAACGGGCTCGGACGTTTCAATAATTCCTGCATCGAGGAGTGATAAGCAAAGAGGAACCATTCCTTTCTCATCGCATGCTGCTCACGGGACTAAAATCAACACTTACGCTAGCAAATTCATCTCAGTAGATCTCGGACTCCGACGCGGCTTCACATGGCGTTTCATCGTAGCCGATGTAAGTGGGGCAATCATCGGCGCAGATCTCCTTGCGCATTTTGGACTGTTAGTAGACTTAAAACATCGGCAACTAATCGATGAAACAACCAAACTTCGAACTGTTGGCTTTTTAACGCCAGCAGTCACCAACGGTGTCAAAGCGGTAGATTTTCAGCACCCATATCGCGATCTCTTAGATGATTACCGAGAGATTCTGGTCCCATAATCGATTCGGCAAAAGGTAAAGCATTATGTGACCCACCATATTATTTCACACGGCCCACCAGTTGCGTCAAAGGCTCGTCGAATGCATCCTGAAAGAGAAAAAGCTGCCCAGGAGGAGTTCCAAGCTATGTGCGAAATGGGAATCTGTCGACCGTCCAGTAGCAGCTGGGCCAGTCCTCTCCACTGCGTTCTAAAGAAGAACGGTGAATGGCGGTTCGTTGGCGATTACCGTCGTTTGAATAAAGTTACCGGTCCGGATAGTTATCCAGTTCCCCACGTCCACGATCTGCTCAACAGATTCCAAGGTAAGACTGTCTTCACTACACTAGACTTGGTCAGAGCCTATTACAATATCCCAGTTGGGTGTGCGGACGTTCCGAAGACAGCAGTTATAACACCTTATGGCTTGTTCGAATTCCTTCGCATGCCGTTCGGACTTTGCAACGCAAGTCAAACGTTTCAGCGCTTCATGAACAAGTTTTTCGGAGATCTAGCATTTGTTGTTGTTTTCACGACGACATTTGTGTTGCATCGTCGAACGAAGAAGAACATCGAAGCAACCTGAAAAATGTCCTAGAACGAGTTAGATATAATGGCCTCGTTATCAACATAGAAAAATGTACATTTTTTTCATCGGAAGTTGAATTCCATGGCTACCTTGTTAAGAAAGATGGCATTCAGGAATACCGTCACCAGTTGAGGCTGTGGTGAATTTCGCTACACCTACGACGGTCAAGGACCTGCGACGCTTCCTCGCATTGGTGAATGTGTACAAGCGATTCATTCCACACGCAGTGAAACCTCAAGAAGTCCTTCGGAAACTTATTCCCGACAAACGTAAAAACGACTCTAGGAAGATAGCTTTGGATGAGCATATGCAGCGGTCATTTGACACATGCAAACAATGTCTCGCGGAAGCTGTACTTCTGTTCTGCCCTGATGCCACAAAACCATTAGCACTGATGGTTGATGCTTCCAATTTTGCCGCTGGAGCCGTTCTTCTACAGTTGCTGTCAGCAAGTCAGCAGAACTACTCCGCTATCGTCAACGAACCTGGCGGTGGGCTACTTCAGACATTACCTTGAAGGTCGGCAGTTCACGATTTGCACCTTCCGCTCACCTACGCCCTCACAACTGATCCAAGTAAACCTCACGAGGATCGTTACCTTCGGTATATTGCGAAGTTCACTACCGATATCCAACACATTAGCGGTAAAGACAACATCGTAGCAGATGCGTTGTCGAGGGTAAACGCAATTGTAGCAGGAGTTGACTTTAATGCAACTGCCAAAGATCAAACAGGTGACCTGCAGTTGAAGAAATTGCTTTCATCGGAATCAAGCTCCCTCAAACTTGAACTCCGTCGATTTCCAAATATTTTAATGCCGATATACTGTGATGATCTCGGCTGATAATATCATCCGTCCTTATCTTCCAGAACGCCATCGGCCTACAGTTGTGGTACAACTACACGGAATGGCCCATCCAGGAGCACATGCCACCAGACGACTCATCGCCGATCGGTTTGTCTGGCCTTCTATGAATAAGGAAATCAATCAATTCAGGAAGACTTGTCAGGAGTGCCTACGTTCAAAAATCAACCGACACACAGTAGCACCACTCTCAAGCTACGACGTACCCAATGCTCGATTTCGACATATTCACATTGATCTCTTTGGTCCACTCCAGCCTTCAAAGGGATGTCGCTACCTGGTAACCATCATCGATCGCTTCACACGCTGGCCCGAGGGTAATATGACGACTCCAACGGTTGCCATGGCTTTGTACTCTGGATGGATAGCACGCTTTGGAAGCCCGGAAATACTGACAAGTGATTAAGACCGCCAATTCGAATCGGACCTGTTTCGGGGACTGACGAGGTTGTTGGGTGTGCATCATATTCATACCACCGCCTACTACCCACACGCGAACGGAATCGTTGAGCGGTTTCATCGTTCACTCAAAGTCGCACTGATGTGTACGAATGCTGTGGACTGGCACGATCGTTTACCCCTGGTGCTTTGTGGTCTCCGAACAGCATTCCGCGAAGATCTGAAATGTTCGACTGCGGACCTTGTGTACGGACAGGCGATCAGAATTCCTGGCGAGTTCTACGACAGACCAGTTGGAAACATAGACCGCGGTGAAATGTGTTAAATTTTGCACCGAATTTTGTACACCCGAAGCTGATGGATTGCAGTCACGTTTTCATTCAGATTGATTCGGTCAAGAAGCCCTACGAAGGGCCATACGAAGTACTTCAGAGGAACGACAAGTTTTTTGATGTCTCGGAAAAAAAGCAAACCATATCGATTGACCGCATCAAGCCAGCATTTATGTGCGACATCAACATATCGGATCATCCCAAGGAGGACGATCGCACAGTAGTTACACCATCTGGCCACCGTGTCCGGTTCCTGGTATAACTAGGGGGCACCTGTGGCGACGCATTTTCATGATCTCATTGTTACTTGTGATAAGTGCGCCTTCGAGAGAAAACGTCATTCACAAAAACGAAAAACAGAAACTCTAACACGTGTATCTTCATCTACAATAAAATAAGTGCTATCATCCGTAATCCGTTGCTTTTCTATCAATTCGTGTTTGGTTCCCACAATCAGATCTGGCAATTTCGAAATCGAGGCAATACCAGACAACCTGGTTGATGTCCTGACTACCACAGCCGCATTGATCGGTGTCTGATAGCCCTATTCGATAGAAATGAGGGCCTAACGAGTAGTGATTGGACATTAGACGACACATTACCTTAATAAAATCCCGGTTAATATCCAACCCTCTGAACCACATTTTTTTCGATATCTGTGGGAGAATGGAATGTGACCATCTGCCCAAATCCCTGCATCCCATTCTTGTTGCCAGCTGATCAAGGCCTGTTGACGGAAAATAGCAAAAAAATCGTTGAAGGCGATTTGTCGATCATAAATATCGCCTGCCATAGCGCCCACCTTGGCAAGTGAGTCCGCTTTCTCGTTACCCGGAATGGAGAAATGAGGAGGGACCCAAACCAAGGTGATGGTGTAGAAATTGTTTGATAGGGCACTCAAAAGAGATCGTATTTCGCTAACGAAATACGGCGAGTGCTTTGCTGGCCTCATTGAACGAATAACCTGAAGTGAGCTGAGACTATCCGTAAAAATGAAAAATTGATCAGCGGGAAAAGAGGCAATTCGCTCTAAGGTAGCTAGTGTATAGCCGCCAATTCTGCGACGTATACGGAGCAAGGATTTTAAAGTTTGAAGGAAGCGCTATGGATTTCGTTAAAAACACCAAATCCAGTGGAATTATTTGTTTTTGACCCGTCGGTGTAAAACTTCCTGTCACATCTGATATGGCCAAACTTATTTGCAAAAATTGATGGAATGTACTCCGAACGGAGTGAATCTGGTATTCCACGAGCTTCTTGCTTCATGGTCAGATCAAAAACTACAGTAGAACTAGAGAAGTCTTGGGAGTAATCACGATTAGGAACATTCAAAGAAGGGCTCACCTCCAGAGTCATGTACCAATAGTACAGTGTCATGAACTTAGTTTGAGGATTTCGTTCGATTAGCTTTTCAAAAATTTCAATTACCTATGGATTTAGCACCTCGCAACGGATGAGGAGCTTATTATTCCCCAACAGCACCCCTCCATATGAGTCCCCTCGATTCTGCTGTATAATGTTAAAATCGTGTAAAGAGAAATCTTTATCAGAAGAGAGTCATGTTTCACAGAGAGCAAATAAGTCACAATGCGATTTGTGAACTTAAAAACTTAAAAGCGTCCAATTTTTTAAAAATACTTCTACTATTCCATTGTAGTGCCCTGATCATATCCCCGACCTCATTGGATAAATTATCCATCGAAAGATATGATCGAATCAAGAAGAGGCCATTTTGAAGACAGTTTCCCTAGAAGAGGTTTTACATATGTGAGGATCATGTTGACGAGGTTTCTCGTTGTCAGTGAGACCACGAAAATGGTGAAGATAAATTCCACAATCCCAGAAAGACATCTTTTCGGAGTGTTCGACTGGACACGGTCGAAATTCCGGATGTCTTGGTAGTTGGCGTTCTGGGCACTGGAACAACTGGGGTTTTAGGTGTTTCCGGAAGTGGCGAATAGTCATCAGCCAGTGGTTTAAAACCTGGAGAAGAAACTTTTTTTTGTATTGCCACCACTTCTTGAATTGTTCAGAGGAGGGTGGGGAACCTGTTCTACAATCAGCGCGTTTTGAGATGCTTGCTGACGGTGCCGTTGACGTCTTGCTGTAGCGCGCTTTCTCTTCGCTCCCGTCTGAACAACAGAGTACTCCTCAGCATCCTCAAAGTCTGAGCCCTGATCATCTATGGGCAGGGAAGAAAAGATATTGTTGTCTGGTTGGGCTGGTGGAACAGCGGCCGGTGGGATCTTTTTAAGTATTTCTGAATAAGAGTGCTTCGACCGCTGCTGCAATGAACATATTTGATGTTTCTCCCGCTCTATATACTTCAGGCATGCAGAGAGACCATGTGGAGCTTCCCCACAGCATATGTTGCTTCCACATGTTGCTCACCGCATTTGCTGCATCGTGCTTTGTTACAGCAGTAAGGTACAGTATGACCAAACTGCTGGCACTTGTCACAGTCGGTATATAGAGGCGAACAGGTAACCTCCAGAGAAGATCACACGAAACGAATTTTAAGGCCTTTTTTGTGCCGTCAGATGACACATGATTCATTTGCCAGACATCAAGGACCTGAACTGGTGGAACGGCAAGATTTTTAAACCCACCAGTTCCATGAGACTTGATGTCAGCGCACGTCAAAAACGGTTCGGCGACCACTCCGGCTATTTCAACTACGTGCGAGGGAAGATACTCATGGTATTCTAAGGAAAAGAGCTGTGAGGCAACAATCCTGTTAGCTTCTTCGCGATCACTTAGAGTGATGCGAAGCTTACTGCGACTGGTAGAGGTTAGTTCCTGAATGCTCCGAAACGACTTTGTCAGATCTTTTTCAATCTGGAATTTATTCAACGGTTTACTCTTGGGCCGAAAAAAAAACCAGAAAAGGACCTTTAGAGCCGGTTGGACGGGGCAGTTCTGAGGAGTATGTACCAGAAGTTGCTTTAGTTGAAATTGGCTCCGAAGCTTATTCTGTCTCCAATGAAGGTAAATGGGGAAAAGGTTGTAGAATACAGTACGATAATCCTGTTAGTGTTTAACACGTTGTATCAGGGCAAGAGCAATCTTGAGAGCAACAAAAGAAGATACTATTTCAAATTGGAGCAGCAAGGAAGCATCACGATAGCGGAAACAACGGCGATCAGAATGGAATTATCCTTCGTCCAGCAGATGGAGCTTCACAATTGTGTTGTGTACACCGATTCTAAATCGACATGCATGATGTTAGAAAACGCCAGACAGAAAGAAACGGGTCCAGAAATGATGGTGGAAATTCTTCAGGTTGCTAATCGTTACGGCATTGCTATCCAATAGATTCCTAGCCACATAGGGGTAGAAGGCAACGAGGTAGTCGACAAGTTAGCCAAACTAAGACTTTCCAACGAAGCACCAACCTACGGTAATCGATTATCTTTGAAGGGTGCACTGTACCGATTCAAAATACAAACCAAGAAAAACTGCACCGAATGGTATCAAGAATACTCCATGCAAAAGGGAATGCGGTTCCAAGAATTCTGCCCAGAATTTTCGACGGAGCCTTGGTATTACGGCCAACAAATGGATGGACGAGATAATCGCCTAATGACTGGCAAAAGTGAAAATGGTTGATGATGAAGACTGCGAGATCTGCGAAGTTCCAGAGACGTCACAGCACGTAATCGTTCACTGAGCCCTACCGACCCTACCGACAAATCGACAAACATTGAACTCTACCAAGAAGTAACTGAATTCGTTAAACAAGCTAAGTTAAAAATGTAAACAAAAGTTTTCGAAGTGCTAAACGCTTGTTACTAAAACACCGTTGGGATCAATGATTGTGGCTGTTAACAGCTCCAGTCAGAAACAATAATAAGAAAAACAGTTTTAGTCTCAGAAAGTTTGTTTCTATTTTTTTGAAATCGAAGCAACTTATGAATTTATGTTACTTTTAATACCTACTGAAATTTTCATTAGTTCTTTAATCGTTCATTGGACAACACGCGTTTTATCTATGCTCTGCTGCCCATTAGGTTATGGACCCAGATAGTTTAGTGGAAATCTCAAGATCTTAAAGCCATGTCGAACCCGGGTAGAATTAACGGATCCGTCGACTCAGGGCGCGCAGTCCCAACCACACAGAACCATCCGGCAATCGAACGGTCGCGATGGTCGCGAAAACTGGAGAACGTGGAAGTTTGCAGTGAAGACTTTTCTGGAAGTGGTGGACCTTTGGGACGCGGTGCATCCTACCCTGAATGCTGATGGAACTATTCCTGCGGCTGATGCGCGGAAGGACAGGATTGCGTGAGGCAATATCATCCTGCTGATCGATCCGGTGAACTATATTCACGTCGACGAGCTAAAGACAGTAGCGGAAGTGCGGAAAAAGTTGACCAACACCTTCGAAGATACCGGACTAACGCGACCAGCTGTGGTTGTATGGAAACATACGTACACTCAGTAGCAAAAAAAAAAGCCGAGCAAAATTTTGCTTCCAAAAAACGCCATGTTCAATTTACTGTAACTTTGTCAATCATCAATATTTTTTGCTGAAACTTTCACAAAACTATAAACGACTCGTAGAACTTCAAAAAAAATAATGGCATACAGTATCAATTGGTTTGAAAAAAAACTACGTATACAGTGTTATACATTATTATTAGAAGAATTCACCTCGGCTTTTTTTTGCACCGATATTTCAGCACGGTCAATATTGGGTGAAAAAGGGAAATACTCATGTTGGTGCGTCAACTTTGACGCCAGCTGTAGTCCAAACCAGTTGATGGAAACAGTTCAAATTTCGTCCACATTATTTTATATGTATATTCTGGCTATTGAGAAACTTAAAATATGTTATCTAAATTTTTCACAGAAATACGGATGTTTGAAATTGGTATGTCCAAAAATGACTTTTTTCACATATGTAATGAAAACTTAAAATTTATAAACCTGCTCAACATGAAAATTTGACCACATGAGGTATATATATTGTTTATAGTGTTGTGAAAGTTTTAGCAAAAAATATTGATAATTGACAAAGTTACAGTAACTTGAACATGGCGTTTTTTGAAGCAAAATTTTGCTCGGCTTCTTTTTTGCTACTGAGTGTAAATCGAATGGCATCAGCTAATCGGAATCGGATTCTCACTGGACAAAAACTGGATTGGTATGCTACTGTTGGCTGGCTTGCCTCAGGAATATCGTCCTATGGTGATGGGCCTGGAAAATTCCGGCATCGAAATCACAGGTGACATCTTCAAAACCAAGTTGCTCCAGGAGACGGATGTGTCAGCGGTTACCATGGAACCGGCGTTTGTTCAACGAAGAAAATTTAAGTGGTTACCATGGTCACCATAGCAACGAAAAAACAAACTCGAAGAGTAAAGGACCAAAATGTCGGCGACGTGAGTTTGGTCATATTGCGATACATTGTCAAGCCGAGAACCTGTTAAACGAAGTGAACCGAAGCGCAAAGAAGTCGCATTTTGCTCAGTACTCTCGGTGCGCAACGCTGCAGCGGACAACAGTTGGTACTTCGATTCTGGTTCTGCCAAGCATCTAACCAATAACAAGGAATCGCTGGAGAATTATGATGATGTTTACTACGACACGGAAGAAGTCTACTGTTCAAGCGAACATTCTCTCGAAGATGCTGAAGACACTGCATTGGACCCAGCGCTCCCACCGCAACTATCTTCAAACCCGCCTGAGGCGTTGAGGCGCAGCGATCGGGAGCGCTTTCTCTCAGGCAAGTATACGGATTTTCAACTCGACAACACTGGATTGCCGTCTTTGAAGTTTTCAGAAAACTATAAGGGACAGCCCAATGGGGTTGTACGCAAAGTTGACGTAGGACTACGTAACTATTTCGAAATAATCTACATATATATCTATGCATATACATGTACATCATATCGTGATATGACTACCAACTGGATCATACATATTTCCCTCCAGATTTGATAAATTTGCCACGAGCTTGGCACGACTGCATTAAAAAGCCACTTGCTTGCGACAGCCGCTGAGTCATCATTCTAGCTGGTTGCTCGCCCGCGTATTTTTCTGCAGGGTACTTGCAACCGTCAGCTGTCAGAGCAGTACTGGCCCATTGCCGCTCTGCACAGCTCCATGGCTGCCGAGCGAATAAAGAAAATTTGAAGGTGTCCCTGTTTTATATCGTGCACTGCTGCATGTGAGACGTTCCTTACTTAAATTTGAAGTCTGTGATAGCAAAGTACTGTGTATTTGGTAAATTTACTCTGAAAAATCGGCATTATAAGACATCACCTTATGTTTGCGTTAATGTCAATAGTTGAATGTTAAAAATCAATAGTTTTTAATATTTAAATCGAAGCGTAGAAAATGTTCCGATCGATTGGTGCAAACATTTTGAAAATCAATCGTGGAATGACTTAGTTATTAACGTTCAAAACCTATATTTTTTCGTGACGCTCCAAATTTTTGCAATTCGAACGTGTACCCCAGTATTGAAAACACAGACGTAGTCCTACGTCAAAACCGGAGGCGTCCTACGATCCAGTCCGTTACCAAGGAAACGATCCAGGAACCCGTCACCGAGGACACCATCGCGCTCTGGTCGTCTTCAAATCAAGGCCCTACTAGTAATGAGATGCAAGGAGGGTTAATGCTCAGCGATATGGGGGCGCCTGCCCCAAGGCAAGCATTTCAATGACATTCGTGGCAGTTAATCGTGGATGATCCTTCGACGCATCAGGAATACAGGATACTAGCAACGAAAGGGGGTGGATTACTAGGACACTTACGCCCCGGTTGTCCGTCACAGTTCGTTGCGAAATCTCTTTGCGATGGCGGCACGATGAAATTTGCAGATAGACCAGATGGACACAGCGTTTCTCCAAGGCGAGCTTACGGAGGAAATATACATAGAGCAACCCTCTTGCTCCGTGGATGGGCAAAATTGAGCTAAAGTATGTCGTCTTAATAAGGCGCTTTAAGGCCTCAAACAATCTAGCCGGATATTGAATGCTGGATACGGCAATTCGGAAATTTGGACTCCAGTGCACTGTGTATGACCCATACTTCAAGATAGCCGAAGGCAAAGTGCTGTTCATAGCGGTATACGTAGACGACGTCCTCATGTTTACAAACTACAACCGCTGGAAGAAAGAAATAAAAGCAAATTTGAGAGTTCAAGATGAAGGACATGGATTCGGCCAAACTCGTATTGGGAATCCGAATCACGAAGACCAACAAAATAGTTGCTCTGGACCAGGACACGGACGTTCAGGCGGCGTTAAGCAGATTCAACATAACGAACTGCAAGTCTGTGAACATACCGATGAACGTAAGCGAAAAACTGACAAAGGACATGTGTTCATCAACTGTGCATGAGAGCGTAGCAAAGAAGAACGTACCTTATCAGGAAGCTGTCGGATGTCTTATGTACTTAGCCCAAAGTACACGTCCTGAGATCTGTTACGCCGTGTATATCTTGAGCCGTTTCAACTCTAATTTTGGTGAAAGACATTGGAACGCGGTGAACCTGTTGCGTTATTTGAGGGGCACATCCCAGTGCCGATTGACGTACCATCGAGATGGAAATTCGACGACACAAGGTTTTTCCGACACAGATTGGGCATCTGACTACGAGGACAGAAAATCCGTTACTGGGTACGTGTTTACAGCTCAAGGAGGAACTATTTCGTGGCTTGCTCTTTCAACTTGCCATGGCGCCATGGCATGGCGCTGTCGGCTGCAACACAGGATGTGCTCTGGTGGAAGCGAATACGACGACTGTTCGAGGGCGAAGAGAAAATCGTGATTCATTGCGACTACCGAATGGGAAGCGATGGGAGTTTTAGAAACGAAACCATGGGTTGAGAAGGAGTGATGGAATCGAAGCAACCCATGACTTTATGTTACCTTGGATCGTTCATCGTTCATTGGACAGTACGCGTTTTATTATATTTTGTTACATTATTATTAGTAGGTGTACATTCTACATTCCCGTCAATATTTGTAGACGGACTCCCATTTCCATGTTCCTTTGTTTAATACATCCCAAAAAAAATATCACCCATTTTAACCTTGGTAAACCGCGAGTAAACGGTCCAAGTCCGACTAATCGTAGTACATATTTAGTCATTATCTTATCAAAAACAACAATGAAATATCGACTACGTAAAGCTACCGCGATTGAGCCTACCAAATAAATGAACTAGTTTTTAAAAAAAATGTACGTACTGTCACAATTTCGATCAACAATTCTACGAGCGCTGTAACATGCCTTTCTCCAGGGATTGGTCATCCAAAAAAATCTCCACCCGTCGCGTTTTTCAAAAAAATTAACACTTCAATTTATGTCAGCAACTGGCAGAACGCTTGTCCCGTCAGCATCACCTTCCGTTTCCGCCAGGCGCGTTGCATTTAACGAAGCCATCGATCCGCTGGCACCTTTGTTCGCAGTTAGGAACAGAACGTGACCTTCCTTTGTCACCAAGATGTCAGGATTTTCAGCTTCGGTCCGTTTCTTCACAATCTTCTTAAAATCCACCGGTGCTCGGCTGATACATTCCAGCTGCAGCGTGCTTTCGTTCACCCCGATCACGTACCGGATGTGCTGAATCGTCGGGCAGGCTCCCTCGTTGTTCTTGTGGAGGACGACGCACTGTCCGTTGAAGGGAACTTGCCCATTTGCGCAGGTATTTTTCGTACACTGAGGCAGTTTGGAACCTGCTTTGATTTCTACATACTCGTTTTCGCGACAGTAGGCCCGAGTGTATAGCGGAAAGCATCCCGCTGAGATGGGATGGTAGACGTGAGCTAAAAACAAGATGGAACTGGAATTAGTTTTGGTGGTTCGCGATGCGGGGGAAGACTCGTGTCATTACCGGGGCGACAATCGCACACCCAATCGTTCTCATGATCTCCGGGGTAGAGGATTTCATTTTCTCCGCAGCGCCCCGGAATGTAGACCGGTGTTCGATTCTGAAAGGCAAGGTAGGTTTCTTTTAACGATCGCGATGATGAGCATTACTTTTTTTTTTTTGCGAGTCAGTAAAAACTTTCCAATCCGGTTTCGATGGATCATTAGCATACCGAGTGGGGAAAAGCTTCAGGATTCCGAATCTCTGCTCCTAGCATGAGGTTTTGCTGCAGAAAACTAATCATGGTGGAATTGATTATTCTTTGTTTTTGTTTACCTCATGCAGGGGAAGGGACGAAGCTATTCCCCACCATAGTGAAGATGTAATTTGCGCAGGCTTAGAGTTAATTCTTGAACGCACACATCGCCTCAAGGCTGTTTGGAAGGTAGACTGAACCACTATTTTGTTTTGTCACATTCACAGTATCATGTTTTTTTTTACATTAGGAATGTGTTCTTATCAGCTCAAGCTTCCTGTTCTTTTGTGCACCAATAATTATTCATCTTTATCGTTTTCCTAGGTTTTCCTCGATGGTCGCTACCATAATCTACTCACATTGGCGTTCTGTCGGTCTGGATTGTCCTCCGGGTCTTCTCTATATCCAAACAGTTCATCTCCAGCGATGGTCAGCCGGACTGTCAGCGCCAACAAAATTCCGATCGCACTGCCGTACACCGTAAGCGTTCTTATTCCTCGACTCATCCTATTGACTGATCTCGTCGTACTAACGGATCTTCACGAACAAGAGCAACGTCTGTGTATACATCATCATCCGAAGGAGCATCAAAATTCCGCTCGCTCTCTTGCGTCACCCACCATATGCATATATGATCATCTCGGAGAGGATTTGTCCGTCTCAATCTCTCCCAGTGGTTTCCCACGAGGACCGGTTCTATGACGCCACTTGAACGAGGACAACATTGGGCTCCCAAAAAGGGGATTCACCGAGCCAAAGTCGCAGTTTTTAAGTCTCGAGATAGTACCATTATGACAATGCAGATTCTGTTTTGATGGTTAGGGGGATGGTGGAATCATAACATGAATTAATTAACAGTTAGTTCAACTACCTGGGCCGAGATCCGATCGTTCGGATCAGATTTCAGATGTATAAGGCGAATGAAAAATCCATCAACTGGGGTGAATATGGTTTGTTATCGCTTCTTTGTTTTGAAATCAGGGGAATATTGTCGATGGTCGGAACCTTGTCAGAGATGGGAAATCTACATTCAGAATTGAAAAATTCACAGGATGGTGGATTTTACTATAATAGTAACAAAACCAATGTTTTTATATGTTATCGCCTTTAGAGGAAAGACACACCCTTCCGACTTGTTAGGTGCAATAAGTATTTTCATTACCCAGCATTAATTGACTGTTTCATGGCCCCTTCTTGCAAGGATCATATCTTTCGATGGATAATTCATCGAATCAGGTCAGAGATATGATTACTGTACTACAGTGGAACTGCCGTAGTCTGGTGCCTAAACTAGACTCGTTCAAATGTTTAGTTCGCAATTCCGATTGTGATGTATTTGCTCTTTGTGAAATATGGCTTTCTTCAGACAATAAACTCAACTTCCACGATTTTAATATTTTACGCCTGGATAGAGACGATTCTTATGGAGGAGTGCTTTTAGGGATCAAAAAGTGCTACCCTTTCTATAAAATTTCTCTACCAGCTCTTCAGGCGTTGAAATCGTCGCTTTTCAAGTAACTGCAAAGAATAAAGACCTTTGTATAGCTTCAGTTTACGTTCCTCCTCGAACTTCTATTAGCCGCAGTCAACTCTGGAATTTAGTTTCTATTTTACCGTCCCCTGTCTTGATTCTGGGTGACATGAATTCCCATGCTACTGGGTGGGGGGACCTATATGATAATAATAGGGCGGCTATCTTTTACGATTTATGTGACGATTTCAATTTGTCAATTTTGAACACTGGTGAAGCGACACGCATACCTAAACCTCCTGCTCAAGAAAGAAGACTCGACCTATCTTTCTGTTCCAGATCGCTCTGATTGGACTGTCTGTGGAAAGTCCTCAATGATCCCCATGGTAGCGATCACTTACCAATCATCATTTCAATTAGATGTAGCCGTCTACCTTCAGAGCCATCTGGAGTTTCGTTCGACCTCACAAGGAACATCGATTGGCAAAACTATGCAACGGCGGTAACAATCGGTACTGAATCCGTCGATACACTTCCACCTTTGGAAAAATATCGATTCCTTGCCGATCTGATCTACAAAAGCTCATTTGAAGCACAAAAAAGAAAAGTTCCAAGTGCACCCTTCAAAAGGAGACCAGCCACACCTGGCTGGGACGATGAATGCACAAAATTGTATTTGCAAAAATCTGACGCCTTCAAAGCTTTTCGTAGACACATGACTTCCACTAACTTCGAGGAATATTCAAAGCTTGAAACACAGCTCAAACAACTTGTCAAGGCAAAAGACGCGGTTATTGGCGAAATTTTGCCGAGGGACTCTCACGAGAAACCTCTATGACCACCTTGTGGAGGGTAGCTCGCAACATGCGTAACCGCTCATCTACTAATGAGAGTAGGTAATGAATGCTCCAACTGATGGATATTCGATTTCGCGAAAATGGTCTGTCCGGATTCTGTTCCAGCAAAACATACTTTTCGAGAAACGTCTCCAAGTGGCGACTCTCAGGACAGACCCTTCACAATGCTGGAATTCTCTATGGCTCTTCTTTCATCAAACAACTCCTCCCCCGGATGAGATATGATAAAATTCAATCTTCTGAAAAACCTCCCAGATATCGCAAAAAGACGCTTGCTTAACCTATTTAATTCCTTACTGCGAAATAACATTGTACCGCCTGAGTGGAGACAGGTCAAAGTGATAGCCATTCAAAAACCTGGCAAACCAGCGTCTGATCATATTTCCTTCGAAGGAAATCGACCACTGGGTCGAATCGAATAATTTGCTATCAAATACACAGTTTGGGTTCCGCAAGAGCAAAGGAACAAATGATTGTCTAGCGCTGCTTTCCTCAGATATTCAACTGGCATTTGCGCACAAGGAGCAATTGGCTTCAGTATTCCTGGACATTAAGGGGGCTTTTGATTCAGTTTCCATAAAAATCCTGTCAGAAAATCTGCAGTGATGTGGGCTACCCGGAATTTTAAATAATTGTTTGTACAACTTGTTGTCAGAAATGCAAATGAACTTTTCTCTTGGACAACTGACAACTTCCAGAACTTGTTACATGGGTCTGCCCCAAGGCTCATGCCTCAGCCCCCTCCTTTATAACTTTTACGTCAAAGATATTGACAATTGTTTGGCAGAACAATGCACGCTAAGACAATTTGCTGACGACAGTGTGGTTTCCTTAAGAGGCTCACATGCCGTTAACTTGCAAGGAGCATTGCAAAATTCCCTAACCAACCTATTTTCTTGGGCTAGGAATCTGGGGATCGAATTTTCACCGTAGCAAACTGAACTGGTAGTGTTTACTCGAAAGCGGTATCCCGCTCAACTTCAGCTAAATCGTTTGGGCGGAAACATTACCCAATCATTATCTTTCAAATACCTTGGGGTCTGGTTTGATTCAAAGTGCACTTGGAATGCCCACATTACGTATTTGAAGCAAAAATGTCAAAAAAGGAACAACTTTTTTCGTTCAATTTGTGGCACATGGTAGGGTGTTCATCCGGAAGAACTCATAACTCTTTATAAAACAACTATTCTCTCTATTCTTGAGTATGGCTCTTTTTGCTTTCTCTCGGCAAGAAAAAGTCACCTTATAAAATTGGAACGAATTCAATATCGTTGTCTGCGTATTGCTCTTGGCTGTATGCACTCAACGCATAACATGAGTCTCGAAGTGCTGGCAGGAGTAAAACCTCTCCAGAATCGGTCCTGGGAGCTCTCGCTAAGAATATTAATCAAATGTGGAAAAGTGAAAAACGCATTTGTGATAGAAAGTTTTGAAGAAATGTTAGGGCTGAACACACAATCTCGATTTATGAGAATTTACCACCACTACATATCGTCGGATATGTGTCTTCCGTGCTATACTCCAGACCGTGCTCACGTCACCTATAGCAGTTCCTCAATCCGTTATTATCTTTCCATGAAACAAGCATCTAATGGAATTCCGGATCAACTTCGTTCTATTATTATTCCGCGTATTTTTACTGAAACGTACCAACACGTCAATTCTGAAAAAAAGGTTTTTCACTTGTGGGTCTCGCCTCAATGGATCCACTGGCTTCGGCGTCTTCAATGAAAACTCAAGCGCCTTCCACAAACTGCAGGAACCGTGTTCTGTTTATGTTGCTGAGCTGGCAGCAATCAACTTCGCATTGGGGATGATTTCCAACATGCCCGCAGACCATTGTCCTTCGCTCGATGAAACCTAGTAAACACTCATCTTATTTCCTTTCAAAACTAAGGGAACAGATGAGTATGCTGGTCGAAAGATCATATTTGATCACCTTTGCATTCCTTTGATCCCTTCACATTACTCAATCCCAGGCAATGAGAAAGCGGACTCGCTCCCAAAGGTGGGCGCCCAGGAAGGCGATTTGTAGGATAGACAAATTTCACACGATGAATTTTACCATTTAGTACGTCAGAGTACCCTTTCGAGTTGGCAAACCGGTTGGGACACCGGAAATCTAGGACAGCTGTTACATTCCATCATTCCTATTGTTTCATCGAGGGCGTGGTTTAAGGACCATCCGGGTAATGAGTAGACTTATTTATTTATTTATTTTTTTATATAATTCCAACTGATTAAACATCTTATTGAAATGTAATGGGGAAAAGCCATGTGGCGTAAAAACCCCCTATCTCTAAACCGTACACTACATTCATCAACAACAATAATAGAAGGAATACAAAGCAAGTAAACAGAATGAATTCTAGTACACACACAAAACTTGTCAGAAAAATTAAAAATAATCTTACGTAGAATCAGTCGTCTGGTATCCAGTATGTAGTATTTGTCAGCATTTCCGAATTAGCGGCTTTCCATCCAACTACGCTGAATCCGGTGACGGAAGGTCTCAGCGGAACAGTTGAAGTCAAACAGAGCGTAGAGTTCATTGAAGCGCGATGACATGCATCGAATTGGATCGTGTTGGCCGTAGTTTGCAGCACGAGTTCCGAGCTGCAGAAAATTTCTTGTTCGCAGAACTCGTTCAGGAGCGTAGATAGATAGTTCTGCCAGAATTCCTGGAGAGTCGATTTCACCTAGCAGCACTTTTGCCGCGAAGACTGCTTGCATGACTGTACGCCCATGTTCCAACGTTTCAATACCCAAGAGTGAGCAACGATCCTGGTACGATGGAAGGTTGACAGGATCATTCCACGGCAAATGACGTAGAGCATAACGAACAAATTTTCTTTGAACAGCTTCAATCCTCGCAATCCAGATTAGTTGATAGGGGCACCACACCAAGGCTCCAAATTCCAGGATAGAACGCACGAGAGAGCAGAACAATGCTTTCAGACAGGTGGGATCACGAAACTCGTCGGAGATCTTAAACATGAATCCGAGCTGTCTGTTGGCTTTGGTAATCATATCTGTGTAGTGTTGTCTAAATTTCAAACCAGAGTCAAGCGTTACTCCAAGGTCACGAACTGTATCAACTTTTAGCAGAAGCTGGTTGTTTATTTTGTATTCAAATGCAATTGGGTTCAATTTTCGATGGAATGTAATATTGAAGCATTTGTTAACACTCAGGGTCAGGAAATTGAGCTGACAGAGTGTGTCCAACCACCATGTCCAACCACTTCCAGTTAGATACACACCTCTATCGAATTAACCTCGTGGACAGCAATCTTTGCCGGTGTGGAAACGGTTATTGTCAGCGACAGAGGCCAGGTCGTTCAGTACCATCCCAAAGCCAACTGGGTCGATTTGTTGATGACTAACGCTACCACATAACTTTGACAGTTGTTTCGATTGTCTGTCTACACAATACCTCTAACGAATAAAAGCGACCACAAAGTTACACTACGAACACGTTAAAAATTAGATCAGAAAGCTTAAATTCTATTATAAATTAAATCAAATTAAAATTGTAAGTAAAAGTTGAATTTATTTAAAATAATGTTAACTAAAAGTTGATATCTACAGTTCAGCACAAATATTGAAGAAGAAACAGTTACATTAGACGGAAAACATACGAAGAAAACTAAAACTGTAAGTTAACTCTAAAAACCTTTATAAAATGCGCCTAACAAATAAAATCTTTTGTAGCTTGAAGCTTACTCCAATAAACAAAACGAGTTTGTCTAAAGAGGTTTTTGAAAAGTCCGTCCCGTAACAGTTATGATAACATCGATCACGCAGTCTGGCAATGCACGGATAATTACGCCGCCAGAACGCAACTCTCGAATACCCTAGAGGCCCAAGGAAGACAACCTTATGTTCCTATAAGAGATGTGTTGGGATGTTTATTCATTAGTTTGTGTTTGTTTTGTTCCGACATCTTGAGGAGTCTCATCGTCGCCCAATGGTAACCACATCCGACAGAACACAAAAAGTGAGCCCTGACCATTCCGCTCCAAGCTATTGTGCTGGCGACAACTATCTGATGAGACTACAGAATCCTATTTCCATGTTTCTCTTTCCAACCCATCCTAAAAAAATGTCACATATTTTAACCTCGGATAAACCGCGAGTAAACGGCCCAAGTCCTACTAATCCTAGTATTAAGTCAAAACGTTATACAAAAATCAATGGATTATCGGCTCCGCAAAGCTAACGCAATTGAGCCTCCCAAATAAATGAACTAGTTAAAAAGAAGCAGTGACTTCGACGAAGTGGCTGGGCAGTCAAGAACATCCAGCAAATGCGGCCAACATAAAGAAATGCGCTGATTCCGTGTCCTTTTCCACTGTGCGGGTGCTGATGGACTCCCTCAAGAGGAAGGTTCGAGGTGTTGTTCGAACTGGAGAAATGTAAGCATCTTATGCCTGGGACAGACATACAACGCTGACCGTTGTACGAACTGTCAAATACTTTAATCCAGTACTAAAAAACACGTACTAGACTAAAGGAGTACAACCAACAATCAATATGCAACTAGCGATTTGAAATTGGATCACTGTTGTAGAACCCCTTGGTCCGAAGTACACCTAAAGGGTGTCCACGATGAAATTGCCACACTATGAAATTGCTCTAACTTTTTAACCGTTGGGTAGAATTTAATGAAAATTTGGGTGGATTTAGTTCATAGTGCATTATTTTAATGTCCTGTGATCAAAACTCGCGGAAATGGAGTCGAAAGAACAGCTCGTGCGTGATAAAATCTTGCGCATTCATCACGAGAACAAGGATCTCTCGCATCGTTCCATCGCTAAAACGTTGGGAATCGCAAATTCCACGGTGTCGCGAGTGATTAAGCGGTTCGAGGAACGGTTGACCACCGATCGGAAGCCCAGAAGTGAAGGAAAAAGTATTCCGTACAACACCAAAAATCACAACCGCGTAGTTGGGGCCTTCAACCGAAATCCGAACGCCTCCGTTCGGGATGTGGCTAAGAAGCTGCACCTAAGCCGATGTTTTGTCCAGAAAGCCAAAACTAAGGCTGGGCTTCGAACGTTCAAGGTACAAAAGGCCCCTAATCGCCACGAGAAGCAGAACAAGTCCGCCAAAACCCGTGCCAGGAAGTTGTACCTCAACATGCTGACGAAAGTTGAATGCTGCATCATGGACGACGAAACATATGTGAAGGCCGACTTCAAACAGATCCCCGGCAACCTGTTTTTCACGGCCAAGGATAAATTCAGCGTTCCGGAGCATGTCCGCACTCAGAAGATGTCCAAATTTGCGAAGAAATTCCTGGTTTGGCAAGCCATCTGCACGTGCGGGAAGCGGGGTGCACCTTTCGTGACCCAGGACACGATGAACGGACAGGTGTACATAAAAGAGTGCCTCCACTCCAAAAAACGGTTGAATAACAGGTTGTGCAGAATCTTATGGCCGGGGTTAAGGCCAAGGTTATTTCTCAATCCCTGAAAATTTGATGGCAATCGGATGAAAACTCGAATTTTGCGAATCAATTTTGTGTGTGGCAATTTCATCGTGGACACTCTTTAGAAGCCAGCACCTTGGTGTACATATTTGCGCCTTTGTTTTGATTTGCTGTGTTATTTTTACAGAATATTTGAGAGTGTGTTGATTTGAGTTCATTATTAGGGGCGCATTACTGATCTTGGGACCGAGCTTAGGACCGATGTGTTAGTACTGACTGAGCCAAGAAAAAAATCGTATTTGTATAGGACCTACTGGTCTTAGAGTTAGTCTATGGTACAACGCTGTACGTTGTATGTCTGTTCCAGGCATTATGCTCTAACTTTAAAGTTTGAATAAAAGTACTGTAAAGCAACCATTAATGAACTTTTTTAATTTTATTGAATCACGAATTACAAATCTTTTTGTGCGTACCAATTTACTTTTAGTCCGCCTTTAGTATTGAAAAATGGCAAAAATGAACCAAACTGTGTGTTTACAATATGAATAATACCCGCATATAAGTCAAATTTGTCAACGGAAACATATTAAGCAAAGTTTGGTTTGGTACCAACGGGGGTATTGCCTGGGACAGAAATACAACATACAGCGTTGTACGAACTGTCAAATACTTTAAACCAGTTCTAAACAACAGGTACTAGACTAATGCCTGGTACAGACATACAACGTACAGCCAACAATCAATATGCAACTAGCGATTTGAAATTGGTTCACTGTTGTAGCACCCCTTGGTCCGAAGTACACCTTGAAGTCAGCACCTTGCTATACATATTTGCGCCTTTGTTTTGATTTGCTGTGTTATGTTGACAGAATATTTGAGAGTGTGTTCGTGTGTGTTCATAATTAGGGGCGCATTATTAAGCTTGGGACCGATATGCTAACGGGTGTCCACTAAAAAATGAGAATGATTTCAATACTTTTCCATCAGAACAAAAACGGCCGCATAGAAATGTCACTTTAGATGAATGAATCGTTGCACTCTCCAGAAAATTTTCATACACTCTTATTTCACTCTAACATGTTCAGTCGTGTTCAGCATGCCGTCGAAACAGGAAGAACTGCGCGCGCGCGTTGTACAATTCTTTCAAGCGAACGAAGATCGTGGAAAAAAATACACGGTGGACCATTTTTGTCGTGAAAAAGATCCGGTATCCACCGTATACCGTATCCTGGCATGCATGAGAGTAACCCGGAAGAAAGGTTGCGGCCGTCCAGCGAAAATAATGAATGAGAAAACGCTCCGCTCGCTGCGCAGCATGTTCAACAACAAGGATTCGGTAAGTCAACGGGAAGCAGCCCGAAAGTTCCATTGTTCGAAGTCACTCATCTGCAAGACGCTAAAGAAAGAAGGAATAGTGTGTAGAAAGAAAACCAGATCCCCAGAGTACACAGATGAGCAGATTCAAACCGTGAAATCCCAATGCCGCTGGATGACTCGGAATTACGGCGGAAAATCTTTCGTTCTGGACGACGAAAGCTACTTTCCTCTTTCGAAGTCTCAGATACCGGGAAACGACCGATTCTACACTAAGGACAAATCTACTACTCCTCCAAAAGTAATGTATAAGTTCAAGCACAAATTTGAATCGAAGGTTATGTTATACATCGTAATATCCGATAAGGGTATTTCGAAGCCGTGGTTCAAACCAAGCGGTTTGGCCATCAACCAGGAGGTGTACCAAAGAGAGTGTTTGCAGAAAATACTCATCCCATTTCTTAAACAACATCACTCGGATGGCAAATACGTGTTTTGGCCGGACAAGGCATCATCGCACTACGCAAAAAAAACGCTAACGTTTTTGGAGAGCCAAAATATACCATATGTCCCAAAAGACCGGAATCCGACAAATTTGCCACAGTGCCGTCCTATCGAGGATTTCTTCGGTCTTTTGAGCTCCATGGTATACAAGGATAATTGGAAGGCCAAGAACACCAAGCAACTTACCAACAGGATCAAAAGCTGCATCCGAAAAATCGATGTGGCTGCCGTCCAACGGTCATGTTCCAGCATAACGACTAAGCTAGCGCACGGCGGACCACGGACCATATGACAATATTCACTAAACTTAGTTTGAAGATTTAAGTTGACCCTTTTAATAAAATAAATCAGTTTGAACAAAACTTCACTGGTATTTTTTTCCTGACCCATTCTTTTCGTTCTCATTATTTAGTGGACACCCGTTAGTACTGACTGAGCCAAGAAAAAAATCGTTTTTGTTCGGGACCTACTGGTCTTAGAGTTCGTCTATGGTACAGCGTTGTACACCTTTATACTTGTTTTGACATAAGTGTCAAAAGATAAGCTTTCTGTAGTGGAATTCAACGGATTTTGCTCGCGTTTACTAGTGATAGTTTAAAAAAGTATTTAATTTTTTTTGTTATTTTAGAAAAAGTGATCAAGTGAAGTATTAATTTAAATTTTCCTAGTTTTTCAAGTATTTATAGTTAAACTTACGAACGGAAATGTTATTCTTATGATTTGCTCATTAATCCAAACAAACTTCTACATTCCATTTCCAGCAGTAATGGGAATGTTATGTAGAAAAAATGTATTGAGAAAAGTGCACCTTCATACTTAGATTTTTTTACAGAAATCTGAAAAGTTTTACCGAATTCTCAACAGGTGAACGTTCGGTAATCCGATTTGACGGATTTCGGTGAAATTTTACAGATATCTGTAAAAGTATTACCGGATTTCGGTAAAATTTTACCGAATTCCGTAAAATCGGATTACCGAATGTTCAGCTGTTGAGAATTCGGTAAAACTTTACAGATTTCTGTAAAAAAACCTAAGTGTGTACATTTAAATTTTAAATTTAAAGGAAATTTCGCAACATTCAACATTTGCAACATTCCCCAATCGATTTCATATCTGCCGATACGATCGAAGAAGCCTCGCCACCTAGTGGTGAGAACTATCGGAGGCAAAGTTAAATACCCCATTGCTGTACGGCAGAACTACACGGAGAAAAAAATAAAGTCATATCTATAATATTCCGGTCCCGATCAAGCATATTTGTGCATTGACTTTTATATAATACTTTTTTGAGATTGTTTCACGCATAATACAATAGATCGAAGAATAATGCTTCAATTAAACAGAATTGATGATCTAATTAGAGCATGAAATAGGGTTGAATCAACCATATTATGCTAACATCAACAATATTCATTGTTGATGATTTGACAGCTCTCTGATGTTTATGTTTAATTTGACCTTATTTTGAGGGTTGAACTAATGGTATCGGATGGTTGGTTTAAGCATACACAGAGATTCGTTCAAATGATGTTATGGTTGGTTCCAAAAATAAAAAAAATCGTTAAATTTACGATAAAAGTTCCTATAATGGTGATATTTTAGTGCGATGTGATCTAATTGGAACATTTTGCACTAAAATGCCACCATTATAGGAACGTTTACTCAATTAGCTCATATTCTTTGGATATTACGAAATTAAACAACATATAACAATGTTTGAAAATTGGAAATATCATTCTTATCAACATGCGACCCTAGGAGTGGACAGCAAATTGCTTCTTCACGCTCGATCAATTGTAGCGCATCAATGTCGTACCCGTTAGCTGAAATCAAAATTCATTAAAACTGCTTTAAAGAATAGTTACAATTTGCTTACATACCTACAAAACTCTTCAACCAGGTCGTCGTCCAAGCCAACCGAGTGATCTGCCGCCGCCATGATATTTTTTTCCTTCGCTTTGTCGTTGAGTGCGGATGGCAGCCACGAGGCTCAGTAGAGCTGCTATATGCCCTATGTAACCTTCCAGTATGAGTGATTCAACGATAAACACGGATTCAAATAATGACACGTATGCACCGACAAACCGACATGAAACTCAATCTTCACTATTGATCAAGAATCCATAACGACCGATTCAAATGTGCAGCGATCCCATCTGTTAAAACCCATAGAATCATTTGATCTAGACCAAATAGGTGTGCCCAGAATAGCTCAGACATGAACCATCTCATCAAGTTCCCAAGCGTGTTCGTGGCTTCAATAAACGATCTCAGCGAACACGAAGATAGATGTCACTAATATTATTTGAACAGAAATATTAAGACATTTTCTATTGTCATTCATGTCGGTTTGTCGGTGACGTATGCTTGATTTTGGTTGATGTTCAATAACGTTGATTCAAATGAAATATATGCTTGATGTAAACATCAAATCATTTTCAAACAACCATTTAAATTAACTATGTCAAGAATATCTTCGAAGCTTGGGATAACTATGGCAAAAGTTATATCAATCATGCATCATTTCTGTCCGTGTATCTGATCCAAAATAGTCGCTCTGCCGATCTGATCCAAACAGGGATCTGGCGGACAGAAATTTTCCTGTAGTCAACATCTCTAACAACCAAACGTCAAAAGATTAATTGTTTGTATACAACCTGGCGTTATTACCCGTAGTATTAAACGTCAGACGGGCCTTACTCAAATAAGGCCCGTGATATGTTGCATACTGTCAAATGCTAGTAAATAGGATAGGGTTGCCAGGCCCCTGGGTCCAAAAGACAGCAACTGTCGATCATAGGGGCCTGGCAACCCTATCCTTTTTACTAGCGGTTGACAGTATGCAACATATCACGGGCCTTATTTGAATTATTTGAATAAGGCCCGTCTGACGTTAATACACGTAATAACGCATTGATACACATTAACTTTTGATTTACTGTAATGTTGACTACAGTAATTCATGTAGCCAGACCATTGAACAATGACAATCGATTTTTTGATCGATACTCTCGTAAGTAATGGGGCATCTTTGCCCCGATAGTTCTACCATATGGCAGCTTCTTATCGTATACTACATTATGTGACGTGATATAGACTATCTTGATATCAGCATCTATACATCTAGTTTTCACTGGAAATAATGTACATGTCATTTGATATCAAGATACTCTATATCACGTTATATCCCTGTTTATTTCATATCAGCGGTAGATTATTAAAAGACAAAGGGGGAACATTCAGATGACATTCTGCAGTGCTTAAATAGTTGGAAAAGGGAATATATGGTACCTGCATTTGGTTCTGGGATATTCGTGCCTCTTTGGCTACCTATCCGACTTGTCGGATGAGGTGAATGTGGTCTGCTGTAAATCTGTTTCTTTACCCCATATAGAGTGTTTGTTATTAACTTTTAACATGGAGAATACTAAACTGAAGTCTTTTATGTCTGTAGACGAACGACACGAAAATACAACAGCTGAGAAATACAAATTCAGCTACGTTCCATATGCTTTTACTGGACGAGACGCCAGTGCCTCAGAGAAGGGCCAGTTTGGAATTTGTGTTAAAACCCATAAGTAGAGTAGTTTCCGTTTACTATTACAGTTTTCAACTACCCATAAGTATAATCCCAGTTCTAATATTATATTCTGTACGCACGTGTTGCAGATCTTCTGGACGGTGTTGACAACAGGTTACAGGTGCCCCCTCGAACCTCATAGTGAACATAGGAACAGGAGCAGCAATGTTATTCGGAGCAAATCTCTTATCACCCCGGGGCCGGTCATGTCGCACAATTACAACTAGAACCGTTGGCTGACCGCCCTTCCCCAGCCTTCAAACAAGTTACTCCAAATCGATCCTCTTCTATCCGCATCCGCACTTTCGCGCTCATTCATCATTTGAATATGACATTGTGATCGAGTAAATCAAGAAGCAGCGGCCTTTTAACACGTTTGTATAAATGCGCGAGAAGGGTGAGAGTGTGTCTCTATGAGCCAAGTCCGAGCAGCAGTGATCCATTGATAACGTCGTCGTCGCGAGAGATCGATCCAAAAACTCTTGGTCCGGACCGGTTTCGACGACGACCGATCAGTCGAGTTGCGGATCTAGTCAGAAGAGGACCTCATGAACGATAGTGCTCCGGCGTGCACACAAGCGTCGCCCTCTAATATAATCAAGTTTTGTGTTTTGCTTCGCTCCGATCAAGAGTCGTCGGCATCAATACCAGTTTTGTGCTTTTTGATTGATACACACAGTAAGTTGTCGTCGTCGTCGTCGTCGTCGGTGGCTTCGCGAGTTCTGAGTCTGGGAAATTCCCACCATTCCAGCTTCGGGTAGCTGCACAGCATACAGTCTTTCGGCTAAGTTCTAAATTTATAGACGTTCGAAGGAGGAGAAGTTTTCGTCGAAATGAAGCGTTTAATTTTCGGAGGAGTCGTCGTTTTTGGCCTGGCGGTATTTTCCTATGCGGCTCCCCAGCAGAATTTCCGTTTTGATCAACAAGAGCAAGTCACTGGCAGTAGTAATGGTAAGTTCGGTCAATTTAATACCTTCCTTGGAGGAAGGTCCTAAAGTATGCAAAAAGCGTGCTGAATCATTCCCTTCTTGAAGCGGTACCGCTGAGCTGGGTTGGTCTGGTTTTTCCAGTTCGATTCACGGCTGGTTCCTTTTTAAGTCGCTGAAAATTGATTTTTTTTACAAGCGTGTTGACTCTATTTTTAGGACTGACCTCCGTGAAAGCCCCGGTATACAAAAACAACACACGTGAAAACCCACTTGGCGAGGGTGAACTTTTTGGCTACCCGGAAGACCAGTCCAATATCGAATCAAAGCAGAATGCAAGGGTGAGTGTTGGAGAACGTCTAAAGGACAATGCGCTATTTCATTGTGTCATATATTTGCCAGAATCGAACGCCGGTTTTCATCCCGAACCGTTGTCAGAAGAACGAGATCCTTTACCCGGGTGATCAGGATTACGACTGGGTCTGTGACTGTAAACCAAGTAAGTAGCCATTAATTTACATTGCCCCATTCCCCAACATTGAGAGGTGGTTAAACTGCACAGAAAAGCATAACTGTCTCATATGGATGCATGTCGAAAAAAATTACCATTGAAATCTGTAGTTAACCACCGGTATTTCGCACATTCATAACTGCTCATGGGTAAATAAATTTAAAACTGCGATTTTCTCGATGGGACGGATATGCTTTTATGGACAGTGAAGCGGTGTTTGAATTTTACACCTCACTAGTTACGACAGTAAGTCTTAAAAAAAAAAGAAAAACAGCTTGGATGCCATTCTACGTCATCGCGTTGCTAATTGTTTCACTTAATGACAAAAGTGAGTGGTTAGGTTCCCGACATAGTAGGCGTTCTACGCTCCTGTTTGTTTGTTTTGTGCCAACCAAAACACGGATTAATGGCAACCCAAAAGAGTTCCTCGGAATTGGGTTATACCGTGCCCTTGCGCTGACTAAACCATCCGTCCTACCGGCTTCGAATTGAAGTGATCGGTGGTGTATAATTTGCCCCGTAGATAGATCACTGCAAAATATGCAACCTATTGCGTACGCGTCCCCGCTGATGTTGTTCTAGAAGTCTTATCAACTGTCGAAACAAACGGGGATTTTTCTTCTCCGTTGATTATCTTGCATTCAGTGTGAGTAAGAGCCCTCACTCTCTATGTGCAGTCAAAACGCTAAATAACGTTCGGGTTTGTGCTGTTTCGACATCGATGTCGTGGGAAAAATGCCCGGCAAATTAAAGTCTTTCGCTATAGGCACTTCTGCGGTGGAGGAGTTCGACAATGCCTATTTTAGCCAGCGCTGCAGTCGTTTCGACCGAATGCGATTCGTTTGTCGGTGACTTTGTTCCAGAAGCTGATTTTAACGTAGGACTACGTTTCTCTTTTGTATACCGGGTGTCATTTCAAAAATGTTAAAAATTTAGCGCGTTACGCTAAAGTGTAAGGTTTTTGAACGCTATAATCACTCTTGTTCGACTGAGCAGAATGACTTCCTTTATAAACCATTTTATCAGAAAAACTTACATGTTTTCTGCACTAAAATTTGAATATGCCCCATTAGTGTAATTAGTTAAATTGTTTACTTAAATAAGCCCAACTTTTGCTGCCGCGAGTATAAACTTTTTATCGTGTCTACACACTGCAATGATGCAATTTAGGGCCACTGAAAACCTCTAGCGTAGGAAACGACGCTTCTGAGTCAGAATTTCTGACAACTAGATTTTCAGGATCATCCCAAGAAACTTGCCGTCGGTTAGTCATAGCGATGAGCACATTATGGTGTCCTGCTGCCCTAGAAAACTGGAGAAATTACTTTCTAACGCGTATCATTATCCCTTGCTATTTAGGATGACCAATTAAAGTGAACAATGAAAGAGTTGGTGTTTAAGACCAACCACGCCAATACGGTAATATCGGTAAATTGTTACCCAGTTTGACATCTCTACAACGCACCCGTAGTTGGTAACTGGGTTGGAAAATGACAATTTGCTCGCTCGGTGAGCAGCTGGTTCGTAAATTTGACAACCCGCTCCAACCGTTGCTAATTTTAAAAAAAATAATCAAGACAAGTTGAAACGTCAAAACAACATCTTCATCTGGAAGACTTTGAGTGTTTAAGATTTTGCTAATTTCACGTTTATTTTGAACTAAGTTGTAAAAACTATGAGTGCATCAAAATCCCGTGGAAGAAATTGGACGCATCCAGAGGACGAAGCGCTTTGCGGGGCTTGGCTGGATGTGTTCCAAGATCCGGTCATTGGGAAAAACCAGAAAGCCGAATACCTGTACGGAAGAATCTACAAGAAGTTCGTAGAAATTTGTGCAGAGAACGGTTCAGCTCTCCCGGAACAGCGCGCCGCAACTGGCAGGAAAATGATATTCGAACAGCAAATCGGTCAGCAAGTTTGCCGGATGTGTGTCGCAGATAAGTTCCCACCAGCAAAGCGGTGCCTATCCGGCTGACAACCAGATGAAAGCGTTAATGCTTCATGCTGCCAAAGAACAATGTCCATTTATTCTGATGCACTGCTATCGGATCCTGGGGTCCGCTACAAGGTGGCAAAGTCGCCGCTGTATGTGCACGGGATATTAACTGAACACCAGCTCGTCGAATTAATCGTCACTTGAGCTCAAGTATTCCACAAACACCTTAGAATTGTCCATTCCAAAAATAATGCGTTTTCAAGCTCGTATCCAAAAAGATATTGAGGAATTAAAAAAAAAAACAAAGTATAACGAAGAGGGCTAGCAGGGATGCCAGATATTTTTTTCAAACATCTGTGATAGAAATTTGAAATGCCTGGGAATGTCTCTAAAAGTCTGTAATTTTTTTTCTAAAAATTAGACTTCTTTCAACGAGAAGACGTAATAAGAGAACGAGTTATGTCATTTTCGCTATATGTGTGATTATGTAAACGTTTCTGCATCTTTTTCTTGGATTGTATGGACTTGGATTCTATGTTTCCTCATGAACTTCCTGGCAGACACTTCTTGTTTTCTTCGAAATTCACATTTAAGAACCCAACCTCACCCTCCAGAAACAGTTGGAAAGTTTTTTCCTGAAGATAGTTACTTTCTAAACTTCTGATAAGTCCCATCCTGAACTACGAGGAAAGTTTCCGCAAAACTTTGGGGAATTACTCTCCAAAATTTCTTGGAAAATCTTCTTAAAGTTGTAAAAAGTTTCTTCCTGAACTTATGAGAAGTTCTTTTCTGAACTGAGAAGTTCCTGCTTGAACTACTAGAAAGCTCCCCATCAGGAAGAAACTGTCCACTTCTGGGTAGTTTCATCCTGATTTTATCAAAAGTATCTACCTGAACATTTGGGATTTTCCGAATTTCGAGAAGTTCTCATTCTGAATTGCTAGATGTTCGATTCGAAACTTTAGGTACGCTCTCTAGCACTTCTGAGTAGTTACAACTAAACTTCTGGTCTCTTCGGAACTTCTGAGAAGTCCTCTTATGTACTTCTGCGGAGTTCTTTGCTGATCTTTTGAAAAAAAAACGTTCTTGATCCTACAGGTAGTGCCCTCTCTGGTAAGTTTAATTCTGAAATTCGGGGGAGTTTTTTCTTGAGCTTATTCTTTCCAAACTTCTGATTGGCCCATCCTGAACTGCGAGGATTTTTTTTATTGAACCTTTGGAAAAGCCGTCTCCGAAATTTGTAGGAAAATTCCCTTAAATTTAATCTTGAAGTTACTTCCTGGACTTCTAAACTTTTGTGAAGTTTTCTCCATAACTCTGAGGAAGTTTGTTCCGAAACTATTGGAAAATTCGTGCTCAAATTAGAGAGAATAACCTGCAATGCTCCTGGAAAGATTAATTCTGTTCTCTCTAAAGAATTTTGAGAAATCTTTATTCTGAAATTTTGAACTGTTCTCTTCTGAGCTTTGCAAAATCTGCCTAGCACTTCCTGAGGAATGTTTTTCCTGATGTTTTGAGGAATTAAAGGTAGTAACCTTCCTGGTTAGTTCCCGTTTAAAATTTGGGGAAGTTTTTTTCTGAACTTCTTAAATGTTCAATCTTGATTTTCTGGGAAGAACTCCAAAACCTCCGAAAAGTTCCTAACTTCAGAGAAGTCCTCTTCCCTTCACTTCGTCCTGAAGCTCTGATTAGTCTTCTCCTGGTTCTTGGGGAAGTTCAGCCCTGAAATCTGGTAAGTATGACCTTGAGCTTCAGTAATGTTTGGTCCTGAATTTTTGAAGGTTCTTCTTGCTTGGACTGCTGGCTCCCAATACTTCTGAGAAGTCTACCTACCCGACCATCGGAGAAGTTTTTTGTTTTGAGGAAGTCTCTTCCTCGGGAATTATTGTCCCGAAGCTCTGGAAAGTCGTCTTCTAAACTTTCCAGTATGTACCCTAAATTGTGGGTCTTTTCTTTCTATACTTTTTGGAATCTAGGACTAATTCAGGAATATATTTCTAAATCTCTAGCACAAATATACTGAAATGATGCATTTAGTTATACTTTGGAAAATTCAGAGCTTTAAGATTAATTTCCATAGCTCAGAACTTTTACTGTTGTTCTGTCCCCCGAGTGGCAAGCGACTGGGTTTTAGATCAAATATTCAGCAACCCCTTTTAACGGTAGGTTTGTCAAGTATAATTTGTATTGTTGTGAACCTTAATTTTCGTTGTGACCTAATGGCAAAGGACCAATATTAGGGATTCCATGTTACCCTCGGAAAGGGCCTATTCGCAAAATACTGGCCTTAAAAAGTAAAGAGATTACGGAATTTTGTTCAATATTACCAAGCGAAATTTTGAGAATTGATCTGCATGGAACGAAATGTCACCTTCACTTACGGAATAATCGAACGGAATATTTTTCCGAAAGTAAAAGTGGCAGCTCCCAGAAGTTTCTTTTCGATTCTTTACTTTTCCGTTTTAGTAAACGGAATTTAACATGTGTTTTGGATAGAAAACTAAATTTCTTTCGAACACGACACCGACCTATACGAACCTACCGGTGGGGATGGTCTAAGTGAAATTTGAAAAACGATTGCATATTACATTTTGGATTATATGAGGCATTCAGTAGGAAGTGTTAAATTTGACGACGATTTTCAGTATGGCCTAACTGAAAATCATCATTTTAAAGAGGTAGAATCGCCCTCTCCGATAAAATTGTTGGTTTACATCAGTGCACTTCATGTCACAGATATATTCACGGAAAGGGTCATTGTATAAATTGTTTGTTTAAAGTTACATTAAAGTGTGTAACATTTTGCGGAGCCGATATTCAATATTGTAATTAGCAATGATTTATTTTTCGAGTTTAGTAAAGTGGGGTGCCAATTACTCGTAGCTAGCTCGGGGTTAATGGGTCACATTATAGTTTAGAAGGGGCTAGGCAGGCAACTTATTTTAGGTATTAGTTGCTGCTCATTGTAGTATCCTCGGTTCCTGTAGTCTCTTTCAGGAACTAAGCCACAGATGGACGGTCACAGCTTGCTGGGCAGGTACAAGTAGCACGGAAACTGAAGGATAATATAACTGGGACACAATGACAGGGAATATACTAGAGGGGACAGGGAAGGAAGGGGGGTGATGGCGTTTCACTCTTAGATCAGACAAACAAAGGAATTCGTAAATCGCTTGTATAAACTGCGTGAGCGATGTCATCATAACCGGTTCCACACCAACATAAATTGCTTTCAACGAGGTTAATGAAACCCGTCTTACACCCCGACCTTTGAACCACGATCCCGACAAAACATTTAGAATAATGGAATATAGCACCGCCCAAGAGAATTACTAGTCCAATCGTTTTGCCAACTTTGAAGAGAACTCTGACGTACTAATGGTAAATATTCATCATGTGAAATGCTTCTTTCAAAAATCTCGCCTTCTTGTGTGCCCACCGTTGCTAGAGAGTCCGCCTTCTCATTGCCTGGAATTGAGCAATTTGAGGGGACCCATACAGAGGTTATCTTAAATGATCTTCCGACCAATGCACACATCTGCTCTCTGTTTTTTGAAAGGAAGTAGGATTATTGCCTCACTGCTTTCATCGACCGAAAGGCCTCAATAGAACTGACACTATCCGAGAAGATGAAAAAAGGGTCTATGTGGACTTGGATATTGGACATGGTCAGTTTTAATCTGCATATGATTGACTGGAAAGGCGATGATTAGGCGAGTTTTCAATAACGTGAAATTTGCGGAAAAAGCCATTGTTTACGATTGTAAGTTAGGCCCTAATGAAAAATCATTGTCGACATCTTGTTATTATTTTGACGTGCTCTATCCTTAATTTATATTTAGTTTAGTTTCTGAGGAAATGGCATTCAATCTCATTACACTATCATTTCTAAATCCAAATAGTTTGCTGTTATCCCACAATCATATTAAGTGTTGACAAACATACATCATTACATACATGCATGTTCATACTTTCACAAAGACACAAACACTACAATCATAACAATTCCTGCTCAATAACAATCATAACAATTCGGCGCCAACATTTGATTATGGCGAATCTGCTTTTGTAAACAAACACTTTGTCTTCTAATTTATCGGAAGTCGAATACAATTTCTTGAAATTGAATATATCAGCGGATAGAGATAAAGCTCCTCTTCCTTAAAGAGTGCTTAATTTGTATTTGTGACCTTTAGGTCAAGAGAAAATGACTACGAAAGCCATTGTTTACAAAAGCAGATTTGCCATAAATCTAAGGTTGGCGCTGAATTCCTATTTTTGTATCCTTGCTTTAAGAATAATAACATTTTTGTTTTGATTTAACCCTATGACAGATGTGTATAAATGATGGCTATTTTGACTATAATGTATGGTTGATTCAATTAAAAATTACTTTAACCTAAACATACTTTGTGGTTGAAACAAAAATGTGTTTATTATAGGTATCAACTATCGAGATTGTTATTTCAACTATAGACACTCAAGTAATAGACCGGACAACGTGAGTCTGGCACAGTTGATGTATCCAAAACAACTGTCAAATCGTATGGGAAATCTGGATCAACAATAGAAAAGGGCCCATCAACATTTGTAAACAAACACTCCTGAGCCCGTTTTCTCGCAAGCCGCTAGCTACACACGCAAACCTACAGGATCATCGTGTAGGGGAAACTTTCTCCTACATGATGATGGTATTGGTTTGCGTGGGTGGCCTACACTTTGCGAGGAAATAGGCTCAGAAGTGTTTGTTTACAAATGTTGATAGGCCCTTTTCTATTGTTGCTCCAGAAATGTTCGTTTTGGATACAACATGGCGGCACATTGTCCGGTCTATTACTTGAGTGTCAATAAATTCAATCCCTTGTATTTTCTTCCCGTGTACACTAACTAGTGATGAAAGTACTACAAAAGGCCGAATCACAAAGGCCGAAATACAGAAAGCTGAAATTACAAAAGGCCGAATCACAAAAAAGGTGAAATACAGAAGGACGAAATTACAAAAGGCCGAAATTAAAAAAAGGCCGAATCACGAAAGGCCAGGGGCCTGGCAACCCTATCCTATTTACAAGCGTTTGACAGTATGCAACATATCACGGGCCTTATTTGAATAAGGTGCGTCTGACGTTTGTTACTACGGGTAGGAACGCCAGCATTGTTTACAAACAATGAATCTTTTGACGTTTGGTTGTTAGAGATGTTGACTACAGGAAAATCTCTGTCCGCCAGATTCCTGCGAAAGGCCGAATCACGAAAAGCCGAATTACAAAAAAAAACGAATAAACTCGGCAGAGTGACAAAGTGGACCGGTGCAAGTGCGCGCGCGTATTGATTCGGATTTTTCAGTAAGTTTCACTGAAAATTTCTGATTTCAGAAGGCAAATCAAAAATAGTGGGAAAAACTATTCAAAGTAAATTTAATTCTTTTCGGACTTAAGAATGTTCGAGGCTTGAATCTGGGCTTGAATACATGATTTAGCATTTTTGCACTGACGAAGTGAACAGTATTTATGTTATCTTAACATGACTTAGTTACATGTATAACTATTGTAGCATAGACATTTGGTCGGAAACGGAACCTCAAATTCAGTATCAGAAGCAGATTGATTGAATTTCAATAAATTCAGTGTTTGATACATTTTCGGTCTTGACCAATTCGGCTCTTTGGTTTTCGACCTTTTTGGCTTTCGGCCTCTTGTGGTAGGGTAGAACATTTTCGGCCTTTTGCAATGGCTTCCTGGTGACGCATTCATCAGTCATCTGGAACAACAGTAGAAAATGACTATATATGTGATTAGTCCTAAACTCCGGTAGTTTTTTCTTAAGTACTTTCGTAACCATCATTTGAATGCATTTGCACAAGTGATCTTAAAATTTGCCCCTTGAGACCAAATGGTCTCCCGGATCGAAATTGGTTAATTTCTGAAATTTGTGCCAGAACTATGCACTTTTTCCTAAAGTACCACCATTTTAAACTTGTGGCATGAAAAATGTCATTCAGAGCCATCTGATAGCCTTCCGGATGGTCCGGAACAACCGGATCTGTGGTCTTCCGGATGATGCAGATTAACCGTAATAGGCGGTCAATTTATGAAATCAATCATAGAACTTCACTTTTTTTTCAGAGTATTTATTTGAATATATTTACTCTTGTGATCTGGAAACATCATAAATCTAGATAAAATAGTCAAAAGGTCTAAAGTAACGTTTGTAAACAATGACATCTAGCCTTTTTTCGGGGATATGCTTGCTCTCACTAACAAAAAAGCACCAGAAACAGATACAGGAAGTTATTACCATCCCGTCGGTAGTGGATATAGATGTTAGCAACCTGGCATTTCCAGGAAATTTATGTTTGAAGTCATTGTTTACAATTGCTACTCTTGACCTTTTGACAATTTTGTCTAGAAATGTTATCAATTTATGGGATTAGTTCAAGAATTTCACCGTTTTATCTAGAGTACTTCTAATAGCATCATTTGAACACATTTGTACTTGTGAAATGGGCAACGACCCTAGAGCCATCTCCCGAGTGTTTCGGAACAACCTTTAAAGTGTTGACGATCATCTATTTTTCGTATGACAATCAACCAAATTCAATATGATGTTTGTTCCAAAACTTCATATCGTCAGCAATTTTATAATTAGTTTAAGTTGAGATCAACGACATTAAATTGGTTAACATTTCACTTCCATTACCGTTGATCAAGATCGAAATTGTAGAAACCGAAACACATTTTTCCTTGACCTCATTAACAACGGTCGGGTTTCCATCCTTCATTCATGCTGATATCAGTTCTGATAGTGATTGATAGGTTGTTACCGAATGATTTAAAATAGAATGTTTTTTATCCTCATTTCAAATGATTTGCGTTATAAGGCATTTCCAATGCAATACGCATCCCATTTTGGGATGACGATTTTTCATACAGCAGGCAATTAATTTTGAACGGGAGTTTAATTCGCTCCTTCGTTGCTCAACACTCGAAGGAAAATCATCTAATTTCAAGAAAATCGTCGTCGCTTGCATCTATCACTCGAAAGTGCAATTTCAATGTCTCGATATGAACCGACGGAGGATTCATTAGACAAACGGAATATGTTTGGGATCAGTGTACCTGAGTTAGCAAATAACGATGATTGAGTGAGTTTTCTTTGTAAAACCCGATAGATGTCGTTCTACCAGTGATAGGTAAACGGGATTTCTTGTATGTAGTGTATGAGAAACTCGGCAATTTGTCTTCATATGTTGTCAATGTTATCAAACAAATTACTACTTTCCATTGTCAAAGTTTGACATTTACCTGCTCTGACATTTTCAACTAGTTACTAATTTTGACTCCTGCCAATACTCACCACTGACTGCTTATATGGGACTTAATTTTGTAAGTCGGTTTAGCCTCTAATGTACATGTATGGGATGCTGGATTTGCTTTAAATCCATGGAGTATTTCATATATTCCAGGTGCAGTTGAAAACCGGAATATAGCAGTCGCGCCAATTGATTTTACTCCAGTTCCATAAGTCCAAACAATGGCGCATCTAGTGCGCTGTATAGGTTTTCAACTGCACCAGGAATAAATGATATGAAAGATATCGTTTAAATCAGGTCTGTTGCATGAAATATTGCAAACAATTTCGTTGTTAATGGTTGCTTGGTTGAACCAGGCTAAATTTTACGCATCTGTTAAAATTCTATTTTTTTCTGTGTATACGATCGAAGGAGGTTCGCAATCCGGTGTTGAGCAACTCGAGTGCAGTGCAAAAGCAACACAGATTGATTCATTTCATTGCATTGAACTCGTTATGATGATCACGTGCAACTGTCTCAAATGAACTATGAACACAGAATTAAAATTGTTGTATGTCTGTCCCAGGCATTACACGTGCCAAGCTTATCTAGTTCATCGAATCTAATTGCGTTCTAATCTCTTTCCAGCCTTCATTTACCACCCGCCAACCAAACAGTGCCACCAACTGTTCACCCAGGGGTACTGCAAAGGGAAAACCATGCTCATCCTCAAGATCGACGGCAAGCAGCCGGAATGCATTCCGAACAGATGTTACCGACCGAATGTCGACATGGTCGAATACGAGGGAGAATGCGTGAAGCTGAATGATTACCATGACAAGTGCAGACACCACGACCTGAAACAGCTGATCGGCGTCCGGGAAGATACGAACGAGCTGGGTTGTGTCAACATTTCGGACGTGGTCGGGAAATATACCTTCCCTGGCAACGGTTCGATGTTCAACGTTACGCAACAGCGTGGGAACTGAAGACGAGGGCAGAAAATAAGTTGTTTTTTTTTATATGATTCAAAGTAAAGTTTTGATTCCTTTGTGTGCAAAATGGTATTCTTTTCTTGTATATTGTCAATTCAGAGAAAATTTCGCGGTGACGCGGCGCCACAATACAGCCGCCTAGAAAAGACTTGGTGCAGGGCTGGAAACTACCATTTCGAGGGTTAAATCATAGACTAACTCTTAGACCAGTAGGTCCTGAACAAATACGATATTTTTCTTGGGTCAGTCAGTACTATCACATCGGTCCCAAGCTCGGTTCCAAGCTTAATAATACGCCCCTTATAATGAACTCACACGAACACCCTCTCAAATATTCTGTCAAAATAACACTGCAAATCAAAACAACGGCGCAAATATGTACAGCAAGGTGCTGGCTTCAAGGTGTACTTCGGACCAAGGGGTTCTACAACAGTGATCCAATTTCAAATCGCTAGTTGCATATTGATTGTTGGTATTATGTGGTATTATGATGACAAAATGTTTGCAGGTGTGTTTGTGTGAATAACGTTACTAGGCGACTTAATGACTAGGTTACGTCATTAAGCTTGAAACCATACCCATTTTATTAATGACTATCCAGCCGCTGTTTGAACGTTGTTTAATCCGTTTCAAATTGAGATTTTGGGGAGTTTACTGTTCTAATCTGATTATTATTTTTAAGAGGTTTGCAATTTTGTGCCTGTAAAGAGAGTTGCGTCTAACGTCAAGTTCCAGCTTTGATAGGTCTTTTGCTCGTTTTGTACCAACCCCCACAACTGCATGACTGAGACGGCTTGCTGTGTAACCACTTTGCATGTACGTAGATGTCGACTCCGCACCAGACATGGCATATGGGTCGCCTGGCAGATGCACCGATTTTTCTATTCGGAGCAGCATGTTTTTGTCGCGTCATGAGTGGTTGCAAAACAACAAGCAAGCGTACCATTTCAAACGAGTCTATTTTTATATTCAAGGTGTAATTTCGGTTATAAGTAATTTAAATATCAAAATGAATATTTCACGCAGCCTTCCTCGGAGAAATGGTACAACCGCGGGGGTTCCTCATCCATCGTTGTTCAGATTCGAAAGTGTTACACCGCGTTGCATTTTGTGGACACTATGACAGTCGTGCGGTGTATTGTATCAAATGAATCTAAGTATAATTGAAGGTTATTGATTGGTTATAGAAACCGTTTAAGCAACGATTATTATTATTTTTTTAACTTTTTTTTACTGAGGTACTTTATGAAAAAGATTTACATTTCCGTTGGGAGGAAGCGGATGACATAATTTATATATGTATTTACTATCTTGTTACGTGAGAGAGAGAGAGAGAGGGAGTTGAAAATTGCTGAAAATTGCGTAACATAATATTATAACCAATTCTTGAAAGCTCTGATGAACTTTCACTACACTCATATCAATCTGATCTAGTAGCTGCTGGCTCCCGGAAACAATATTCCTTTGCGGACTATTTTCAAGCACAAACTTCGAGTGAGAAGCGAAAGATTGAAGCGGTTGAGCTGTTTTTCGGCGATATTCTGAACAAGAGAATTTATTTATGATTTTTTTTTGTGTACGTTAAGTTGCTAGTAAATAACTACTGTAAATATTGGGTCAAGTTTAACTAGCGTATTAGATTTTAATTAGAGTGAGACCTGAGCAAAAACATTATCTTGTTTATAAATACCAAGTTAAAAAAAGAATGAATGGTGAGCTCTGCAACACTTTATGAAAATATGAAATGGGTTATATCAGGAATAAAACCGCGAGGTCCAAGTAGGACCGCATTGGTGCTTATTAATAAAGGTATCCTTTAATTTATACATAACATAACACATATGGTTGGTTAATATTGAAATTATTTATTGCTTTGCTTTGACCTGTTGCAAATAATGCATTTTCTAATAATGTTGAGTCGATATATCCCAATTGTAAATAGGACGCACTTTTCGTCAAACAAAAACAAATTTTACTAGGTATAAAACAAATAAAGTTGGGATATATCAGAGATAAAACCGCGATGTTTATGTAGGACCGCGTTGATGTATTTATATAATGGTATCATCTAATTTATAAATATCGTAAAACTACGTAGGACTATGTAGAACTACGTTAAAACCATTGACATGACTTAATCAGGACATGGAATATCTATGATTGACGTTACATTTTACAAAAAAAAAAAATCTGCTCTACACAAAGAACTTTATATTACTGGTTTGGCAAAACATATGATAACCGTTCATGCCTCCCATACGTTATTGCGCTTTCAGAAGTATTCAAACGGCTAACAAACAAATACTTAAAAATAATGGACTTAATGTTTGGATGATCACTTAAAACAGTTGCAAAATTTAATAATTGATGGCTCCCCTTAGAAAACGCTAATCGGCTTCACCTTGGAAACACGTTTTATACTAAGCAATTTAAAAAGTGTGCTGATTGTCACACTTAGTATCTCTACCTTCTCCTAAGTGCGTGATGTAATTTTATCACCACATTTTTATGTTTCCACTGGTTCCATGTTCATTGCAAGCGTCAAATGCAACAAACTTTGCATTATTTTTTTATCGCGCACAATATCACATGTCATATCCGCATTCCGACCTTTTTCGAAGATCCGCTAGATTTTGTTTCGGTTTGACACGTTTGACAGTACCACCGGACCAAATTTTTGAGTTTCATTGGCAATGTACTGGAAGTGTCAATGTGTTCCCGGGTTGGTTTTGTCCGAAGATGAAGTATGAAACTGACAGATGATCGCTGTTCGAATTTTAAGTGTGCTAAAGACTTCTGGCTCTTCATTATGACATTATCAAACCGTTGAGGTGTGTTTCGTTCAGTGTAGTTTTTCTCAGAATTTTTCGATTGCGTAAGCAAAATCCGAATCGGGAGGGATTGCAGGATTGCTGAATCATTAAATCTTAGTAAACGCAATGTTCGTCAACGGTTCAACGACAGGGGATTAAAGAGCTGCTTGGCCTTCAAATGACCTTTTATTAGCTAGTCGATCCAGAAAAAGCGTCTGGAGTTAACCAAAAATACTGGTTTGACGGTAGACTACTGAAAACAAGTTTCATGGACGGACGATAGTAAGTTTGAGCTTTTTGGACAAAAACGACTCTCGAGAGTTTGGAAAGCTTCTGGTGAAGCACACAAGGATCGATATAAACAGAAGACAATGTAAATGCTGACTAAAACGAAATATGTACGCACAAAAAGACCTGTTATTCGTCATTCCTTAAGTTCAAAGAGCTCCATCATGGTTGCTTTGCAGAAAATGTATTAAAACTTCAACGTTACAGCATTAGATGGTTACATTTCTCCAGTTCGAACGAAATCGCGAACCTTCCTCTTGATGGAGACCATCAGCGCGAACGCAGTTAAAACGGACACGGAATCGGCGCATTTCTGCCATGTCCACATTTGCTGGATGTATTTAACTGCCCCCCGCTTCGATGAAGTCGCTGCTTTGAAATTGCCTTGTATGTTTCGATTGGTTGAAATTCTGGGCAATTCGGAGGAATCGTTAGCTTGGTTACAAAATCGATATTCCACTCCAGAACCACCTTGGAATAGCACCAGCTGGCCAAATCGGGCCTAACTGGACGGACGGCAATACACGCTTTTTCAGGCATTCTTCAATGTAAACTTGGGATGTCATCGTCAAGGATGTAACGAATGGTTCTGTTTTCAGGCCACATCTGCAAATCGCTTTCCAGATCATGACTTTCTATGCGAACTTGTCGGCAAACAAGTACTTGAATTTTCCCGGCACATTCCCACGTCCAGTCGCGATGAAAAACTTTTGACCGGAAAGCTGCTTAAATCGAGTTTGACGTATGTTTCGTCATCGATCAAAGTGCAGGGGCCGTATTTTGGATCTCGAAACGAACGACATTTTGTACGAACGCTTCTGAGACAAAGTTTTCTTCGTTTCGAGATCCTAAATGCAGTCCCAGCTCTTGTGTTTCGTTTTTGGCCAAGAAATTCTTTTTCATGGGGTGCGGATGTTTACCGGCTTTGTACGACTTGTATCCTTCCCTGGCAAGGATGTTCCGCACCGCTTTAAAGTTAGCGCTCTACCATTGGCCACATATCGGATTGAAAGACCAGAGTTGACATAACGCACCTCAACACCATGCTGCGTAGCTGACAATCCCTGGTTCCAGTGTTTTCGTTGATACCTTTCCAAAATCAAGGGTTTTTTTGTATCTTTCGATACCGCCCGGGAACAAATTTGTAACCGTTCTGTTACAAAAATTAAAATGCGATGTTTTTTCAATGTGCACCAAGTGATCGAGCATTCAGGTAAATTTACCAAACAGTGGCGTGGTAAGTCACTAGGCAGACATCAAGGCCATGCTTAACGGTCGAGGGCTGGAAAAATCGCGCAAAGTCATACAAAAATGGTGACACGATGTCACGGGTGATGAGCTGAAGTGTTCTTGGATGCTCGATAAACAGGGATCGGACAGACAGTTACAGGCGAGCGTATAGTCCAAAAGCTTATGGAATTATACTTTTGATATTACGCCGATTTAGGACCTGCTCTGTCCGTTTGGTTAAAACTTCTTTTGGTTGGCGAGTCAAGGACCGCCAGTGCACGGTGGAGGAGGCTTTCCAGTCACCGACACCTAATTGTAAAGGACCACATTCCTCAGGCTTCGGGCCATAAGTGCAAAAGAAACATCAATCTCGGGCAAAGGCCCTAAACGAGAGTCCCTCCCTGTTTCGACAGAGGGTGGCCTTGCCGTCGTTGACTGGCTTGACAGAAAAAGCGCTTTTGCCTCGAATCCGGCTTCACAACCGCTATACCAGCCAGTCTCCAAACCAGCGAACGATCCGTCATCGCCTTAGAACGGTAGACGCACTTTTCTGATCGCCATCTGGCCGCTGTAATCTACGCTACACCAGCCGGTAGTACCGCCACCATCTTGCCGAAGGTTGGCCTTTGTTCGTCCGCCATCGCCGGAACCTTCCTAGCACCTCATCGCGAGCGCCCAGGAGACGAGATTCACCGATATTTTTTTTTTGTACAGTGTTTGAGTTTATCCGTTCTGTGTAATTACTTCTTTTTTTGAATGCTTGAGTGCCCATTAGTCCGCGAAGCTCCTCTAGTTTGCCCAGTAGTGCGCTGACCTTGTTACCCAGTTCCCAGAGTCTCGTGCTGCTGAGTTGTTGTCGGGCGAAACCTTAGTTTCGAATTGATCTCGAGTACCTCAAAAACCGTGTCGAAAGTATGCCACGTTGACTGGAAGCAGTGTTGAAGTATAAAGGGGGTCAAACTAGGTATTGAATGTTGAAGAATAAAGCCAGAGGCATAACCGTTAAATTAAAAAGAAAACAGGTGTATGAATTAGTTTTGTCCTTTTTTTAATACCGCCTTAGCAAGTCATGCATATGCCTATATGTTTTATCCCGGCACAATTTTTAAAATATTTTCTATGCCCAGGAGAAAAGCACCCTCTACCCTATAGATCAGCTGCGATTTCGAAGGAAATAACAAAATTTATGCGGCGTATGATTTATTTTGACCATGCAGCACTGTAGCTGACATATATTATAATAAGTGCGCAGATGACCTGAAAAATAACCGCACTGAAGAAACTAAAATGATTTAACGTTAACGCGCAGTTATATTAGTGTTTGAGCACAGTTTTCGCGAGAAATTTTGTGCAACTCACTATTTCTCAAACAAACTAGATATATTTAAAAACGATTAACATTTCATTTCTTTTCATATAGATATATATATATATATATATATATATATATATATATATATATATATATATATATATATATATATATATATATATATATATATATATATGATATATGCATATATATATATATAATAAGTATTCTTCATCAACTTTAATATTACTTTAATGATATTGTTTCGACTTCATATCGAATCGTTTTGATTTATGCGGAATGAACATATACTTCTTGTGTTGAGCGCGTCTTTTGAACCCAATTTACTGAAACAAAATTCGACCGATTCGACTTAAACGACCCGATCCCCTTCATTGTTGATGTTTTCCCGTCGAAACATTCAGCATCAGCTGTCAAAACACAAAATCACGAAAAGTCAGTCGAATTTTTCGCAAACAGATCAGACACAACCACACGCGAAAGGTGGAAGACGTTCTTCGTCATCATCGTCATCGTCCGTAGCGCAGCACAGAGAAAAACGCAAAGTGAAACTTTTTCCTGCCACACTCGCGAGTTCCGTACGCGATTTCAAGTGCTTTTTCGTGAAATTCCAGCGCCCCATTCCGTGGCAGCTTATCGAAATGTCGATCACGTCACCCCGGTGGTGCAAGGTGCGGTGTTGTTGAACGGAAGAAATTTCGGGTAAATTGCGTGATCAAGGTGTGAAGAGAAAATCCCGTAATATTTGGTGTTAAACAGGCACGGTTCTCTGGCACCGTCTCCCCCTCGCTGGCCCCTTCCGTACCCATCGTATGCTGGTGGGTTTCGCAGAAGAATAGTGCAGTGCAACATTTAGCTGGCAGCAGTACCCAGCAAGCTGTGTGTGTTGTGTTCGATTAGTGAAAATGTAGAAAAACAATCGCTTCCACTAGGATTTTCTGGAAGCTGGTGGCGATCGAATAATCCGAAAAAGCAGTAAAGTTGTCGGTAGTTTCACACCTGCACTAGCAAAGGCGTTAAAATGTTCACCAAAAAGTCCAGCATCGATTTGAAGAAATCGACGGCCAAGATCCAGGACAGCAAAAAAGATTCCACCGCCCGGTTGCGGCACCTGAAAACCATCCTCGGTAAGTTTCGGGTTTCCATATGAAAGTTTGGAGTATGGCAGCAGAATATTTTGCAGAAGTGGACGAATTTACATATTGAGATTCGTCGTACCTTTCCCTTCCTCAGGTTCGGTTCCGTTCGTACGGTCCTCATGAATCAGGCAGGCCCGTTTTGTCGTCGTGTTTGATGTTGTGTTGTGGCTGTGGAGTTTTTCTCTTTGGGGGGATCTCACGCATACCCATTTGAGTGGGGGCAATCGTGATGGATGTGTATGCAACCGGAGACAGGGCTGCCAGGAAGTGCACGGTGTGATCTGTTTTGGAGAACGTTTTTGAAATATGCTAAACTTTATAATGAGATCAAAATAGGCACAATCTGACGGAGTTTCCTCCTTAGAAAAGCAACACGAAGCTGGTGTTGGCGTAGTTCGATTCGCTTATCGGTTAATTGTTTATTTTGCGTTATCGATTTATTCTTAATTTGTCGTTGAAGTCTTCAGTAGGCTCCTCTATCTCGTGACTTGTTGATAGAACAATGATTTATAGTACCTATCTGGATTCGTACCAGAAAAATGTATAATGCAGATTCGTACTTACTTAAAATTGGGAGTTAAATATTGGGGCTGAATATTTTCAAGGAGTTGGCGCGTATTCGCATCCTAGTAATGGCCTTGTGAGGATTTGATACACTTTGTTGTAGTCTTTCTTCTCGACTAATATTAGAAATTCATCAGATCATAAGAAATCTGAAGATGGTAGCAATTATCTCAATGAAATTTTTAGGAGGTGTCATTTTGCGGAAGGATACTTCTCCGATATTCTTTGGCAAAAGAACCTATTCAGCTGGCATCGTTTGATGAAATTACTCAAGAAATGACGAATAAATTACTCGGCTTATACTTTATCTGTTATCAGAAGCTAATTTGCTTTTGTAATCAAAAGCTAATATAATTTTGTTGAACATCTCTGAAGTTCCCCTCAGATTTCCTATCTTTAGATTCCACAGACCTAAAGGTTGTCCACGGGAAAATTAAAACACATCAACCAACTATAACTTTTTTGCCTTGCTTTGAATAGTTTTTGAAATACAGTCGGAAGAGTAAAGGATTCGCGACGAAATTTTGCTTGCGCATTTCGAAAATCCAGAACTTTCTCATCGTGCCATAGCAAACGTCACAGAGATGTCTGACCACCGATCGGGAAATATGCGGGAAAAAGTCGGGAATTTTAGTCATATGGCTGGAACCATGCCACCTTTTTCGAAATGATAATTTGAGTAGCGTTTCTGTCATCCAACGATCTCATAAACGGAATGATACAGTGTTTTTCTGCAAATCCAGCGTTGCTTAAGAAGATAGCTCAGTGCTCTAATGGACGGCCCGGTTGTCGACTGGAAGGCGTTCTAAGAGTTGACAGGGGAAATCAGGGATCTGCGAGCCAGCCCTGGTTTTGAAGCCCTCAACATCGTTAACGGCGGCTTGCACGTTGTACACATTTCTTTCAAGGAGGGGCGAAGATATATTGGCGTACTGCTTAGATCTGAATAAACGGCCATTACTGTAAATTTTAGTGCAATGATTGTCTTTGCAAGTTTTTTACAATATTTTTCGTTTTATATGCTTCACGAGTTCCGCCAACCTGGGGTGGTTACAGTGTTGCCATTTTTGAAATACTGACGGTCAAAGCAAAATCGTTGTTGAAATAGAATTGACGGAGAGCGATTTGAGAGAATTTTGTGGTTTTTTGAAGAAGCTACTCAACAAATCTCCTTTGAAATACCCTTTAACACTCTATCACCATAATTAACCCTGATGTTATAACTCACTTCACGGATATAGCTCAAAAGCGTCTGGAACAGTGTCTGGAAACGTTTGAAGATGAAGACTATCTGAGCGCTGCAGTTGCTCAAAAATTGAAAGAAGCATTTGGGCAGCCCAAGTAGCACACTACGATCATAATTAGTTGTAGTAACTTCATCTTGACTTAGCAAGTCATATTTATGTTTTCTCAACCGAATGGCAACAAGTGTGTGCTACTAGGGAGCTGTGCTCTATACGGCTTCAATGACGTTGCTTGCCGGAATCCAGAAAAAACAACGTTTGGAATTTTTTTGGTTAATACTGATTGGTCAATCCAAGAAGGAGCTGCCGAATTTGACAACATGGTGGTGAACCAAACTGAAAAGAGTTTGATAGCTCAGAGAATTGTCTACGAAGTGTCAACGACGTTGAAATCACGAAGTCCTTGATACAATATGCACGCAACGCACGTGCATCATTTTGTACTCAAAACCTCGGATGCTTTACTATTTTTCTTCGATCTTCTATAAACTTGAAAATCAAAGGCTCACATAAAACGGTCTTTGTTCTCGTTTGCAAAATGAGAGACCAAAGCAGGCTACGCAATACTGAAGTAGCCCGATTTGCGGCTGCTATTTATATTAACTTGAAACAAAAATATTCCAATCGGGCAAATTAGGCAAAAATGCGGCAAAAAATGCGGGAATTTTCAAATTAAGATGGTGTGGCCACCTTAAAAATTGCATGGGTGCTAAAGAGTAGAGTAGTTAAAGTTTTCAGGCGCAAACCGAAAGCCTTTGCCCGAAATACTGCAAAAAAGCTAACCTTGATCGAAAGTTTTGTGCCAATGACCAAACATCCAGAAGGCACCAAATCGCAACTTACTTATTTTACCCATGTCTCCTATCCATCCCTAGGGTTGCATAGGGCTAACGTGAAAGACTTCCATCCTAGGCGGCTGCTCGCTTAGCCTTGATTTGGACCCAAGTCAGGTTTCGATCGACTTCCTTTATTTCCTTATTGAGGTTCCGAAGCCACGAGCCCCTGGGTCTGTCTCTGCTGCGATGTCCTGCTGGGTTCCAATTCAGAGCTTGTTTGCAGATTTCATTTCCGTTCCTTCGTATCGTGTGGTCGACCCACCTCCACTTTCGTTCTCGAATTTTTGTTATTACCAGTTTCTGTTGGCATCGACGATGGAGCTCAGTATTTGAGATCCAATTGTAAGGCCACCAGACACGAATTACATACCGCAGGCATCGGTTGATGAAGACCTGCAGCTTTTTAGTATTCTCCGCTGATACGCACCACGTACACAAAAATGGGTCGGTTCTAATGTTGTATAACATTTCATGGAGGGTCTTAAGAGACAATTAGAGGTATTTGGATCTGGAGCGCAAGTTGAATAAAGTGAACTGCAAATACATTTTATTTGATACTCAGAAAATTTCAAGACAATCGGTTGAACGACGGATTTTTGGCAAATCGGTTTGTATGTTGCAATTTTACCTCAGAGAAAAAATTAATAGTCAATTTTATCATTATTGGGGGTTGAGATGACTATGGCAGTCAATTTTCAACCGACTATGATCATGGTCAGAATAATAATCAAAAATAGTTTATTCAACGTTTATATTGACCATAATCAAGAATGCTATGTCGCAGTATATGCAGTTAAGTTCTTGGTCCATTCATATTGGATCAGTCTATAAAAGCAAATGAGTCCTATACGAATAACATGCAGTGGAAGATGCGTTGGAAAGAAGTATTCCTTGATTTTATGATGCAAAATAGAGAATGATATGCTTTTATGGTAAGTTATTTGAATTATTTTTTTTGTGAGACCCTTCCTCATTTTATTGCCCACAACTATTTTTTTAGGAACAGTAGGAATTTTCAATATCCCAGTACATTTATTAGTGCAAATAAAAACAAAAATAAATGTGTTTATTGAATCTAAAGTGCAGTATAGTCGTGAAATTTCTTTTTTGTCTTAACTTTGTTTTTATAAATCATTTATGCTAAAAATTTCCACTGTTCCTTTAACAACTATATAACGGGGATTCCCAAGGGGGGTAGCCTAAGGCAGTCGAAGGATTTGTTGACTGGACAAGGGTTCGTGGAGTCGCCAGTCCCTTGTCATGCGAAGACACGCGGCCTTCTGGCCGTAGTCTTCCGAAGGTCCTCACTGAGATCGGCTGACCCTGCTACAAGAAGCCATCACGTAGGCTATTCTCTCAGAACAACCTGCTGAGAATAGTCCTGCAGCCATAGGTAATCCTTGCACTGATGGTGGGTTCTTATCACACATCACATCACATCACCATAGTCAAGAATGCTATAAACGTAGTGAACTCGACAATTTTCATGGTTATTGTAATCATTATATGCAATAGTCATCTTGATCATGCTTTAATTGTCGGTACAACCATGGCATTAACAGACCTGTGAAGCGAAGTGCAGTTGACCGAAACGATCAAAAAGAAGGTCTAAAAACCAGTTCTGGTGTTGACGATGAGAAAATTGTTAAAAAATGTGCTGCTGTATATGCGGAAATTGATGGCGAAAGGAAAGGTTTGAGTTCCGGAGTACAGAATCTCGTTCACAAGACCCTCTCGAAGATCATGGTTGTCATGGTCATCATGGAGGGGAGAGGGTTTATCTTATGCAAAAAGCCGTCATGGGATTCCAAGAACATGATCAACAGTGATAGTATCACACTCTACTTCCTGAAATTGCCACTAGGTAGTTCGTTTATTTGAAGGCACTGAAAGAGGTGTGATACTTGCGGGTTTAGTCGCAATGCACGAATCTTGGATGAAGTTGGAAACAATCTACAAATACCTGATATTAAATAATTTAGGAAACCGATAGAAAGTGCGCTTTTCATTTGCTTGACAAATTTTTCGTTGTTGTTTATTTTCTAATTGTCATTGATTAAACATTAAATATACCTTTACAGTTGGTATAATTTATAATCTTATTGTTCGCTTCATTATGGAGAAGGTTGAGTGTTTTGATCATAATTGTGAGCAACTAATTATAAGTCTTGATGTTTAAGGTGTGGGCAATTCTAAATCCAAATATATACCATAATTTAAATGTGCATTTAATACAACAGCCGTGATTAGAGCACTAACGCCAACAACATATTATTGAGCTAGGGATCAGACCTTTTGAATTGAAGGAAGGTTATAGAAAAGTGTTACTTAAGATAGACGCCGACAAAGAATTAAAGGCTATGGTTTTATGAAAAGAGTAGGACGCGGAGGGTCCGCTTAGGGTGGCGAGTAGCCTTGAGACCATAGAATAATTCCTTTCTTCATCGGTTAGTGTTGTTTAATAGTCTCTTGAATTAAAGTCATAAAAATAATAATCCAGACTCACAACTCAAACAATTGCGACAGTAAAATGTAACATGTCTGTAAGATTCAAACATCACTTTTGAACCATTTCTGTTTTAGTAGTCCCTTATATCATTGCAGAAAGATCAAAATAATGAATTTATATACAGTGTGATTAGATAATTCGCTATCTTTCTCTCTCTTTTCGGGATATGCCATATTTCATTGTGGTACGGAATTGTGATTAATCGATTTAAGGGTCTTTTTTTTGCAGTATTTATTACCGGTCCAAAACGTCTAACCACCCACCATAAACTATCATTGTTCCTCCCCATGGAGATCATGGTGACTGAATCGACTAGTTCGCCATTAATCTTCCTTCATCATCGGCTTTGGACTGACTTGTGCTCTTGTTGCCCCTGCATAATAAAAACCGAAATGAAAGTACAGAATCTCGTGCATAAGTGGTGAATTGTTCGGGGCAATTGGTATTGAAACTTCCATAAACTTTCATGTTATCACTAAATCTTCGGTGATACGCTGGCATCAGCTTTACTTTGCAATTTCCGTCTATCCAACTCTACAACCTACATGGTACAACAGGATAAAATACTAAAATGTTTAAACTATAATTCAATATTATCATCGCGACAAAAATTCATTCTTCACCGATGCCCGCTTTGAAATTCAACACCACACTACCAATCTTAATTTGTGTAATTTGTGACAGTGTATTCGTTCGCGTTAACTTTCAAGTGCTGCATCAGAACATTGAAATATTTTTATTGTAAATTGCTAACGAGTTTGCTGCTCGCCCAGAAGACGTCGAAGTAGATTGTCAAGGTAGTAGGATCACACTTGGCCACAGTTTATCGCATCAAAAAGTCTCTACAGGATGGTCTTAAGCAGTAGCAGCCGTGAAGTGATGGTCCGAGGTTAACACGTACGCCAAACGTTATCAAATCATCTAAGAAGCCTTGCACGCATGCAAATGCCACTTGACTACGAAGTGGGTAAATGAACTTACAGGTTCGAAGAAATTGCTTTCTTTTTTAAAAAAGGGAAAAAACTCTTTCAACAGCCGCACAGATATTTCACCTAAAAAACTTGTACCGGAAACACTGGAGTATAAGTTCCAAACCAAACACCCGGTTGGTCTAACTGTTTGAAAATGCCGCTTGTTTTCATTCATGTTGGTGATAAAATCAATACCGTGGTGTATATCGGTATTTTGAAGGACCAAGTGCTTGACTGAGGACGTTGCCCTACAACAGGATAGAACGCTTTGTCACACGTCAAATTGGCCCCAACAGTAGTAGAAAACATGAAATTTTGATCGAAATATTTGTAGCCCCCTAGCAGTCCGGACTTCAACTTGTTGGATTATTCAATTTGGCTGTATGTAGAAGCACAAACCTGCTAAACATCTCACCCTAGTGCCTAGACCCTGAAGTCTATCATAAGGGGCTATTCATAAACCACGTAGACTTTTATGGGGGGAGGGGGGGGGGGTTTGGCAAAAGTCTACGCTCCATACAAAAATAAAAAACAAATGTATGGAGAAAAGTCTACGAGGGGGGGGGGGTGAGATGTTCAAAAATAAGTCTACGTGGTTTATGAACAGGCCCTAACGCGCACATGGCTGTTGATGTTGAAGAACTTCGTTCGAAAGGCGTGATCTAGCTCTAGCCGGCGTCGTCTTCATGGTGCATTGATAAAAATGGAGGACACATCGAGTAAATTTGTTTAGAAGGGCCTACTGACCTCGGTCTATAGTATATGACCAGATTCCGGACAGGTAATGAACCTGGTATATGTCCAGCCGAAGGCGTCAGAAATGCTGCGTTTGAATAGTGACACACTTTGTCTTCGCTTGAGTTTACCAAGAATCGGCCTCATCACCAGGGATTGTCGAAAAACACAGAGTAGTGCAAAATAGGCAAGTGCTTCACCCAATTTCAAGTGTGCGTCTCCTGTTTCAGAAGAGCGCGCAAAACGAAAGTGCGAGAGATTTCGTAGCAGCACGAGAGACAGATAGCCGCACATGCACTACTCTTTCAGAGACAAAGAGTAATGCACAGTGCTCTACTCAGTACTCTACTCGGTGCTTTACTCTGTGCTTTGGCTCATGCTTTGGTAAATGGTAGCAAAATGAAAAGTTTTGATGCTAGTAACAAAAAGGCATTGTATGGGCTCAGAGGGAACATTTTATTCAAATCTTTATTCACATGCTAGTCCGGCCCACGCCGCCGTGTCTGTTTTTTGCACTTGTGTTTGCACAGAGACGAGAAGGGAGAGTGCAATCGTTAGCACCCAAAGAGACGAGATCAAATTCAAAATGAGATGTGTGGCTTTGAACGCACGGCACAACAAGGGTGCACGGGAGTACAGACTGCACTTTCACGTCTCTTTGAAATTTAGTGTGCTGTCTCGTAGCAGCGCGTGCTGCACTCAAAGAGATTTGAGTCGCACCTTATCCCTGCTCATCACATCTAATACCTTCAGCTTGACTCTGCGACTGCTAGACATCTAACACTGCAGGTTACTACCTTAATGACCCTCAGGTACCACCTTCAGTTTGATAACTAGATTTCAGTCAGGCTACTACCTCAAGAATCTTTGGGTGACCCTTAGAATCCTCGCCCTGATTGATGACCAACATTTTAATCCAAGGATCCTCGGTCTACTAGACAATCTTTTTTTACCCTTCTTACACCAAAAGAAGGGTATTAAGATCGCTTGAAAACTCGACTTTTTATCCGAGGCCCAGAGGGTGGAGTGTCATATACCATTCGACTCAGCTCGATGAATTGAGCACATGTCGGTGTGTATGTATGTATGTGTATGTGTATGTGTGTCTATGTGTGTGTGTTACAAATAATGTCACATCGGATTCTCAGCCATTAATAAACCGATTCCAGTGCTGTTGACGGCAAATGAAAGCTACAACATTCCCATAGAAAGCTATTGATTTTTTTTTCATTCGGACATTTCGTTACGAAGATATGAAGATGTTTTCTTCTGTACTTGACGGTCTATTATAATAGTAATCAAACAGTTTAGTCTCCGATTACATACTGAGCTATTTTTGTGCCGATTTTAGTTTTGTTAGCCTCAAATCAAAGTTATACAACCTTCAAATAACTGGTCCAAACTTTATTATGATAGGATAATCCTTCATGGAGATATGACCAAAACAATCCCTGGGAGCACATAATTGTCAGATGAAAATGTACTCGTTGCAGTTCAAAACCGAACAAGACCACTCACCCCAATCGATGCCGCGTGCACTCGCATCTGGGGCGTTGTATAGCACATACAGCGGACTAGCCACACTATGCTACTGTATAGAATTAGAGCAGGGTCGATTGGCTCGAGTTGATTTGAATTGCTACAAGTATATTCGAAAATGACACAAAGTCTCCATTCACTATAACTACACAATTTTCAACGAACATGTACTTATTAAGCATCTTGAATCCGTATCGATAATCAAAGTCGACGCTTACGATTGTCTAATAATTCAATGTGTAATTTCTTCTTTTATATAAACACTTTTAATGTCAATATTTTAATCACTTCGATAAACAATATGTTCAGGATTGAAAAATAGTTCATTTTACAAACTGAATGTATGACATATCGAATATTCCTGGATCTTCTTGGAATTTTTGATGAAAATATGTATCCAATACCATATTGGCCAGATTTGAGTTCTTAATTCTGGTGAAGTGTAAGAATGGGTTCAGTCTCACCATAGGTGGATTAATTCGGGTTTTTTTGTTATATGTTTAGAGGTTTCCAATTAGACTTCACTATTACCCAAGCTTCATATGAACTGTTAGTTGATCGTAAATTCATACAGTTAATTAGAAAAATATTGATTTGTTAGTATTAGGGATGCACTCTTACATTCTTATTTTTCACACTTTTTCACACATAGGGTCAAAATGACATGTAGTGTGGAGCACTACTTTGATAGCGGGCTAATTTCCCTCAATTTCTTCGAATTGCGCAGCCGCATTCAATTGAAACGTTTTGGGGCGTCATGGCGATAAGGTTACATTTCCTTCTACATCATAATCGTCACTCCACGTACGAAGAATACAAACATAACAATTTTAGTCTTGATATGTTGAATATGTATAGAGCCGTACACAAAAATCAAATCGTTTTGATTGATTACGACTGAGTAATAACAAAAAACAAATCGCTTAACTCACGAGGTCCAGCTTTTTACGTTCGCAATATAAAATATTGCAGACAGAATATGCGAACATTACAGTCAAGTGGCAACATGCTTGATTTGGTTTAATTTACTTGTCAAATTAAGGTTTCATTCCAAGAAATCTGAATTTCAAGTGATTGTTTACAAAAGCAGTTACGCTCCTGACTCGAAATATATTCCATCATCTCGATCATAAACTCTCAGTATGTTGCACATTTTAGAAATTTACAAGGAACTTCATAGAATAGAATTGTAATCTGGCCCCCCTGCCGTGCTCATGTATTAGTGCGAACCCCTCGTAGTAATTTGCATGCAATTCTAAGTTCTAAATTTCATTGAAACTAAACCGTACTCGGGTCAATTACCGAATAGTACCGTAGCAAACCAAAACGCTGAAAAATTAGCGCCTTCAACGTTCCTGTGTTGGTTGGCATGCAATCTGATCCACACAGTACTCTTCATACGAGGTATTGGCAGTATTGGTGTGTATTGACACAAGCATATATCCGATCGAGATGCAAGAGCAAAATTAAAACTGTACAAGGAGTCTGCGTAGTCGAGATGATGCTACCAAAACAGACAAAAAATGTAAACAACCGCATGCATAGCAGCACACAAAGCACGTTTGTTTACGATGCATTCTCTCTCTCCCTCTCGAACTAATGAATAAATTCGCTTGCTGCTAATATTATGTAAATGGGTGCATTGTTGTGTGCTGCCTACACCAACCTAAGTAGGCCGTTTGACCTATTTGAAGCTGATGTAAAAGAGGAAAGTGGTGATCGACAGTTCTAACACAACTCCTACCGCTCATTTCATAGATCATTTGATTCGCATTGCTCTGGTTCCGAGTTGAACCATTTAACTAGAGCCATCAGAAATCCGACAAGTGCTACTGTGGGGGAACTCACCAGTTGTACAGTTAGGTCTTCCTTGCTTCCTACTACCCACCCACTACAGAGTCTATAATGCCTCTTTAGTGCACGTATGCTTCTTGAGGTTTCAAGTTTAAACGATTTCGAAGCTTTCGAAGTTGGGTGCAGGCAGACGGAGAAAAATGTAGGCACAATAATTGCAGGGAATGGAAGAATGTGAAATATGAGAGTTGTTAGGCAGGTAAAGTGCGGTGTTGAAATTCAACGCGGGCTTCGGGAAGGAATGAATTTTTACCGCGATGATGTCTGCACACTGATTGAGTAGGTATATTCGATATTTTCGCTGTCGCTTGATTGATTGCGTGTGGTTTGTTGGCTTGTGGAGTACGAACCATGTGTTTGAATGTGCTCGAACAAAAAGCACCTATTTACTATGGTAGTGAGTTATGAACTATTTCAAAGTCAATATTTGTGCAGAGACTCGATAGCGATAATCAGCCGCTAGTGGAGCTTAGCGCATCTTTTGCGCTGAACGTCCATTGGTTATGTAAACACGGCAGACAAGGTTTGATCAATGTAACCTATTCAGGTGTGAATCATTGAGAGCTTCCTTTAGCTCAATCGTTGAGGGTGCACGATTGCTGGAAGCGATTGGATTCGATGCGTGATATGACCTGGGAAGTTTGGAGGGAGTAACATCCGCTCAATATCTTTGGTTTTAACACTTGAATGTAATTCCAGTTAACCTGAGAATTCCTCAACAACCTTTGCTTAAAGACTTTATTTTGTTTGCTGATCTTAATAATTATTCCAGTAGCTGGATAGCCAATAAAAAAATATCTATAGTTTTTGGCTCAAAAACCCCTAGAAACAACACTCACAACCAGTAACTCCCTTTGTCGAAATAACACAGCAAATCAAAACAAAACCAAAGATTCTAGTACCGAAAATCGCCAGAATGAATAAATACAAAGCGCAAGGTTTAAGGTGTACTTTGGACCAATGAGGTTCTAAAGTTACTAGAACTACTGTAGTTCTAACCCAATTTTGAATCGATAGTTTCCTATCGATAGTTGACGTTCTCGGCAAACACGATCCATGGTTTTGCAGTGTAGTTGCGCATTTTTTGGAAGAATATTTATAAGGACTATGAACACATAAAATTTGTGGTTCTGATCATTTCATGCTAAAGTTTATAGCAACTTCAGCTCAGAATTCTAAGCAAAACCCACTACCTGGCCGTTGGGACCTACCTTCTTCCAGTTTATGATAGATCACGTTTAAGATTCCAAATGTAGATTGGAACTGTAGGGGCTCCGAATTTTTGTGTGATTTTTTTTAATACGAATTAAACTTTGAGAAGCTCCTTGAGTTGAATTCTCAAACTCGCTTCATGACTTTGTGCCATTTGTACATAACACAGGATATCAGCCCTTCGTCGAATATTCTCAATCGTGTTTGCTACTCCAACTTATAGACACTCTAGTAATAGACCGGACAACGTGCCGCCATGTTGTATCCAAAACGAACATTTCCTCGCATTTCCCATACGATTTGACAGTTGTTTTGGATACATCAACTGTGCCAGACTCACGTTGTCCGGTCTATTACTAGAGTGTCTATACTCCAACTTCGGGGCAGTTCGGTTCATTTTGATTTATCCATGAAGCAGGTGGTTCATGGAATCCCAGAGCATCATCTTCCTATGATTGCTCCTGTGATATTTGCTGCAAAGTTTGACCAAGTTGATTTTACTAAATCGTTCTTGACTGACGGATCATTGATAGAGGGGTCAGCAGGCTTTAGTATATTTAATGAAATTCATAGCGCCAATCGTAAACTTCAAGCTCGTTGTTCCGTATTTGTCCCTGAATTAGCGTCAATGCACTTCATGCTAGAAATGGTTGCCTCACTAACACCGGATCAGTATTTCATTTTCACGGATAGTTTCAGTTCTATAGAGGCTCCTTGACGCCGGTAAAGCACTCCTCGTATTTTCTCATGAGAATACAGTAGCTTCTAAGTGCTTTATCTTCGCGTTATTTCATTATCACCTTTGTATAGGTCATCTCATTGTTCAATTCTGAGCAATGGAAAATCGGACTCGCTTGCAAAGGTGGGCGCTATGGAAGGCGATATTTATGATCGACAAATCGCCTTTAATGATTTTTTTCCTATTTTCGTCAGCTGGCAGTTTAAATGGAGTAAAGGAGATCCCAAAGGTGTCGAAGAAATCTTGGTTTGGAGGTATAGATATGGGTCGAGACTTCATTCGAGTGATGTCTCGCCTCATGTCTAATCTTTATTCTTTGAACGCTCATTTATACCGTGTTGGACTGAGCGACAGCAATCTTTGTGAATGTAGACAAGGTTACCAGGACGCAGATCACATTATTTGGTCATGTGCTGAGCATCGTGGAGTCAGATTTGAGCTTTATGATTCCCTTCGGGCTCGAGGTACACAACACAATGTACCAGTTCGAGATATTTTGGCTGTATGTGATCTGGAGTTTATGAAACTCATTTATGTGTTTTAGACTAACAAAGGCCTTAGATTGTATTTAGTTTAACATGTATGTTTAGTATAAGTTTTTTTTCTATGTTTGTGTTTTTTTTTCTCTTTCAAAAATGTTCAAGTAAAAAGAAAACAAAAAGTTGTATAGTTTTAAGTTTTTTGACAATTTAGAATATAAAAGAAATGTGTTGTAAACCATACTTTAAGTTCCCGCCCACCTTCCTATCTGTTAAATTGTTATTCCTATTTGCCTTGAGACAGCCGCGAGTAATCGGCTCTATCCCCCTAACTTTAGTTTTAAGATATCTGATGTATACAAATATTAAAACTTGGCTCTGTAAAGTTGATTCGATTGAGCCTTTACAAAAAAATGATTAATAAAAAAACGCCAGTTCTTAAAAGCATACTGGAAAATGATTAATATACTTACATCACTTGTCTTGTCTGTCAGCCCAGACCTACTGTGTGGCATTTATGATGCAAGACGATTTATGAAACATCGGGCCTGTTTAAATCGAAGACGACGTTTTATAATCCACTAGACAGTTTGGAAGAAACATTTAATTTTCTGTGTGATCTAATGCACATAAAGCGAATGCTAGATTTGGCATAAATTAATTCGGTCTTTCATGTAAATTTAAGACAGTTATCGCTGGAATGAGGTCTGTTGTATGGGAGATTGCAAACAATGTTGTATGCTTCATGAAAGATTGCAAATAATTACGTTGTTTACGCTTGCTTTGACTTGCAATCAAACAGGGAGATATTTTACACGTTGAGCGTGGGCATCTCTTACCGTACGTTCCGGTTTTTTTTTCGATTATTAAGGAATAGTCGTTGTCAGCATCTAATCTAGCAAGGTTTAATGATGCTTCGTTTTGTCATCTGAAGGTTGCGACAAAAGCAGCAAATCCTGTCTACGCGTTTAATGCCAGTGGTTTATAGGTATATATGTATGTAAAAGATGCCACTCGTTGATGGAAGGCACAGCCGTTAGACAAGTTCGATATCTGCCTGTATTAAATGTAACACTGTATGAAAGGCCACAAATGGTCGGGCTGGTAAGCAGAGACACTTACGTGTAACTAGACTGTAAACTAGAAGTATAGATGTGGATATCAAGATACTCTATAACGCAAAATATAAGCTGTAGTGTGAACGGAGTAATCTTATATCACCACTACACAGATAAAAAGAAACATTGAATTTTCTGCGTTATCTAATGCACAAAAAGGGAATGCTAGATTTGGCATAAAATAATGGGATATTTTATGTAAATTTAAGCCAGATAACGCCTGAATCGAGCCTGTTGTATGAAAGATTGCAAACATTGTTGTATGGCTCATCAAAGACTACAACCAATTGCGTTGTTTACGCCTCTTTTGGCTATGAATTAAACGAAGGGAAATTTTACGCGCTTGTTAAAATTAATTATTTTTTTCTGTGTACATAATATGTGTTTATAAAGTTTTTTTTAATTATTGTATCTATTGTACCTTCACTGGTCCATCTACTTATTTGTTTAGTATTTTAGCTGCACCATAGCTATTCCACTAAAACCGCATGCAGGTCTCTCTCACTTGTACCGATTCATAAACCTCAATGTCGCTCTCGACCATTAAGGTTAATAGTATAGGAAAGGGGAAGAAAAAGAAGGTATTAGTATTTGATGGCATGCAGGTACATGTGAGAGATTATTGGCGATATTCTCACGGCGATATTAATTCGGCCTATGTACCACATGTGTTATTAATTTAGCGATAATCTACAAAATCATGTTGCTATTATCATGATATATGTAATCCGAAGCAATTGAGACAATATTTATCAACTTATAGTTGTTCACTTCCGCGTAATTTTCGATTTTTTGAACTTTTGGGGTATCATGATTTCACTGGTTAAGCTGAACAGATGATTCACACGATCTTCAAGTGATCTAAATTTGGCTTAAATGAATCGATAAAGCGAGTAATGTAGTCTGGATGTGCAGAAAATAGTTACACGTTACAAACTAACTGTTCTCATAGCTAAATTAACAATGATTTTACAAGAATATTGTAGACGTTGTTAAACGTTGTTATTGGTAAATTTCAAGTGGAAATGCACGAGTTTGCGATTGTTCATATTCAAGTGGCTCATCTAAACACAAACCGAAGGAACAAAATCATTGTATAGTGAATTATAATGTTTTCATTATTGAATGGCTTATAAATCATATTTGAACATCACTTACGTGTTTCGTGGCAGTTTTACTTTAGTTTGTTTTGTGAAATGTTATATTAAGTAAATCGAATACAGCTAGCAATGCCTTAATTCATAAATTAAGAAAAAAAAACCGCACAAAGACTGCATTTAATAAAAAATCGTTCTAATGGGACGAAGTTGCATCCATTAATAGACCCAATTTGGTGCCTATAGACCGACATTAAATCCACATCCCTCGAAAGAGTTGTGTAACTTTTCGTGATACATAGTACCAAATGTCTTATCAAACTTATGTTAGCAAGTGTCTATCTAGTTGAATCTCGCTTACAGCTTAAAAACTTTATGAGTTATAATAAAAAAATGCAATCGATCATTGCATAATAGACTGAGTTAAGGGACTCATACCCTATTCTTTGTTTTTCTGCTTTTCCGGCATTATTAAGACATGGTTCGCCCCAGCAGCATCATTGCTGTTGGTTTAAATCGATTCTCGAACTCGAAATTTTAATGTATTTTAGTAGCCTATTGAAATAAACCATTCATTCTTGTGAGTTGCCCCAACAGCCCTTGGTTTAAATCGGTCCGCAAACTCGATGGTTGTACGTATTTTATTTTACTCTGCTGAAATAAACCAACCACATTCGTGATCTCAACAGCATCCTGACTGTTGGTTTAAATCGGTACTCAAACTCGATGATTTAGTGTATTCTTGTATTACATTGAAATAAACCACCCAGGTAACCAATAAGCATTAGCATATGCAGTAAATCAACCCTAAATCTGCATTTCAGATGCGACAAGCATTATATAAGCATTATATCAGCATCTTGAATGCTATCTGTTATAAAATTGGATTTCAAATGCTTTTTAAATGCTTGTAGCTTGTAATAAGCATTTCGAATGCAAAATAGCATTAATGAAGCATTATCATAGAATTTCAGTAATGCAGCCGTATATTGGGCCAAAAGCGGCATTTATGTGGCATTTAAGGCGACTTAATTGCTTGATAGGCTGCCGTAATGACGCTTTGGAACTGCTTATTGGTTACCTTGGCACTCACACTTGTGAGTGGCCTCAACAGCATCCATACCGTTTAAATTGGCCTCAAAATTTGAATATTTTTACTGTGCGTACCGGCGTCATCCCGTGGTACTATAATCGGCTCTACGGAGGGCGTATTAGCAGATTCAACCGATAAAATTGTTGTTCTTTGGATAGTATAGGTTGGGATGATTCGCGAATAGAATAAATTATATTAATCGCAAAAAAATATATAAGGCGTAGAACAACAAAAATCACAATCTCATTCAAATTTTCAAATTCTCAATTAAACCGAAATCCAATGACACAGATTTGTTGAAAGTTGAGATTTTCCCACAGGATGTTGATGTAGAAATTTGCGGTCAACTCTGGTCAGGATTCCTTCTCTCGATTTTTCAGTAATGATCTTCAGGATATTTAAGAAATCCTGCATCAGTATTCTAAGTACAGAAACTGAAAAGAGTTTAGTAGCTTAGAGAATTGTCTACGAACTGTCAACAGCGTTGAAATCACGAAGTCCCTGATACAATGTGCACGCAGCACGCGTGCTTCATTTTGTACTCGAAAACCTCGAATGCTTTACTATTTTTCAGAAACTTCACACATATCTTTTAATCCAATTTATATTAACTTGTTTTCCCAGCAGCTACCTCAACTGGTTTGTATCAAGTGTGCTACTAGGGACCCCGTTGTCTCAATACCACTGCTGTAGTACTTTTCCGCTGTAGTAGCTGCTTCCCAAGTCAGGCCAAAACTGTACAGGTTCATTGTGAGCTTTAATGTAGGGAAGAATACGGTGTTTCAGGGACTCCTGCTTGTACATTTTGGAATCCATAGTCTTGTTTGTTACGAAAAACTGAGTTTTTCGTTCGCAGCTGCAAATATCTTGCCAGATCATAAGCCAATTTATCGACAAAAACGAATTAAAACTTGCTGGGACATCACCTCGACTAGTAGCTTTATAGAACTTTTGTCCGTAAATCTGCCTATATTCCATTTTCACGTACGTTTCGTTGTAAATGAGGATGTATTCTTCGTAAGAATCTAATTATAAAACTTCCTGGCACGTCTTTTGGTCAATAGGTTCTGCTTCATAATCCGACAGCCCTGGGTTTATCCTAATCGTTCTCAACACCTTAAAATGCCATTTCCGATCCTTAGTTCCAGTAGGACGCATGCAGATCGATAGTTGAGGAAAATTTCTACGACTTCACGACTTTTAAACCTGATCACGTCCATAAGTGGATGTCTAAAATTAGTTTTAGGTTCCCGGCTTCCATCAAGTATAACTTTTTTGATACAAAATGAGTCTTGACGAATTTATCAGCACTAAGAGACGAAACGTTTCTCAACCAATCGCTGTCATAACATTCCAGATCCAATCACTAGGAGTGCTGAAGTAAAATAAGCAGCGCGTCCAGATATCAAATGACTCAAGCCTTTTTAATGTGGATTAAACATAGGTTATATTTTTTAGAAATAAAGGTGATATTTTTTAGAAATAAAGTTGTAGCATTTTTTTTCTGCTACACCCTGTACAACAACAACCTGAAAAATTGCAAATCTTAAAAAGAGTCGCATCACTGAGAACCGCCTTCTCCGTTTGTTTATTTTTTTTTAAATTCTGGAACGTCATGAGATGAAGCAATTTTAAACCGCAAACAGACGTTCGACGTAATCTCATTTACCTGTGTAAAAACATGGCCTCCCCTTAAGATATCAAGTAGCAATAACCTAACACATGGCGCCACATATTTGTTTTTATTGGTAAAGGAAAATGGGTTGCCAGTCAAACTGCCGGATTTAATGTAGCAACAAGTTGACTAGGCGACGCTACTGTGCAAGATGATTCCAATGTAATTAGATTTGAAATTTTACCCGAGAAATTTGAATTGTTTTGTTCGAACTTGAATGTCTGTCTGCATTTTAACTGATTCCTCTCTTCTTATCTTCCAGAGCACGTCGACAGTGAAGAGGCGAAGAACCTTTTCGAAGCCAACTACAGCCATGTGTACTACATCCTGTACGACACGTTCGTCCAAGCCGAGGCTAACCTTCGCCAGCGAGGTAAGAAATAAGATTTCCGTGAATCTCAAACCCCCTTCCCCACGAAACGTGTAGCCCCCCCTTTAGCAGTACAATCAGCTTTCAATGTCAAGTCCAATGAGCTCCCACACTTGATGTGGACCGAAAATATCGGTGTCATAACGTAGCCACCCACCCTGTCCATAACAACCTCAACACCCCCGACTTGACTTCTTAGAAACTACCGATCACACATCTTACACATCCTACACATCAGTTGCTTCAGCATTGAAAGGTGACGGTCGTTGTGATGGTAAACAGAAAACCAATCTCGTCTTTCTACTCTTTCCTTCCCGTCTGTTGCTGTGTTGCTCACGCTATGCTAATTGCTGGGAATCTCTTGCTTTGACTAACTGATTGATATTGGCGACGAATGGATGATCGATCGAAAATTTTGACTCACACCTTTCGGCGATTTTTTTTTCATTTCAATTGCTATGCACAACAGAACTGTCGTTCCATATCGGTAAGTGTGCGACGAATTTTTCAACTTGATTTAAGTTTTCACCTGGTCTTCAGAGCCAGATTTTGATTTGCCGATTGCTTGGTTTTCTTTTCTATTTGACACATCCCACATGATTGCACAATTTCTACCATGTTCCATCGAAATGCCTCACAAATCAGTTCGAGGCTTCATTGTTTCATGCTTCGACATTCTGAAACGACATCTATGATCGAGCAGCTTGTTTTTTTTCTTGCATGCGAGAACTGGCACGGAAGTTACACGCCATCAATATGAATTGCTTTCCCAGTTCTCATTGGCTTTGTAGTAATTAATATCAAATTTATATGCATTTAACCTGTAATGATATAATTCGCTCCGTTCCGCTCAACCATCCAATTGATTTCAATAAGTAGAATTATTGGTCAAAATTAAATTGGCGCATTCATATACAAGAATTTCGTTCTCAGTAATAGTTTGTAAATAAGCTTAAATCTTCAACTATTCTTCGACTATTTATCTATTTATCCCACGGTACGGAGTGAATGATATTGTTACCACGGCATGTTTGCTTATACATAATTACCTACCCTTGCCATTGCATTCACTGCATGCCATAACTTGACGTCCTCAAAAGCAAAATGATAACTGACCCCCAAAACTCTATGCAAATCATTTTGCTTTTGAAGAAAGTCCCAGAAACCAACTTCTCACCAAAACGTCCATCTCTCCCAGTTCACAAAACTCATCGCGAAGAACTGGACGGTTCACTGTGGCTGCTGAGTAAGATCCTGACCCTCCTGCCGGAGCTGATCGCCCGTCGCTGGCAGGTCCACTCGCTCGGTCGCATCCTAGCGAAACTGCTCCACTATGGCAACAGTGTCAAATTGCGCCGGGAGGGTGTCCGTTACTTCCTTCTGTGGTATCAAGCCCTCGCGGATAACGCTCCGCCCTTCGTCGATGGAATGTTCACCGAGCTGGTCCCCGGGTTGACCGTTCCCCAGAAAGGCAAAGCAGGCCCACTGCTAACCGACGCCGAGTACGTAGCAACCAACGACATCCTGAATCATCCGAACATGAAGGGCGAACTCGGTGCGTCGGTTTTTCACGACACCGGCGCTCATCCGGTTAAGTCACCGGAGATCCAACCGCTGATCCCTCCTAGCTCCAGCGAACGAACAGCAGCTCCTGACCCGAGGGATGGACTGGAGATCCTACTAGACTGTATGGTCCAGTCCAGTGGATGCCTGAAATGGAGGGACAACAACCCCCAGAAGCACGTCCGAACCTTGAACTTCCTACTAACCAAGTTCCGGGAACAGTACCTTCCAGTATTCTGCCCAAACTTTGACTATTCCACTTCGATATACGAACCAAAATTGGACCTACCTGCGATGCGAAACATCTCCAAGCGAGAAGAAGTGATGAGTTCATGCATCGTTGTCTTGGTCATCTGGATTGCCAAATATACCCACGAAAGGCACGTCAGTCCCAAGCTCGACAACCTCCAAATCGACGAAGAAGTCGTTGGTGAAAACGCTTCGCTCCTGTCCAACCTTCGACACATGGGCTACACGCAAACTCAGTTGGTTCGCGACGTCCTCTATTCCAGTCGGGAGACAATCAACTTCGTACACGAAATCTATCGGCAGGCATTTCTGATGTCCTTTACATCGAAAAGTCAGATTGAAGCCATGCGGATTGCGATTTCGGTGTATCGGGACTGGATGAGCACGATTCCGCCTCCACCGTTCCTGTTGGAACCGGACACGAGTGAATCGTCACTTTCCGGAAGTGCACTGGAAGTACAGCAACCGGGCGCAAGGCCAACCAGTCAACGGCTTCGAACCGATTCCTATCTGGGAGCGATCTCCAAAGAAAACGTGATGATCCGAGCCGGATTGCAAAACGTCCTGCAAGTGTTCGTAACGAATGCGGTCAACGTATTCATGGTCAATACGGCTCATTTGAACATACATTTCCAATCAAAGACCAACAGCGATGGGTTCGCGACACCTCTAGATGAGCAGACAGACATCTGCAAGCGCGTATTGAACATCTACCGAACCATGGTCATGAAAACGCGGATGGAGGCGAAAACGTGGGAGCAACTTCTCTTGGTATTGCTGCAGGTAAGCTCCCTCTCTCGGTATATCAATCATCCAACCCTCCAATAAACGACTTTGTCTTTTTAGGTAACTTCCGTGATCCTCCAGAACTCCCCGCCCAACGCTAAGAAGAACAATCTGGGAGGTCGACTTGCTCAACCCATATTTCAAACTCTCATCGTCACCTGGATCCGTGCTCACACAAACGTCGTCGTAAACCCCGGCCTATGGGACAAATTTCTCAAAGTATTATCTTCGCTCACCCACCGAGAAGAACTGATTGTCGAATGGGACAAAACCATGCAGACCCTGACCCGAGTGCTAGCCCGACAGGTCTACAACATCAACCTCTCCGATCTTCCGTTGGATCGACTGGCCGAACAGAAGGGAAAACGAAAGCGCGGTACACCTTCCAACTGGACCCAGAACTCCACGACCAGCCAGGGTGACAAGCCGGAAAACATCATTGCACAGGGCATTAATAACGGAAAAACATCCATCGAAGAAACGTCCGGGGAAGATGTTAGAATCCATGGACCGGGCCACGCCGTAAGATCCATTCCAGGAACACCTTCCCTCAATCGAAGCTACAGCGAAGGGAGCTTGGCTCCTTTTCGGAAATCTCGCACACGCCGAAGAATACGCAATAAACATCAAGCGCAGAATTCGCACCAGCACGTATCCGCCCTCCCGATGACTGTCGAACACTCGTTGAACCGCATGATGTCGAACGCATCTGGGGGAGGATTAAGTATCAGCAACGAAAACCTCGATCTTTCAAGGTTTTCGCAATGTGACGAATCACTCGTAATGGGTGTTCCGACTCTACGGAGAGCTCTGTCTCTAGATTCGATTCGACCTTCATCAGGAAAAAACAGGGGAAACGATACCGATAGCTACCGATGTGGATCCCGTAGCCCTTCGCCAACGGCATCTAGTGGAATCGAAAGCGGCTCAATCAAGGATTCGCCGATGCAGATTGATGTACTAACGGCAGATAGCTCCAGTATCGATACGCAAGACGAGAACAGTTCTGTATCGGCTGATAGAAGATCGATCCTGGCCGGTGGAACGGCTCGTGGCTGGCTACCGGATGTAGCGGCAGTCATGTGGCGAAGAATGCTTGGTGCGTTGGGTGATGTCAACAAGATCCTGAACCCAAAGCTGCATGCACAAGTTTTCCAATACCTAGTTAACATGACGGAGGGTTTGATCAAAATCCGGATGAATCAAGGCATCTCAATGGACGGACAACCGATTCCAACGCCGTTGAATCTTGTTCCGCCCATCGCTCTGGTAGCTCCCTGGTGTTATGGAGCACTCACGCTGGATGGCCAATACAGCCAGGGTAAGCTCTACGCTATGCAGTTGCTTTGCACGATCGTTAAAAGTGGAGCTTCGTTGGGAAACAATCAACTTCCGTTGTTCTACCACGCTCTTCATCAAGCCCTCTCCGGAGAGGATCGTGCAATGGCCTATACTGCGCTGAGATATCTCGGTGGGCCTAGATTCCTTAGCTTACTTCTACCCGGTCACAGTCTTCTGCTCCTTGATCTAGTACACGCTTCAACCATTGTCCTCACATCTTCCGAAACTGGATCACATGCTCCCAGGGCACAAGTTGCCGGCTTACTTGGTTCTCTTCTTTGTTTTCCCAAAACCTCCCTTCCCGGACCGGTCCTTCAACCTTCGGAACCGAACATCGACCTCATGGAATGTCCTGATCTCCAGGAACACGTTCTGAACATAGTACTTCGCTGTGCCCGTCGTGAACCAACAGCCAAAGCACGATCAATCGCCATTTCATCGCTCGGTCAATGGGTCCTGCAGAACCTTACCAATCCGGCTATCTCACAACCGCAAGCCGCTACTACCGAGTCTACCTTCAAGCAGCGAATCCCTCTGCACCATTCCAGCGCAGCTTCCCACGGTGGTCGCGAAGAGCTGCCCATCAATCCACGTATCCGGGAAGCCTTTCAAGTGATCCTGCAAGCACTTCAGTTCAAACACCGAACCATAGCTCGGCTCGCGTCGGAAACACTAAAGCTATGCGCTGAACAAGGTCATCGAATCGAAAGGATAGATCGTCTACCCCAGCTCATCATCGACACCATCTGCCTGTCTCTCGAAATACAGAACGTTCCCCACCCCAAAGAATCTGACAAAACCGTACTCACTTCGTTGCTACTGACACTAGGCGAATTCTGTATGTCCCTCTCCGTGGAAACCCTTCAGCGACCGAAGACTTCCGACTCTGACGAACCGCTGATTCAGGTGGTGTTCAAAGTTCTGCACAAGATCGCCATGGGTATCCACAATGGCGAACGGATCAAGTTGTTCACGACGGACGAAGATTTTGATATGACGATCACTGTTGACGACGTACGGGAGCAGAGTTCGCCGATGGAACCCAGCTACCAGACGTCTGAATCGATTGCCAACTGCCAGTCGGCGATTCGGCTCTGTGCCAAAACCGTGGCAATGCATTTAATCACCAATTTGGGTCATTTTCCCATGGGTATCGGAGCAACCAGACTCAGTTCGTTGGTTGATGAACAGGACGATCTTACCGGTGGCAGCACAACTACATTACAGCGAGAGAATTCTGTTATGAGCAATCGCGATTCCTTGGAGTTGGGAGCCTCTCAAGTGTTAGTTTCGCCGAATATGCTGCTGCTGATGTTGAGTCCAGAGCTAGTGGCAAGTTTCATTGAGTTACCTGCGCTCAGGTTACCAGGTGGTGGAGCCACAGCTGGGCTTATCACTGCTAACAGACAGGTTCGGCTTTTGCTTCGAGATTTGAATGGCAAAGCGTGCTGGGATGCATCGATCTTGTATAAAGAGCCAAGTCCTGCGGGGGAAGACACCAGCAGACAAATGAAAGACAATTCACCATCTGCCGAAAAGCAGAACTCTACATTCCAATTTCGAACTGGTAGCAGTGGATCTTCAAGGATGTTCGCTGGTGCCGCTGCTTCGATTGATCCCATGATGTCTACCGTAGGCCTTCCGATGGCTCCACTTCGGCATACTCTCCGACATAGACCTGTTCATCAGTTACCAGTCGCCAAAGACTTGGCTCACGATTTGGACCAACTGGACGACCTTCTGCAATACATCGGCTATACGAGTCCCGAGTGTCTGGACGCAAATGGTTCCCCATTGAATACGGCTGGTCCGTCACCTTTGGGACCCCCACTGGAAGCACAAACCATTTCCATTATTCTGAACCAGCGAGCTATCGAAACGGAGTACATCGCTCGACAAAATGCTGCGGTTGGTCTTCTCGGAGAATCTCCGGCCTATAGTTTCGGTGGTTCCGTTGGTTACACGTCCTTTATTGATGACAATGCTCAACCGGCTGCTGTGGGATCTAGCGGAACTCTTGCAACAAACAGATTCAACATCTCTCAGTCCGGAAGTGACCGAACGGGCTTGTCAACCAGCGGCAGCTCCCAACAAGAGACGAAACCATTCCAGTTCGGGCGTATCCTGTTCAGTCAACTTGGCCTTGCCGGCTGGGAACGTCGGAAGCGGACCCATTTGCTGCAGCGAACTGACAAGCTGCTTCGGGAGCTACGCAATCTGGACAACCAAAAATGTCGCGAAACGCACAAAATGGCTGTGATCTACGTCGCCAATGGACAGGAGGATAAGAACAGTATTCTGCGCAATGCTTGCGGTAGCAGCACTTATGAGATGTTTGTTTCGGCTCTGGGGTGGGAAGTGGAGTTGGAGTCTCACAACGGATTCCTGGGAGGACTGCCGCGGCAAGGCTGTGGTCAAACGGCTCCCTATTACGCGACGCCGTTCCTGGAGGTGATCTTCCACGTCTCGACCCGGATGCCAACGGACACTTCGGAGGCGATTTTGAACAAGACGCGACATCTGGGCAACGACGAGGTGCATATTGTTTGGAGCGAGCATAGCCGAGACTACCGGAGAGACATCCTGCCGACGGAGTTCTGCGATGTGTTGATAGTGATCTATCCGTTGAAGAGTGGGCTGTTCCGGGTGACGGTCAGCAAGAAGCCGGAAGTTTCGTGGTTTGGGCCGCTGTCTGATGAGGTGGTCGTAGGGGGTTCGTGTCTAGCCAGCTTGGTACGGGCTTCGGCGATCAATGCGAGTCGTGCGAAGAGGACATCGCTGACGCTGTATCAGCAGTAGTAAGTTTGATACTTGAGGGTTGTTTGGAAAGTGTGATGTTAAGAGATTGTTTGTTTGTTTTTAGCTACGAGGAGCGGAACCGCTCGCTGGAAACGGTAGCGAGTCGTCACAAGGAGAACAACACCTTCGAAGACTTTACGGCGAGAATATTCAGCCCGATACCGCCGCAGGGGACGGTTACCGGGGGGATGATCATCGGTGGCGGATCGACGGCTGGAAGCGCTCCGCTGGCGGCAGCTCTCATCGATCACCACAGCCGGACGATGTCGAAGAGTAAGTGAACCCTTATAGGATTAATAATCATTATGGAGGGTTGTTGCTTGGGTGTTTCCATAGTACATTCACCGGGATTGTTTATGATAAAAAAAATGAAGTTGTGTTATTGGCCAAGTACGATTCTACGGTGATATTCGACTGTGCAGAAAATAGTCTCGACTAGATGATGTATTTTCTTTCCTTTACATACAAGTAGTAGGAATGGCGGCTTCGTCCATGTTTACTATTCTCGGCAACCATCAAAACAGCTCACTGAATATATTCTCGGCAACCATCAAAACAGCTCACTGAATATATTCAGCAGTTCAAATCGAACCAGGCCTATGACAAGGACCACTTTTTCACGTAGACAACATCCCAGTAAACTCAGCTGTCAAAATAATGTCAACATTGTAAGTTGTGTCTGTTGTTGCTCGTTTTCGTTGTGCACGTTATACAAAGCAGAAATATCGCTTTATGTGGTGTTTCACATCAAAACAAACAACCAAAACAAATGATTAGACTTTTATTTGACAGCTGACAGCGGGCCCAAATCAATATAGGCCCAGGACATCCTGCTTACTGTCAATCACTGCTATTGATATAGGCTTGTTAATGGCCTGAATCGAACGATAGCCAAATAAAAAAGACTGCCGACAAAAGTTACAATCACTTGAGAAGTTTGGCGTTTTATAAAAACATATTAGAACCGTTCTGGATAATTCTGTCAATTGTTATAGATGTAAGATCGCAGAGCAAATAAAAGTAAGGGCTGGGCTACAATGGGGAGCGCAACGGCGCGGTGCGGCAGTTTTTGACATAAAATATATGGATTAACTGTCAAAAGCTGCCGCTACGCGCCGTTGCGCTCCTCATTGTATCTGGGCCTTAAACAAGCATAGACGTCAGATGTGTGCACGATGCTACGAAAATACTCATAAAAGGGTGTAATTGGATTAGCTTCCCTAGAATAGCTAAATCCCCCTATTTTAATTTGTTTCTGAACATTCCTGTTTTCGACTTAATATCACCATAAGTGTGGTTAATGTTTTCGCTCTAAACATCATTATAAACTTCTCCAAGATTATGGAGGTGGTTCTATTGACTATATAAACTGAGTTTCGAACATTCACTTTTAAATTTGCTTCTAAATGACTTTATTATTTTCGGTCAAGTTGTCAAGCTTCAGTCCTCGCTGGCGAATCAACCCAGGAGGCTGTAAGTCACTTTAATAATGATTGAAAGCTCCCCCTTGACTCCTACACTGAGGAAATAATTCGTTCGAAGTTCATACGAAATGCTTATGGATTTTAACCAAAAGAATTTACTTTGAACATCATACGATAGCACTATGAAAGCACGCCTTTGATATCGTGTATGATTTTTGAAATATATTGCTATGGTTTCCATAGATGTGTCGTATGAAAATAGTACATTATGAATATGAAATTTATATTTCATTCGTATGAATTGTGAACGAATGAAATACGGAATATAATCATGTGATATGTATGCAATACATCATAAATATTAATGTTCTTTCAGATTTTTTTTTTTTTTTTAAATAAATTTAGCTAAATAAAACAAACAATCCTAAATTGGATCAATAAAAATAAATCAACCCACAATTGAGAAAATACAAATTTATATTTATTTCAAACGTTTTGATTCTTACACTTAAACTTGAACAGTTCTAGTTATACTTAAACATTATAAAATTACATTGAAGCTTTGCTTAGGTCGAAAATAGTAATTATTGTTAATGTTGATAATAGAAAATGGTGGTCCATCAATCTTATCAATTGTACACAGATAAATGCACAGATAATGCACATAAAGGGAATGCTAGATTTGCCAAAATATAATGAAATATTTCGTGTAAATTTAAGCCAGATAACGCCTGAATCCTGCCTGTTGTATGAAAGATTGCCAATATTGTTGTATGGCACATGAAAAGTTGCAAACAATTTCGTTGTTTACGCCTCCTTTAGCTTGGATTTAAACGAGGGGATATTTCACACGCTTGTTAAAATTAATAATTTTTTTCTGTGTAACCAATATCATTTCATCTGTTCGTTGAGTCGCGTTTCTGGCTAAAAAATGATTATCGAATCCACCGGAGATCCCTTTTCTAGAAACTATGTAGATCGATTCACCATGCTCGATAAATTCTTCAATTTCCAATAATTGATTTGTTGAGTTTGTCGTTAAAAACTGGCCTGAATTAAATTGCGTCCCTTTATATGTACACAGTGATGCAAAATTGACAACTTGATTAACGTTTAAATAGTGTGTTGCATTCAGCTTATCGAAATATGGTCTCGTATTAAGTTGATGTGGCTTAAAGTTGCCTTCCAAATTCCTTTTGAAAAATAAACTGTGATACAGATCATTTGCAAACTGCAGACACGATTTAACACATAACGTATACGCAATGTTTACACGAGAAGTAATCACAAGGGAATACTCTTTGAATCCTTGGTGTTTTGATTCGTTTCTAAAACACATCATGTAAACAACAGGGCCACTATCTTCTATGACTTTTGGATAATGAACCAAAAAGTGATGTTTTGGTTTTAAATGTTCATTAAAGAGTTCAATGTATGAATGATGATGCGGTCTTACCAATTCTGTAAGTTCGATTATGTCATTCTTGGTGAACGCATTAGAAAGTATTTTATCAGTCATTTTGATCAAAGTTTTACAATAGTCATAAACTACGTCATCCGTAGGACCAAATGGGCCAACAATAAATGTGAAATTTCGACAGAGAGCTCGCATTTCATCAGATGTCATTCTCATTGTTACCGTTTTAGACTTGGTAACTTTGTTGTAAATCTCGTTAAAGTCTGGTATACGGCGCAATCCTGTATCTGAAGATTATAGGCCTACGAAATACTAGCGCATGTTCAAGTCAGCTAGTTTGAAGTATTGTTTAGTGTAAATAAAATAATTCAAAGCAGAAGTCAAGCCATATTTGCAAACACCTCCACTGAATAGACCGTGCATTCCGTCTACACTATAGTATTGTTGATTACATGAAACGATGGTAAATCGTTAGATTTTGAATTTCCTGCTATTCCTGTTTCAGAATGTTTGTCAATGGCAACATCTTCATTGTAGTTACTAATCGTTCGCAAGCAGTCTTTATGTCCTGTACAATCCTTTTGCAGTTGTTGCTTGGGTTTTCTGCAAAACCTACAATAATATGTTGAATTAAAACTACACGATAGAGACAGCAATGAATGAACTCCTAAGTTGTCTCCTTGGAATAAGCAGAGAATAAATCTAACTTTTATATCGACTCCTTCTAAGTTCATTGTCAGTCCTCCTTCTTCAAGACTCATGAAAGGCATTATTAATTGTTCTATTAACTTGTTTACTTTTGAGGTTTGAATAGCTTTTTTTCGAATGATGCCTGCTACGAAAATATTGCACAATTTAGACATATGTTCTTCCGGCAATATTGGAAATGTATAGTAAATCCCACATAATGAATCAACTTTATTATGTGGTCCTTGCGAATCGTTGATTTCAAAATCATCTGCGTACATCCATATTGGTATTAGATAACTACCGTATTGCTCGCAAGAATAGTTCGCTTTAATTTCGGTCCACACTCTACCATTCACAAAATGCCGTATTTCTGTTGATTGTTCTAGTGATTTTATTCGGTTGAGAGTTTTGCTCAGCATTCCCGTAGTTTCAAAAAACTGTTTGATTTGGAAGTGAATAGGATTTATGACCAAACATGACTTGCGACTGCATGATTCTTTTTCTTTTAAATATCTACATTTATCTTCGTCCAGCTCAATAACTGTGGGTTGTTCAAATATCCCTCGATCATTTAACACCCTAAACAAAAAAAAATCGCTTTTTATAGACTGAAACGATGTTTTCATTAAATTTAAACAAGTTTCTAAGTTATAATCAGTTTCAGGATTGGCTGTCTTAACATTTAATGATTTAATGCATTCAGCAAACTTCGTACACATTTCTTGGGTTGCTGCCTGAACCTCTCGAACATCTTGCCTTGAAAAAGTCGTCCTTTTGTGCATATTCAGAGTCATCGAAATAGCCGATTCTTTTATCTTTTGCTGATTCAACAAAAGCTGATGTTTGTCATTATCTTCTATTTTTTGTACCTTAGTAGGTGTTGTATAACAATCTGTACGGTACGATGTACTGACATTGGGCGATGAACATTCGGCTTCATGTAGCGCGTTAGGACCTTTTACGGGTGGAAAACGATGAAGTTTAAAATGTCGTTTAAAAGGGTACGTCTTGGTGAACAGCTGTTGGCAACCGGGATATGTGCATCGGTATTCGAAGTAGGATGGGGGCCTGTGACCATCGAGATGCTCTAGAAAATTTTCCACCGACGAAAACTGAACTGAGAAATCCGCAAAACAACATGTTACGAGTATGATTCGATGAATTTGATCAAGTTTTTGATAGACACGTACGAGCTGGCTTCATCAATGCTGTAGACGTATTTCAATATGTCTTTAATGTGTGGATACTTCTGCAACAGACTTGGTATTTTCTTGCGGTCACCAAGCAAGGTTTTTCTGTCTGGAAAGGTTGTTTCCCACTAACACAGAACGTTAGCCCACGGAAGATGGTTCAGTTGGAGCCATGAAATACTGTTCAGTATTTCGGGAGCGTGTACAGTATCAGAGATCGCTGACGGTGTCTGACGTTTTTCTTCGTCGTTCAATCTCCTACTGTCGGCTTGGCGAACATAATTTATTCGGCTGTACAGCTTTCCTTGCGGATTCCCTTTTCTCGGAATGAAGTACGTGTCCTGAAAAAAATGTATACCGTTACATGCAAAAAAATTGGTGATATTTTCACATCGTTATTACTTTTTGCTCTCTTTTGAACACTTTCAAAATGACAGGGGCATAACCGTCTAAGAGCTGCGATGTTGTTTTTCGTTTTCGTGAAAGATGGTACCTGGCTACAACATCAGTCACAAATCTTTGGCCCTCGATGGATAGCTCCAGGTCTTCAGCATTTTGCAGCAGCTTCGTTCCAAACACTGATCGTTTTAGATGATTTTTAGAACGTCTGGTGAAAACAAAAGAGAACCGTCCTCGTCATCAACCTGCAAAGAAACAACAAAACAGATAAATATACCATGTATAAGGCCAGTCACAACATATCAGAGCCCTCTTCCCCCTAAAATGCTACGTCATTTAAGTATGATCACTTGCCAGACGCTGCTGTTAGTTTGGGTGAGTGCTCGGAGGATCGTGAGAAATCGACGATAAAAGTCATTGTTTACGTTTGTCCTTAGGCCCTAAATAAATGTTACTCATGAACTTACATGCTCGGTTTTCAATGCACTGCGGGTCCCCTCAACCGTGCCTGATCTAAACTCTGTCTGGTTATGTAGATCAGTATCAATGGGGCTACAACTCAAGTTGCGGTTGAGGCCACTGCTTTCACCGAAAAATGACCCCTCAGCTTCACCAGAACTATCTGTTGGATGGATGTTAGGCAACTGCTTTTGTCGTCGACTGTCTTTTCTTGCACACTTTCTTCACTACAACCATCCGGGTGGTTGTTGGTGCCACTGTCTTCGCCTAGTACTGCCTCTGTAGCTACTTTCTCTTCTGAAAAAACTATTTGCGTGGCTGGTTAAGGCCACTTCCTTCGCCTTCAACACTCGCGATCGTGTCGGAGATGCCAGGCTGTCCGCCGTATCTTTTGATGGTAGATAAATTCTGGAAAAAGAACTTCAAAATAAATATTTTCTAAATAAAGTTTCGCACTCGCCACTCCGAAATAAATGCCCAAATCAGTTGATATTGGCACGAGACAAAGCTTGCAATATTTTATCCTTGCTCCTCGTTATTAAAGCTGCTGTGTTCACACCACACTCTATAATTTTAGTAAATCAATGAAAAAAATGACAATACAGACCTGAAATATATTTTATCACCGAACTTAGCGTTTTTTTACCTCTGAATACAGGCAAACTTTCCGCCGGAATTTTTAGATCCGCTATCAATTTCTGTTAGTACGCCATCTTGTTTTACTCTGAAAAAAACGTCGCGCCATCGTTTCATACGAACGACGCTTGATTATTTTCATACAAGGCGAATCAATGAAAATCATAGTAGTTTCGTATGAAATTTAAACGCGCTTCATAAGAAAAGTATAATTGACACGTGAATTTTGTATAAGACTGCTAGCTATGGAAAACATACCGATCGTATGAAATCCTTTCAGGAGCTTAAAATCTTAGTGCTAATTTCCTCAGTGTACCATAAAACACATCATCTAAAACTTCATCTCATCTCTTCATCGCAGCTTGGATCCACCACCCGGAAATGGTTGCCACGGCACGCGAGGTAACCCAGCAAACGGTCATGGCATCCAGCGGCAGCTCGCTGGATCAGTCTTCGCCTCGTCCGCTGCGAAAACTCCACCACACGTTCAAACCGAACACCGCGAAGCAACCGAAGGTGACGGCCGTTACGGCGGGACCTACCGGAGGCACGGGTGGTTTGCCGACCCTCGGCCTTCATCACTATCCGTCTACCCCGCCGGAAAGTCCCACCCTACCTGGTCGCACTAAGTTCAAATGAGACTGGTGGTAGCTTCTGGCCAGTACCAGTAGCAGCGAGGAAGACCTGTACAGTTCGGACTTTTCGGATCACCATCAGCACCATCCCCACCATCATCAGTATCAACCGGTGCGGGGCGCCATGGAGAAGGTTGGTATTTCCGGTTGCTTTTGTGGCAAATGAATCACGCGCATTGTAGCTTTAAACACACACACACTAAGGAAATCAAAAATCAAGTATCAAAACAAAACACACGATTGTGAGATGAATGCGTCCATTTAGTTTTACTCTGTTTACCTTTTAGTTCTTTGCTATTTAACATTATTGAAACTATTTTTTTGTCCGTTTATGTTTGATTTTATGACCCGTCTTTTTAAGTTTCGTTGTATTTAGTTTAACCTATATATCTGACGCGTTACTAAGAGAAGTTTTTATAACTTAACATCCATTTGGTTAGATTGGTAGCTAGCTCAAAATGGGACACAAAATATTCTACGAATAAATTTCTTGCACACTCCAAACTGAAAAAAAGTACTCCACTTTGAAAAGTATTGTAGAATTTATGTTATGCATATGGTAAAAACGAAATTTTGACGGTCAATGGGCGGCGAATTCTACCCTTTTTTCCGTCCCGGATTGTATTCGATTGTATTTATTGCTTGAGGCAACTGTTTTCCGTTCTTTTTCCCTCCTTCTGATCGTTATTTATTAATACAATTTAACAAGTGGATGCTAAATAGCCCACAAACTGACGTTAAACCTTTTCTAACTGAAGTAAATTTAACATAATTAAAACACATAGCTTAGGATTATTAATATACATGAAAAAAAAACCTATTTAATTCAAAATGAAACAAAGAAACGGTGACTGGAAGATTTACAGCTGTTTAGTAGTAGGTATGAGTATTTTTTTATATGAATCTTTGACACTGATGTACGAGAGCTCGAATGGAGGGTTATTTAAATAACCGCTTTAATGAAACACAAAAAACAAATGGAACGACTAAACTGCAAATGTTTGTTTGCTTTCGTTTTTACCCCCTCCTCCTCCGACGCTGACACGAGAAGAGCAGGAAAAACAGGAGCAGCTAAAATACCCTGAGTTATAATTTACAGACTAATCGCGTTTGATGAAGAAGATGAAACTGTTCGATAATTTATTAACTTTCTGAAGAGAAGCAAACAAAAAACATTAACTTAATAAAAGAAGCAAGCGACATTATGCTGCTGAATAAAATGACCCAATGTTGTTTTTTGTCTATGCACTTTTGCAGGTCACATCTAGCAGGGAAAGAAAGCCCTTTCGAACGATGATGACAATCTGGAGTGAAGTATCACAAGTCCTGGTCGGCGATGCTATGGTAACGAAGGTAAGTGTTTATTTTTGCTAACTTGAAAACTCTCTCGAAGGTTATGGGTCATTAGGCCGAATGGGTCATTAAGCCGCAATGGTCGCTGAGCTGAACGAATGACTGATCATTCATTTATCGGTTTCTGTTTGCTTGGAACCGCTATCTGTTCTAATTTCAAAGATGGAACAAGCATCAACGAGGAATGTAAGCAGAATATGCTTATGATTGAAAGAAGGATAAATCCCATGACAATTATTTGATTTTTATCTCAATGATTACGAGAAAACCTATATTTAATCTTCATGCTAACAAATAGAAAATTTTGAAATTGAAATGAACTGCTCATGGATCAAAGAAGTTCAGTTGTTTCATGTCTCAAAAATATCAAGTTAAATTCTCAGATGGCGAGTTTTTAAATTAGAAACAACTGCTCATAATTTAAAAAAGGATAAAGTTCCAATTATTGTTCATTGTTTCAAATTACAATTATCAAACAACTAAGTTTTATTTGATGTAGAAGGAGATGTTTGCTCATCACCATGAGGCACCAAGAGGGGACAGTAATGTTTGCTAGAATGAAAGATATGAAGTGAAAATGTTGCAATTTTCGTCAGTGTACGGTAGGTTGAAAATTGAAGTAGTGAATTGAGCGAAAGGGCATGGGTAAAGTAGTACTCGAACCAAGGACCAATGAACCAACGAACAATTAGAGTATGTAAAACCCAAAAATGGTGGTAACCATTAATCCTACTGGTGGGGACCAGCATCGCAACGCTTCACGGTATTTCTCTCCGAGGTCTCTACGTTAGAGATGACGAGAAAAAACTTGAGTGATATCAGACGTTGCGAATCAAAACAAACCCAAAAAAGAGAGAGTTCCTCTCCCATGTGCGCATCAAAACAGAGTGCATACAAACTACCGCTAGAAACTATCACATAGCTATCAGTAGTACATGAGCGCGTACCAACACGTTATTTTTGCCTGTTGAGGTGGCGGATTCGTCCGTGCATCGACCTACCCCGCAGTGGGATGTTAGGCAAAGGTAACGTCGTTTGTTCGAGTTCTACTTTACCCATACCCAAAATTGAGCGAAAGGCAATTTTCAATACTTCTATTCTATTTCCAACCTACCGTACACTGACGCGACTTTCAACACTTTCTCTTCATATCTTTCATTCTAGCAAACATTACTGTCCACTCTGGGTACCTCATGGTGATGATCGAACATCTCCTTCTACATCATAATCGTTACTCCACGCACGAAGAATACAAAACATTACAATTAGAGTGTGTAAGTTCTAATTTCAACTGTTAGCAGGATGTGACTTTGAAATAGAAAGCAAACCTTTTAATTCAAAGAAGAAGAAATCTCTCAAAACAGTTCGTTGGTTTATTGTTTAAAAATTTAAAGAAATACTAAATTTGATTTTCCAAAAGGAGGTAGATTGAATGTTTCGAAATCGGGAAGATCTGCTAGATGCTGTTCGGTTGAAAGAAGGAATGATTGTTCATTGATTTAATTTCTAGAGGATTTAAAAAAATAACAAATTCAATCTTCTTCTTTTTTCATTCAATCTTCCACATGCCACGTTGGCAGATTGGTACTTCCCATTTTATCTTCAGTCATATCACCTCACACGCGGGGCAGAATAAGGATGGTAACCCTAGTAGAACACTTGTTGCTACTTAGTATAAGTAACTGCAATGTGACTCAATTAGGTCACAATCAAGTTACTGCAGCCAATTATGACATATTTATGCTGCTTAGGACGGGTGGCACAGACCTTACTTGATCCGGAAATCTACCGTAGGCCGCTCCAGTTACAAAAAATGAAAGATGCGGTATTTAATCGAACAAATCGATGAATCGCAAAGACAATGATGAACTGCGATTGTTATCAACCTGTTCAATAAACCGTTTGTGTAGTTCCTGTATTACAATACGGGCAACGAGAGGTTGTCCCCTAGCAGCAGTCCTCTCACCACTTCCGTAGTTGTAGACGATCTTCTAAGAAGCTCAGAGGAAACAGGTTTCGAGGTTGTAGGCTTTGCAGACGATACAGTCATTATAGTGAGAGTAAAGTTTGACAATATCATTCCAGAGGGAAATGTAATGGTCCTTAAAATTTACCCAGTCTTGGTGTATTCAAAATGGCTTTAGAATAAATCCATTATAAGTAGTAATTGTGCCTTTCACCATGCAGGAAAAGGAAGTTGAATCTAAAAGATTTTCAGCTAAGGGGGTTAGAAATTCATCTTAGTGAACAGGTTAAATACCTGGGAGTGATACTAGATGACAAACTGAACTGGAATGCTCATATTGAGTGTGTGATAGGTAAGCCAACCAGTGCTTTCTGAATATGCTCAAAAACATTTGACAGATAATGGGGGTTTAAATTAAAAAAACGATGTGGAATCGCTTCAAATTGCTCAAATGAAATTTTTCACTGGCTTTTTCCGGATTCTGTACGATTAGATTCAGGAAATAATATATAAATAAGCACTGGTGTCTGTTTCCGGCTGTTCGAATCGTAATCAATTTAGAGCACAAAATCTCAAACTGAGCTTACCAAAAATATTCTAAGTCCGCGTAAACAAGCTCCCTGAACCAACCAAACTGCATTGATGACGCCATCGTGCAATGATCTATTCACAGGATTTAAACAATATACTTTTAAGAGGAGCTGTGCAAAATATGGTTAATTTCTATGCAGTGGGAAAATGTAAGTAATAAGGAAAGTATCGAAAATAAGCTATCCACGTACATGTTAGTCCTCGAAGATCTTGAGTGGCTGAGGGTCTAGCAACTTCAGTTCTCCAAATAGCTTGCAGGTCCATAGAACTTCGCATATGCAGTAAGCCAGGACACAGCACTCGGCCTCGGTAGAGGAGAGCGCCACGGTTCTCTGCTTTTTGGAACTCCACACCGTCTTTGATCCGTAAATCTGTAACAGATACCCGGAAGTAGAATGACGATCGTTAATGTCGGCCGCCCAGCTAGCATCCGCGAATCCAACGATCTGGTAATCTGTTTCACTTCTTGAATAGACCAAACCAAAGTTCGACGTAGGATCCGCAGGATGGAACTGGGCCTGGCTGAAGAAGGATACTGCCGCACTCAAATCCGGACGGGAAATCACTACCAAGTACGTTAGGCAGCCGATGAGTTCTCGATATGGCTTATCCAGGTGTTGATTAACCAGTGGCTTCTCGACATGCGGGTTGGACTCCATGGGGGTACGTGACGGTTTGCACGTTCCCATACCAAATCGATTCAGGACTGCGTCAATGTAGTACGGCTGACTCAGCTTCATGACACCTTTCTTGCGGTTACGATCAATCTGCAGGACCAAGAACACTCGAGCTTCTCAAAGATCCAGCATTTTAAACTCTTCCTGAAGCATCCGTTTAACCATCACAATACTACTCAGATTCTTCGAAATGTTCAGATCACCAACGTAAAGCAGTAGATAAACAGGACCATCTGTTCCTTTCCATACATAGAGGCAACGGTCTTCTTCACATCGCTGGAAACCACACTTGACCATAAATTCATCAAAACGATCGTTCCAGGCTTTCGACGCTCCTGCACAGACCCATTCGAGTTGAACTCCATTCGGAAAACACACTTGAAGTCGATTGGCCTGCACCCTGCTGGCATATCTACTAACTTTCATGTTTCGTTATAAGCCAACGATCTCAGCTCGTCATCCCCAGCTCGCTTCCAATCTGGCCAATCATCAAATTGCTTCAGCTCTTCTATAGTGTCCGGAATACTCTCAACATAGTTCTCCGCATTCCGTGCAAACGTCATGGACGAATAAACATCCAGCTTTGCGGGTGGCTTTCGAATGCGATCGCTTCGACGTAGAATACGAGCCTCTGAAGATTCTGCCTCCGGGTCTTCGCTTTCGCCAGCTTCCGCATCACTTTAATTCCAACTACCTTTGCTTATCTTGACAGAAACGCGTATTTCGTCTACAATGTTCAGACTTCTTCAGTGTCTCGTACTAATAACTCGACTTCTGTTCTTCTCTTCTGTTGTTTTGGTGTCACCGTCCTGGAAACACCATTCGAAGATTCATCGAAACGTTGCTCAATTGGTCCGATCAACTGTAGGTTATAGTTTGCGCTTGATGACGAAACGGGATCACCCAACGAACATCCTTCCTGACCCGGTACAGCTTGCTGATTGCTACATACAGGGTGCGGCAGAAAATAATACGAAAATTTGTTCTATTTCTTTCAAATCCAATTTTCAACTAATTCAAGCAATAATATCAACATTTTCGAGTGCAGTTATCTTTGTAAAGTCCTTTTAAACGAATTTATTCAATGTGCCTTCCATTTTTATTAATAACATCCTCGAGTCGACGCCGGAAGCCAGAGCATGCCTTTCAGACGTAGTCCCCCGACATCGACTGCCATGTGCGTGTTGTGGTTGACTTCAGGGTTTTCACACTAGGGTGTGATGTATTGCAGGCTCCAACGGATTAAGATCTGGACTGCTAGGGGGCCACAAATCCTTCGGCAAAAACTTCATGTTATCGTTCAACCATTGTTGGGTTCGATTGGACGTGTGACACGGCGCTTCATCCTGCTTTAGGACAACGTTTTGGTCCTTTAAAATAGCACTTGGTCCTTTAAAATACCGATACACACTTCGGTATTGATTTTAACTCCAGCATCAATGAAAACAGGCGGCATTTTCAAACCGTTGGACGCCTCCAAGCCAAACATCATGACACCAACCGGATGTTTGGTTTAAAATTTGAATTTTACTTTTTCCGGAACGTTCTCATTTTCTGCGGTGAAATGAACCGGTCCGTGAGGCTGTTGACCACAGCATCGATGCTGAAAAGCTTTTCGTCGGAGAACAGGATTATCATTTTTTCCTTCTTCAACAAGGAAAGCATTCTCTTGGAACGAGTCACTCGTAGTTCGTTGACCCAGTCCGTAATCAAGTGGCGTTTCACTCTGGCTCTGGAAGATGCATGCAGATCTTCTTTGATGATTCTCCGCATGGATTTCTCCGAAATATTGGCTTCCTTTGCAACTATAAATTAGAAGAAAAATTAGTAATCTCCATTTAATTCCAGCTACCTTTGCTTATCTTCGACAGATACGAGTATTTCGTCTACAATGTGCAGACTTCTTCAGTGTCTCGTACTAATAGTCGAGTTATTAGTACGAGGCACTGAAGAAGTCTGCACATTGTAGACGAAATACGCGTATCTGTCGAAGATAAGCAAAGGTAGTTGGAATTAAATGGAGATTACTAATTTTTCTTCTAATTTATAGTTACAAGTATTCCACTAAACAGCTCAAACCCTCTAGGATTCCTTTGCAAGTTTTCTTATGGAACACACCGGGTTGCGAGCAATTTTTGCACGGCGTGCGTGCAAAGTGCGGACGTCCGCTTCCGCTGCTTAGGACCATCCTGCAGGGACTTTTTTATGCGGTAAACTGTTGCTAAATGGCACCCTACCACCTTGGCAATCTCTTTCGACTTCTTCTGGGCGAGCAACAAACTGGTGATCACTTCTTTCGCGAACATTTTGACGAATTTGCAATAAAACAAATAGAATGTTTGGATGCAGTACTGGAAAGTAAACATAAACAAATACACTTTCGACAGAATTTAGTCACTAGCTACACGAATGAACTCAATACTAAAGTTTGAACATTTCTGCATTATTTTCTGCAGCACCCTGTGCCCTTGTCGAGAGGGAGTAACGGCAAACGATGCTCCATAGAAAGGGTTTCCAGCACCGTGACTAGCTGATCATACGACTTCGGCATCGTTTGTAGAAGGTAGCCTTCTGCTATCAAATTCTCATGCAACTTGATTGCGATCGAATCCAGGTCCCGAACCATTCGGTCGAACACCAGCAACGACTGCATAGATGTCCCTTCGTCATACTTCATTGCCGACAATCGCTTCATCAGGTAGAACTGCCCGGAGATTCCCTCCCGAGCAAACGATGTTTCGAGTGTCTTCCAAATATATATTCTAACTGCGAGTCAGCGATGTTCCGAAAGAGTGCCGATTTACATTTGATTTCCTTCTTGAGACGGTCCGTCAGAAGCTTCTCCTTGTTCCTTTTATTTTCAGCAGTATCATTGGCGAGGATCTGCTATTCCGGAACATTTTCCGCTTCACCGCGTACTCTTTAAGAAGGATTCCCATCCGGAGGCACCAGTTGGCGTAGTTGAATCCATCAAAGAGGTAAATTTTCTTGTCCTCTCCCATCGTATTCGAACATGCAGTGGGGCTAGGGCTGCTGGGCTCATAACCTGAGAACGGATGATGAAGAAATAAATAAACACGTGTTCTACGTTGTTAAAGGGCGAAAACGAAATTATTGCGACACATTCAACAGGGCATAACTTTTTTACCATTGGGTAAAAATCAACCAAATTCTGCACACTTTCTCATTGATGTGTATTGTTTACATGCTGTCAAACTCGAAGTCGTGTTTTTCGATTCAACGAAAATGGAGGTGAACCAACGCGTGTCGAGAGAACAAATTCTTTCCAAACACCTGGAATTTCCTGACCTGTCGCACCGGCAGTTGGGAAAAATGTTGAACATTCACCATTCAACCGTCTCCAGAGTGTTGAAGCGGTTCCAGGAGCGGTTGACGTTGGACCACGGCAAAGGAGCTGGAAGAAAACCGGGACCGGAGAACAAAAAGACGGAGGGAAAGGTGAAGCGGATGATTAAAGCAAATCCCAACGTCTCAAGCCGTAATTTGGCCAAAAAGATCGACATGTCGCAGAGCTACGTCCAGAATGCAAAAAAGAGAGCTGGACTACATACATACAAGGTACAGAACTTCCCAAACCGCCATGAGCGGCAACAATCGACGGCTGAAATTCGGGCACGGAAGCTCTACGAGAAGATGCTGACAAAATATGGCTGCTGTGTGATGGACGACGAAACGTATATAAAACCCGATTTTAAGCAAATTCCGGGGTTGGAGTTTTTCACCGGCAAGAGCAACTTCTATGTGGACGACAAATTTAAGAAGAAGAAAATGTCAGCAGCACGACGAAGCTCCGCAATTTGAGCAGATTTGGCGTCATGCCACTATTCTGAAAGTGTCCTGGAGTGGTATGAGGCCAATTCTGTCCATTTTGTTCCAAAGGACATGAATCCGCCAAACTGTCCGGAGCTGCGCCCGGTGGAGCAGTACTGGGCAATGATGAAGCGGAAACTTCGGAAGAGCAAGAAGACAGTCAAAGACGAGAAGGACATGTTAAGAAAATGGAAAAAAAAACTGAGAAACTGGTACCGGATGACACTGTAAAGACTTTGATGGAGTGGTTTGTTGTATGATAGAAGAAAAATCCAAAACTTCACAATAGGGACTTTATTTTGATTTATTTTTTATTTTGCTGGAATTGTCTTTATTGAGTAGTTTTGGATTTTTCTTACATCATACAACAAACCGCTTTAAATTAGAATTTCATTTGAATTTATTGGAAGCATTTTAAAATGCTCGTCCTATACACTTTAACATGGGAGCTGTCAGATTTATCACCACTCGGCGTCTTCTTCCTTTTTCAACCTGAATTCGTCAATAAAGCAAGAACTGAAGACCTGCAAGAAGTAGAAAATCGCCAAACAAAGTGCAGAACAGAAGCAACGTGCAGCAACAAGGGCCCGGATGATGGACGACGCGACCTATGTCAAAGAGGACACAAAAACTCTCACAAAAATTCCTCTGCCGTCGTAGGGGAGAATGTAAGCGATGTTAACAGGATGTTCCTGCGATATGAAGTCTACCATTTTTTACGCTCCCGGAACAATCAATGCGGAAATCTATCGATCTGAGTGTCTTCAGAAGAGGTCGCTGCCTTTTTATCCGAAGCAGTACGCCTCCACTGTTTTTGCCGGAATTAAGCGTCGGCGCATTACGCCAAAACAACTCTCAATTGACTCACGGAAAAGGGTATAGATTTCGTTGAGAAAGACATCAATCCGCCAAATTGCCCTCAGCTTCGCCTCAGCATCGAACGCTTTTGGGCGATTGTGAAGAGGGTCTTCAAAAATACTGGTAATGTAGCCGAGAATATGCAGGGGTTTAAAAAAAAATGGGCTAAGGCGTCAAAACGTTGTGTTGAAACACTTGTCCGGAGCTTGAAAAAATCGCATATTCGTGAAAGAATGTTATTAATTCCATCCGGTCTTCACAATGTTTAAGTGCAATCCCATAAAATAAGAAATCACCAATTTGTTTGAATAAAACATCTTTTTTTTTAAATGATATGATGGAAAAAATATGTGGATAACTTATTTTTGATACAGTCCTTAATTCCGTCCATTTATTAAGCAGAGGCTTGTATTGATAATTTTCGATCGAATATGGCAGTTCGGAAGTTGAATAGAAGTGGTTGAAATTGAGTAAATGGCCGTTTTAAGTTATACTTTCGGTTGCTTGGCGTAGATCTTAAACGCATCGGTACTTTCCAGCAGCCGGTTTCATTCACTGACCTAGGATCTAGTAAACCAAATTTGAAAATTTATTTAGTTGCTAAGCGATTGATCGACGACGACGACAACAACGAAAGTACAAAGCAAAGTCTACTTCTACAAGATAAAATCAAAGACAGCATCCCCGGCAAGCCCAGCTACCCGCGCGCTGAGCTTATCCCGTTGAATGGTGACTTACGAGCTGTGTGCAGTACTGTGCAAAAGCGTGTAAACACAGCTGATGTACTATTTTCTGTCACCAAAGAGCGTAGATATGGCAATTTTCAGGAAGTTATCTTCAAGTCATAAATCTACATGGCAAACAGTAGCACCCCATAGTCACTTAAAGCCTGCTGGATAGCTTTGAGCGTCAGTCGTACGCAGTAGGACTCGGTCCAAAATGGAGCTCACCGAAAAAGGAACGGGTAGGTCTTCGTTGAAGTCACAATTTAAGCCCCAATGAACAACTTGAGAATATTTTGATTTTTAGTGGAAAAGCCAAACCGGGTCACCTATGACGATGCTCTCTCGATGGCAAGTAAGATTCAGAATCGATTCCTTCGCTCAGTTGCTTCATTATCATGATTGATTGCAGAATTCGGCACATTCAACATTGTATTTTTCCTGCTGGCTGGTACAATCTTGACGTCGTTTCTACTGGAAGTTATGGGAATAAGCTACATAGTGGCAGTGGTGGATCAAGATCTCCAGATCACGACCAAAGAGAAGGGAATCCTGACGGCAGTGGGTTTCGTAGGGGTCATCGTGAGTTCTCACCTGTGGGGATTCTTAGCCGATATCTACGGCCGACGGAGGGTGATCATTCCGACGCTGTTCATCACCTTTTTCATCAGTACAATCTCCAGCTTCACGACCAATTTTTGGTCGATCACGCTGCTTCGGTTCTTGGCAGGGTTTTTGTAGGTAACCAATCAAAGTTATGTACATGATCAATTATCAACTCACATTTTTCCAGCATCTCCGGACCGTCAGCTACCATCTACGCTTACGTGGGTGAGTTTCACAATCGGAAAAATGGTTCCCGTGCGATCATGGCAGTTTCCTTCGTGTACGGGCTGGGTGGCATTCTGTTGCCCGGAATCGCTTATGTAGTACTCAGTTTAGAATGGCAACTGCCTATTCCGGCACTGGGAATCGTCTACCGCCCGTGGCGACTGTATTTGGTTGTGAGCAGTCTACCCGGAGTTGTCTGTGCCTTGATACTGCTTGTGTTTCCAGAAAGTCCCAAGTTCACACTGAATCAGGGTGACATGCAGGCAGCGATTGAGGCCATTCAATGGGTACATCGATTTAACTCACACTTTCGGAGCCAGAAACTGGAAATAGAATAACTCGAATGCGACGCGGACGACCTGCAGGCGAAGAGCCGAGTTGGTAGGTCTGACGGTTGTTCAGCTATGATGAAGCTGATCTGGAACCAGACGGCTCCACTGTTCATGGGAACCCATCTACGGGTGACGATCATTGCCTGTGTGCTACAGTTTGGCACGTATCTTACCGCCCATGGATTGTTCATGTTCTTACCGCAGATAGTCGATCACCTGGCGACGGCCAAGGACTCTGGGGTGCAAAACATTAACGTTTGTCAGATCGTGAATGATCGAATGAATTTCGGTGCGATATCGGAGGTTGTCAAACCGGATGAAGCCAATCAAACACTGCACGATATGGTGTTTGAGCTATCGCTGCTGATCGAGATACTGTATGCGGTGGGATTCGCCGTAATCGCAGTGATCATCAACACCGTTGGGCGGTTGTCTATTTTAGTGTCGGTGTTCTTTGGATGTGGGCTGGCGGGAGTTTTGGTGATATTTGTTAGCGAACCAACGGTGGTAATTACGTTGTACGCAGTGCTCCTGATGAGTGGGTTTACCGCTAGTGTGGTCAATGCCGTCGTCGTGGATTTGTATCCGACCAGTTTGAGGTAAGATCAGGATTGTTTGGGCGGCCGGCCGGTCTACTTTACTGAAAACTTTTTCTATTCTTTTTTCTAGGGCCATGGCCGTCTGTATTGCGCTGATGTTTGGTCGCTTGGGTACGGTTGTTGGATCGAATATGTTGGGAGTTCTGCTAGAAAATTACTGCGAGCTAACGTTCGCCATCCCATCGGTGTTGCTGATTGTTTGTGGAGTGCTGTCGTTCTTTATACCAAACATCCGGAAGGGAAGGGTAGTTTCGGTATAGTTTTGGAAGCAAAATACACGGATACCTGGAAATATTCGATTGAACGACTTAGTATTAATGGTCATACTCTTAAAGTGGAGTTGAAAGAAAGCTTGTAACTGTTTTTCTATGCTCGATGCCAAATTTAGGTATTGGACCTTCTCATGCCACAGGGATTGCAATGACCGCAATTTAGTAACAATTCGTTTTGGATGACCAGTTTGGTTTTGAAGACTTAATTCAATGATAACGTTTTGATACGTTTACTTTCCCATCAAATCTATTCACATACACAATGAACGCGTCCTCAACAACAGCGGCAACAAGAGCAAGATCTCACCATAGATGAACAATTTTAGTTTATATATACCATAGTTGATTGTTCGAACATTCCAAAGCTTCGATTTGTTGGTTTCTCACATCTACAAACAGAAACTCTTGTTTCTAGTGAACCGCGATCCACCAGTTAATTAATTTGACGAACGACAACTGAATCAATTAATTGCAAACTCGAGCGGCAATCGTGTGACACCAGTTGTGTCCATTCCTGCCATTCACCAAGTTGTAGAAATTTAGCTTGAACCACGTTGCCTACGAAACGCATTCATCGCTGTAAGTTTACTTCAATTGTTCTCGTTTATCATTTAAATATCGTAAAAATACATCACACCGTGGAGGAAGCACGGTGTCTCATTTCCGGCTGCATTCTGCGTCTATAAATGTTAGGAATAAAGAACGAAAGTAGCCCACAGGCGATCAACACCGTTCCGGGTATGGCAAACGTCAACTCGCACTGGCTTTCCAGCAGAAAACCCAGCAGATTCGCACCGGCAACTCCTCCCAGGCGGCCAAACATCGCCGATATGCAGACGGCCATTGCCCTAGAATTGTACAATCAAAAGTCCATCATATAAAAAAGTTACGTTCCAAATGCCCACACAATCGTCACCTCAGATTGGTCGGAAATAGATCTACCGTGATCGCGTTCACGATACTGCCTGCAAACCCACACATCACCAACACCATGTAGCACCAGACAGCGAGCATCGGGATGTTCACAGAGATCATCAAGAACCCAGCAAGTCCACAGCCAGCGAATACAAACACCAATATTGACAGCCTTCCCACGACGTTGATGATCATTCCAATGACGGCAAACCCCAAGGCGTAGATCACCTCTAAAATGAACGACATTTCATAAATTGTCACATCCAACGTTTGGCTGCACGTTTGATCGTCATCCAGTTCCGAATGGCTGAAATTTCCTCGCTGCTCGTAAACAACTTCACAAACGCGGAATCGATCCTGGCCGGCCTGTCGAGCCTTCATGATCTGATTCAAAATACTCGGGAAGAACATGTACGTTCCGTGTGAGGTTAGATAAGTTCCAAACTGCAGAAAACACACAATCATAGTCTTCTTAAGGAACGGTCCCATGAACAGCGGAGCCGTCTGATTCCAAACCAGTTTACCCAGAGCAGCGATTCCCTTCGTTCTGCTCAACTCGGCTCGGCGATCTTTCGATGGCTGAGCTTCCGTTTCACCGATTATGAACTCAATCGGAAGCGGCTCTACCTTTCTACCGCAGTTGAATCGATGAACCCACTGAACGGTCTCGATCGCTTCAGCGACATCACCCTGCATAAGCACGAATTTTGGACTTTCCGGAAACCAAATCAGGATAAAACCCGCGATCAAACCGGGAATGCTGCAAACCACCAAGAACAACCTCCATGGTCGGTAAACGATATCCAACGCAGTGATCAGAAGCTCCCATTCCTGATTGATCACGGCGAAGGCAATCCCCGGCAACAGAATGCATCCCAAACCGAACACGAACGATGCCCCCATAATGGCCCGCGATCCATTTTGATGATTGTGGAACTCACCCAGATAAGCGTAGATCGTGGCCGACGATCCGGATATACTGCAACCCAGAAACCATGAACGATCTATGCTAATCCACCCAACGCTCAATACTCACAAAAATCCGGCCAAAAACCGAAAGAAGGTCATCAGCCAAAAGTTGGTCGTAAAACTGGAGATGACCGTTATGCCGAATGTGAGGAACAGTGTCGGCACGATCACCTTTCGACGCCCACGGGTATCCGCTAGGAAACCCCAGAAATGAGAACTGACAATCACTCCCAGGAAGCTCACGGCACTGAGAATGCCCTTTTCCTCGGTTGACAGCTGAAGATCGCATCCTGCCACGGCGATCACGTAGCTAATACCCAACGTCTCGAGCAGGAAGGCCGTCAGGATCGTTCCGGACATGGCCATCAGGACGATGTTGCAAACGCCAAATTCTGGAACGGTGTGGGGGTTGAAGGGTCATCGAAAGGGAAAAGCAATGTACTTACTAGCCATGGAGAGAGCATCGTCAAACGTTACGCCCTTCTCGACCGGTTTGGTGTCATCCATGATGATCGTCCGTTGCTCGTCCGCTCGGTTTGAGGCCTTCGTTCAACTGTTTTGAGATTCGTACGGATGCTGACTTGCATGGACGTTGTTTTATCTTGCGCTTAAAAGCGATCACTGCACCGAATAGAGTTGGTCGACATTTCTTTTTTTTTTCTTTGCTTGATAGCGTCCGGAGTCATCTGGTTACCGATGTGATTGGTTGAAAACTGGGTTTGCTTCGAACATATTCTGGATGAAAACATATTTTGATAACAACGTTGGCTACCATCGGGAATGATTAATTCCAGACAGGTGGGGATTAAGTAGAGGTAGGAGAGAGACTGTTACTCTACCCTGAGTAATGATACTAAATATCATCGCATTGTTTATTTCAAGCCATTCAAGAGCACAGCACGATGTTATTGCTCTTGTTACAGAACTTTAAATGCCTGTGGCTCTTCAACTTTGTAATGCTTAAAATTCGAGTACAACATTGAATTTTGTCGATCGTAGCATACTTCGTACTCCAAAGTTGGCACGGTTGCCTGCAAGAATGCGTATTTGTATTTTTCTGCTGATGTTCTTATCGGCGGTCACCAATGAGCGGGGATCAACCAAAACGTCTACCAACACGATTTCATCACTGTTGAAATTCACTCGGGATGAGAGATTATTATTTTCGTCTCGTGAATCTATTTATTTCATGTTTTTGACGCAATTCGAACCCTGCTAGCTTCATCTTTTAGTCTGATTTACGTTTCCGGCATCCTTTCCAAGTTGCGGGATAACATTTCAAAGTCGGTGACCGAGCCAAACAGTTCGACAGACTTACTGAAAATTGTATCACTCGTGTCGATCGAATCACACTTCAATGATACATATATTGAAAAACGAACCAGAAAGACGATTATATTGCCCTAACCTTCTTCGAGATTCGAAGATCACTTCCAATTCTTAACCTAAATTTTTGCAAAAAAAAAGTAAGGGGATGTTTTGTTTTTGCTCGGGATATGCCGTCATGTCTTATCTCACCGGCTCAGATGCAAACAGCTTGAACTTATCAGTATTGACCGTGTGAACTTTGTGCAATGGATAGAATCGGGTTGCCAAGCCCCAAAACGGCCGGATTCTTTGTGATGATTGGTCCAGCTGCTGAACTGCTGATAATTAGCCCTTGTGTTTGGTTTGGTAAATTTAGGAGAACATTTTAAAACTTGTGCTCATTCTCTCGAGTATCGAGGGGGTACGGAACGTCTCAAAACAGCAGCTATCGCCTCGGTATATTGAGGATGCAAATTTCAGTTTTTAGATATGGATTTGGAAATTAAGGCAATATCTGTGGATATTGACAGCCGATCGCTTCGAGTTGGGTTTCCGTTCCTGAAACGCGCAAAATTCTGAACGGAGTTGCTTCACTGTTTTTGCCATCACGGTTAGAGTTCGACTGATAGAGCTGTCAAATTTTGTCTGCTTGCTCATGGGTTACTATGATTGATGCTGCATGGGTGGTTTCGTCAGTGCGGGTGAAGTTGAACTCATGAAAAATTGGCATTTTTTGTCCATTTTTCAAATTCAGACGATAAAGTAATCGGCAAGCGACCGACTTTCATAGCAACCGAAGTTTTCTTTAATAAACGGAAGTTGTAATTTTCTGTAAGTCTCGACTCAACTCAACCATCAAGCAAGTTATAATAAAACATTATTCCTACCAACTGCGTCTACCGTTATTTTAAGAAGCTATGGGTGACTAACGCAAGGAATCGGTTCACGGGATACCACTGTTCCCGGGAACCGAATACGACCACTAGCCCTATGGAGTGGAGATGTACTTGAAGTCTATGAATCTACTGGAAGCTGTTGAGAATGACCCCCGGCGGTAGCAGCTGATAATCTGAAGTTCCGGGAGTCAAACCGGAAGGCAGCCTACCTGTTGATTTCATTTATCCACGACGATGTATTGGATCTCGTACGGGAGAAGAAAACATCAAAGGAGTTTCTGGAGAAGTTTGAAAGCCGTTTACGCCAAGAAGTCGGTTTCACCCCAAACTCTGGTGAGGAAGCAACTGGCCAAATTAAAGATGGCTGAAGATTCGTCAATGAGAAACTATCTGAAAACCTTTGAAGATTTGGCAGGCCAACTGAAACTCGCCGGAGCGAAGGTAGAAGAAAACGACATCATGTCCCAGCTCTCCGTGATTCTTCCCGAGTCATTTGATCCCCTTCGCACTGCGCTGGAGAATCTCGGCGAAGATAATCTGAAGCTGGATATTGTTCGAGAGCGTCTTCTTGCCAAGGAGCTCAAGAAAACCGACCGGGTGACAGATTCTTGCCAAGAAAAAGTTTTTGCAGTTTTTGAAGGATCAAAACAGAAACTGGAAACACTGGAAAGTATAAGGATTGTCGCGTGAAGTTCAAGACTGATAGATCTGTTTCGCTGACCTCAAGAAGCTGAAGCAGTCAACAATCATACTCGTGGCGAAAGACGATCTCTAATTAGCGACTAGATGCGCGATGAAAGGCATCAACAAGGAAGGCGTCCAGATGACCTTGAAGGCGTCCAGATGACCTTGAAAGATGTCCTCTACTTACCTGAGCCTCGAGCAAACCTTTTGTCAGAGAAGAAGATAGCGAAAGCCAACCTGGGCGTTACTTTCAAGAAGACAGAAGCGTTATGCTCAATCTGTTCGGTAAAGTTTCAAATAGCTGAAAAGTTTGGTAAACTTAAAAAAAATTGAACGAAACATAAATTCTTACGACATGTTAATTGAATGCGAGCAAACCTTTTATCAGTGAAGAAGATAGCGAAAGCCAACCTGGACGTCACTTTCAAGAAGACAGATACTAACACAATGCACGGCGGTGAGTTGATCGGAAGATGTCCAATGTGTGGTGGTGTTTACGAGCTAGATTTGTCCATCGAATCTGTAGCGGCCAACTTGTGTGGAGCTGTGAGCGGTAATCTCTGGCATCGTCGACTTGGCCATCCGGGAATAAAGAATCTCCAAGCACTCGTTAAGTACGAGATGGTCACAGTTACTCCGGAAGAACAAGGAAAAATAGATTTTTGTGCTGTATATGCTCTCGTTAAGCAGTGCCGAAAACCATTCACGGGCACAAGAGGCCTCTAGAAAACTTGTTTAAGTGTTGGGTTTTCGTCGAAACACCATGTGGCGTGTTTTGAATAGTGCAGAGAAACTTTATCGACGGATCACAAGCCTCAACGCAAGCGTCGGGGGGGAACTGTCAACCGTCAACTGCGGAACAAAGTCATCAAGAACATTAAGGCAAACCCCAACATCTCAGACTGCGATTTGGCCAAAAAGTATTGCGCCGCACGCAGTACCGTGCAAAGGATTCGTCTCTGGGAAAGCTTCAAGTCATACCGTGCCTGTAGACAACCAGCTAGAGATCAAAAGAAGAACAATGTAGCCAGAATCCGTGCCAGAAAACTGTATGATCAGGTGTTGACAAAATTCAATGGCTGTCTCTTCATGGATTATGAAACCTATGTAAAGACCGATTTCAAACAGCTACCGGGACAACAATTTTACTTGGCTAGGCTCGGGGAGATGTTATTGTCAAATTCAAGTTTGTGTTTGCAGATAACTTTGCACGTAATATCGGTGTTCAATAAGTTCGAATACAAGTTTTCATCATTGCGTAGGTATGCGCCATGTACATATTCTGCATTGGTATTGGTGTCAGCTTTAGCTTCATTCATACGCTACCGAATGTGCGCGGTGTTGACATTCTGTTAGTTGTTGTTCGTTTGTTACGCGCGATGAAAGAGTATCGGGACTTCGTAATTAAGCGTTTTTTGAACGGTGAGCGACCCGGCGATATATTCCGGCTGCTGAAATCGCATGGGGTCAAGCGGAACTTTGTCTACACGACCATCAGGCGATACCGGGAGACGTCCTCGACCAATGACCGTGCGAGATCCGGTCGGCCGCGTTCAGCGAGGACGCCACGGGTCATCAAGATCGTGAGGGAGCGAATTCGGCGCAAAAAGAACCGCTCAATCCGGAAAACGGCTGCAGATCTCAACGTTTCCATTGGAACCGCTCACACCATACTCACCAAGGACCTTGGTTTCAGGCCTTACAAAAACGTAAGGTCCATGGCGTTTCGGAGGCTACCAGCAAAAAGCGGTTGGATCGAGCTAAGAGGATCCTCTCTCGGCACGCTGGTCAGGAGTTTGTTTTTTCGGACGAGAAACTGTTCGTGCTGCAGCAGCCGCACAATGTGCAAAATGACCGGGTGTGGGCGCCATCGAGGGACAGCATTCCTGAATCCAATATAAACATCCCTCGGTTCCAAAGTGCCGCGTCGGTGATGGTTTGGGGGCAGTATGCAAACGTGGTAAGCTACCCTTGGTGTTTATTGAAAAACGTCAAAATCAACGCGGCGTACTACAAAACCGAGGTTTTGGAAAAGGTTGTTGCCCCAGTCTCCGAAGCCTCTACGGCGATGAGCACTACGTGTTCCAGCAGGACGGTGCACCAGCCCATACGGCAAATGTGGTTCAAGCCTGGTGTCGGGACAATTTAACCTGGACTTTCTGGACAAAACTTTGTGGCCTCCCAGCTCCCCGGACTTGAATCCTCTCGACTTTTTTGTTTGGTCCTATATGATGGCGAAGCTGAACGAATACAAGGTCAGCACTTTGGATCATTTCAAGACGGTAATTCTCAAAATCTGGGACGAAATGCCCATGCAGTCCGTGCGTGCTGCCTGCGACGCGTTCCGAGAAACGTTTGAAGCTCGTTAAGGAGTACAAAGGGGGGTCATTCCAAGAGAAATGTTGTAAACGTTCCTTGTAAACATAGCTTTCAATAACATAAATCCAAAAATAAAAAAACATGTTTTCATTTTTTAACAAATTTTGAAAGTGTATCCGAACTTATTGAACACCGTGTATATATATATAAATATATAACAAATTATATATATATATATATATATATATATATATATATATATATATATGTATATATATATATATATATATATATATATATATACAGCAATTCCATGAAAAAAGTTATACGATCTCTCAGAATTTTATAATATTCGGTAGGATTGTTCAACATCGAAAAATATTAGACCCGTATTTTTTATTTCGTTATTAGACTGGACCTTTCTGCGTTAGACTGGTCCAAAAATCGTGATTTTTCAAAATCTTCAATTTTCAAAATTTATAACTCCTAAACCGTTTAACCGATTTTAGTCATTTTTGGCCATTGTATTGGTATTTTTTGAATTTCCAAGCAAAAATACGAAACCTTTGAATATATCAATTTTTGTATGAAAAAAATACAAAACAAATAGTTTTTCTTGAATTTGACTGCGAGGGGCCTCAACGACTCCTTGTTTTAGTATTTTTAAATGAAAGAGCATTCAATTTTACATAACATATCAAAAAATTGGAGATGTTCTGCGTGTCGTTTTGGAGATACAATTTTTTAAATAATAAATCATTACTCTTCATTTTATACATCACCCGCCTGTAGAAACGATGAAGATGCATGGTAGATTACCATGCGTCTCCATCCAATCAAACCTATGACTAATGAAATCTATGAGTAGGTCACAGAATGTCAAGTAAATATTATATAATAAATAATATTTACTTGACATAATTATATAATATTATAGCAACTAAGACTAATGAGACTTTAGGTAGATATTGACAATTTGATTACCTAACATTCTTTTCGTTACACAGAGGGGCATTGGTATTATTATTTAAAAGAAGAACCGTTGATACGTATTGACTACCTACTGTAGATGTAGAATGTTTATCGACCTGTGAGATTGAATTGAATTGTTTCTCGGCTGTAGCGATCAGGTCTACTCGCTGACGGGAGGGAGTAGAGTGGAATTTCTAAAGCGGAGAAGCAGCAGAGTGAACAACATCTCTTTCATTTCATACTCGTCGCTCGCTTGCGTTATCTGTTATTCTGTTGCTTTCTCGCTTTAGAAATTCCGCTCTACTCGCTCCCGTCTGCAAATAGACCTGATCGCTACAGCCGAGAAACAATTCAATACCTATTGTAGTCTAGGCTGCAGTTCACTTCACTTGATCGTAGGTACAATATAAACATCATATAAAACACGGAAATTTATGTAAGAAGTTACCAGTTGAAAACAAAGTATCATATCAGAACAGTTATATCAAAGAATATCGTAAAATGAAACGTAAGTGTTCAATTTGTAGTGTTTGGGTGTTGAGTTCGTGTTCCAGAAAAATCAACGCAAAATTGTACGACCATGCTGTGGAAAAAAAGGTTAAAATTGATGAGAGTAGCTCTTTCATTTGTCAAAGTTGCTACAAGAAATTGTATAAGCACATTGATACCATGACCGAAGAACCCATTACAGGACCATCCAGTATAGGCACTACAGGTATGTTATATAAAAGTTCATATAATTCTGTTTTAATTTGAATTCTTCTCTTGCAATTGTTACTGGAACATTTTTATTTTTACATTCTTTTAGAATCGTTGCGAAGCAACCAGTCACTGAAACGATTGCCCTTGCAGGACCGTCCGGCATTGTTCCTTTTCCCTACCAAAGTAAAATAATAAAATACTGAAATTATTTGCATGATTTCCAGATCAAATCAATGTTTGAAGTTCCAGTAATTGTAATTGTGATTATACTTAAATAAAATGTTACAGTGAACTTTTAGTAACAATGCATAGGTTATACAAAAGTACGTAATCAGGTTTAGATGAAATTGTATGCTACTTTAGATCTAAACATACGAAAATGAATGAGTTCTATTCTGCAGCTGATCTTAGATCATATTTTCACACGTGCATGCGAAAGTTCTTGGAATGCTTTGGAGCGCGAATGAAACGAACATCTGCACAGCCAGTTTGAACGATCATTACACAACATGGTCGAACGATACTTTGTTCACTGGTATTTCTAAGCTAGACTCGAAAATACATATAACTTATTCGACCGACTATAATAAAATGGAAAGAAAATTAAAAATCGTTACACGCGTGAAGCAAATTTCAGGACTCAGTCATTCCATAGTCTTAAGTCTCAAAACGAAGAGTATATTGTGAAACAAAATTCATTTTCAACGGAAGAAATATGTATAAAATTGTTATGAACAAACTTAGTAAATAAAAATAAATGTATAAAAGTGTTTTTCTTATTTTTGAAATAGTTCATCATGTCGCGCGGCTCTAAAGTGTTTTTTCTTGAACTTACACTAAGCAAAAATATTTGAAATCTTAAAGCCTTATTGTATTGAAAAGGTAATCGTCAAAAATAGCAATATGGTCTGTGTGGTTAACGGAAAGTCTTAAAGACTGATTCGAATGTTATACTAAGTTTGTAAGTAACTCATAGATTTCATTAGTCATAGGTTTGATTGGATGGAGACGCATGGTAATCTACCATGCATCTTCATCGTTTCTACAGGCAGGTGATGTATAAAATGAAGAGTAATGATTTATTATTTAAAAAATTGTATCTCCAAAACGACACGCAGAACATCTCCAATTTTTTGATATGTTATGTAAAATTGAATGCTCTTTCATTTAAAAATACTAAAACAAGGAGTCGTTGAGGCCCCTCGCAGTCAAATTCAAGAAAAACTATTTGTTTTGTATTTTTTCATACAAAAATTGATATATTCAAAGGTTTCGTATTTTTGCTTGGAAATTCAAAAAATACCAATACAATGGCCAAAAATGACTAAAATCGGTTAAACGGTTTAGGAGTTATAAATTTTTGAAAATTGAAGATTTTGAAAAATCACGATTTTTTGGACCAGTCTAACGCAGAAAGGTCCAGTCTAATAACGAAATAAAAAAATACGGGTCTAATATTTTTCGATGTTGAACAATCCTACCGAATATTATAAAATTCTGAGAGATCGTATAACTTTTTTTCATGGAATTGCTGAATAATGACATGGAGGAGGTCATCCGAAGTGTGTTCAACACCGTGGTTGCGATATGAATGAATTTCTTTATTGAACCTAGCCTAATTGAGAGTTATTGCTACAATGTTACATAATATGCTTAAAGCGAGAGAGAACGAAAGAGAGAATCGGAGGTGCCTGGTAACCAGATGTGTTGGGAATTAATTGCAGTTGACAAAGTGTCGAGAACTGCGGGTAACAGTGTAATTGAAGAAATGTTAAAGTTTAGCCTGGGAACTATGCATCGTTGGCGGTTGCAACATGGGCTATTGAACTTGGGTGTTCTTGCCCACGTTGCGAGACCTTGACGGTGGAAATATTGTTGCTGTGCCACATTGGTTGGCCATATGCAACTAAGATAATTTATGCACTACTCTATGTGCCAATTCTAACTGGGCCACACCTTAGAGCATTCGCATGGAAGGCTGCGCAACAAAGAAGAAAATTGGACCCGAAAAGTAAATCCGCTATGATGGTTGGCTGTTCACCCAACATCTACCGTCTGTGGAATCAAGAAAAAAGTGAATTATTGCTGGCCAGAGGTGTCAAGTTTGTCGAAATCTGTTTTCTCTTTACAACCGAGACCCGTGGTGAAACTCCTTAGGACGTTATCCCGCATGAATATGAAGCTCAAAGAAGGAGAAGGCAAATATCAACGGACCAGCGGATCAGGACGAAGTAGACGATCAGATAACCTACAACTTTTTTACACGGAACTTCGGAGGAGGAAGCTGTATGGTGTGGGGCGTATTTGCAGTCGTGGAAAGCTAGAAGTGGCGTTCTCTTCGAGCTAACAGTAAAGATTACATAAACGTTCTTCAGACGCGACTATGACCTGTACTCGAAAAAAATGCACCATTTTTATCCGTGTGTACCTTTTTTGTCCATGGGTACTGATGAAAATCTGAATATAACTAGTTTGAAGTGAACTGTTTACATTTGCAAAATTTCATAACAATCGGTTCAGTGGTTATTGAGATGTCATCGAAACAAGAAGAAAATCACCGGAGAATTTTGCGCGCCGTCATTGAAAATCCGACTGCGACCATAAGATGGATCGTAAGACAACTGGGAATCACCCATACAACTGTGTCTCAGGTGGTAAAATCGTTTAAGGAGTCCCAGACGACCGAGCGGCGGCCCTGTGAAGGCCCGGAAGGTGTTGGATTATTTCATGTGTAATCCAAACCATTCGATTCGCGACGCGGCTCTGAAGGCAAAGTGTTCCGCCTGGTTCGTTCAGCAAACCATGAAACGAGCTGGGCTTCGTGTTTTCAAAATCCGCAAGGAACCGAACTGGCGTGATCAACAAAACACGGCGGCCAAATCCCGCGCAAGGAAGCTGTATCGAGAGTGGTTAACGAAACCGATGTGTGTGATTATGGATGACGAAACCTACATCAAGGCAGACGCAAAGCAGATACCGGGGCTGGAGTTCTACGTTGCCAAACCACAGTCTCGTGTTCCTGAAGACATAAGGAAAAATAAAGTGGACAATTTCGCCAAAAAAATCTTGCTCTGGCAGGCCATATGCCAATGCACTATGGTCCAGAATACGAATTTACGAGGAAACATGCTCCCAGTGCCTAAACTTGAAACTTTACAGCAAAGTGATGTTCTACAACATGGTTTGTATTACTAAGACCCATTATGTGATGTTGATTAAAATTAGGGTGGTCCTCATTTTCACGGAATTACAAATACTAACTTTTTTATTTGCAGAAATAGACGTTTACATTCTTACGCAAAGTTGTAGCGCAAAAAATTTCATGGAATTTTTATATATAAATTTTTTTGTAGCTTAGAAATTAACCGATTTAGAGCAATTTTCCATCATGAACTTAGGGTGTACCAGAAAAAAATGGTTTTTCTGACCTGACTTTTTTATTTCAATTCCCGCCGTAAAGTTGTGTTGAGACGAGTTTATAACTTTTAAAGACGCGTACTTTGGAATACAAATGTTGCCCCTAGTTTCAACTATTCAATAGTTATTGAAGTTTTTCTACAAAAAATACGCCCTTTTCAATTGTTGATTTCTATGATTGGGGCAAATACAAAAAAAATTAAAGACGCTGTTTGAAAGTAAAACTCATATTGTACAACATATGTGAAAACAAGAGATATGTTATTTCTGTATCTTGAGAAAATTACATTTGAATCTGGGATGGTTTTATAAGAAAAACTTCAATAACTATTGATTGGTTTAAGCTAGCGGCAAAATTAATAAATCAAAATACGCGCCTTTAATAGCTCTACAACTCGTCGGAACAAAATTTTACGATGAAAAATTGAAATAAAAAGGCTAGGGCAAAAAACATTTTTTATGGTACACCCTAAGTTGACAAGGGAAAAGTTGCTCTAAATCGGTCAATTTTTAACCTTAAAAAAATATGGTGGTGAAACTTGAAATAAAAACGAAGGTCCATTTTTTTATGTTGATTAAAATTAGGGTGGTCCTCATTTTCACGGAATTACAAATACTAACTTTTTTATTTGCAGAAATAGACGTTTACATTCTTACGCAAAGTTGTAGCGCAAAAAATTTCATGGAATTTTTATACATAATTTTTTTTGTAGCTTAAAAATTAACCGATTTAGAGCAATTTTCCATCATGAACTTAGGGTGTACCAGAAAAAAATGGTTTCTCTGACCTGACTTTTTTATTTCAATTCCCGCCGTAAAGTTGTGTTGAGACGAGTTTATAACTTTTAAAGACGCGTACTTTGGAATACAAATGTTGCCCCTAGTTTCAACTATTCAATAGTTATTGAAGTTTTTCTACAAAAAATACGCCCTTTTCAATTGTTGATTTCTATGATTGGGGCAAATACAAAAAAAATTTAAGACGCTGTTTGAAAGTAAAACTCATATTGTACAACATATGTGAAAACAAGAGATATGTTATTTCTGTATCTTGAGAAAATTACATTTGAATCTGGGATGGTTTTATAAGAAAAACTTCAATAACTATTGATTGGTTTAAGCTAGCGGCAAAATTAATAAATCAAAATACGCGCCTTTCATAGCTCTACAACTCGTCGGAACAAAATTTTAAGATGAAAAATTGAAATAAAAAGGCTAGGGCAAAAAACATTTTTTATGGTACACCCTAAGTTGACAAGGGAAAAGTTGCTCTAAATCGGTCAATTTTTAACCTTAAAAAAATATGGTGGTGAAACTTGAAATAAAAACGAAGGTCCATTTTTTTATGTTGATTAAAATTAGGGTGGTCCCCATTTTCAGGGAAATACAAAAACTAACTTTTTTATTTGCAGAAATAGACGTTTACATTCTTGAACAAAGTTGTAGCGCAAAAAATTTCATGGAATATTTATCTCTAAATTTTTTTTGTAGCTTAAAAATTGACCGATTTAGAGCAACTTTTCCCTCGTCAACTTAGGGTCAACTTAACCTAATTTTAATCAACATCACAAAATGGGTCTTAGTAATACCACAGAGAACAGATATCCAGGCTCAAACGACAGCTTGTGATCATAAACGGAACTGTCGATTCAAATTAGTATGGAATGTCTAATGGGGTGGCGCTAGTGTTTCAATTTTGACCTAGGGATATTGATAGAGTTGTTCTATTACTTCATCGAAGTTGGTAAACAAAGTGATGATGAAAGGGAACAAACAAGTGAATACTACTGGTGCACAAATCAAGGACATACTTTGGGAAAAACATTCCATAGGTATCGCAAAAACAATGATTTGTAAGTTAATTGCGCAAGCATTGGAGAAAAGAGCAATTAACCCTCTTTGCAAAATTTAGACACAGTAGGTGGGTGGCATGGGTCAAAAATGTTCTAACGTTAGACCTTCTATCTTCCCATCACTTCCAGAAAGTCACCGGGATATGCACAGGAAAGAACTCGGGTGCGGAAAAAAATCGTAGGAATAACGTCAGTCTCAATAATGATTTCTTATACTTTATAGGCAGCAACCTAATGCTGTTCCACGCGTGGATTCTCTTTTTTTACATGGGTTGCATTCTGTTGTTTTACATGGGTGCCGGATGACAGATCGGAAATTTAACTGCACGGTGAACGCTTCTTACCCAAGGGAAAAGTAATATATTTTGGATTGCTTTCACCGTACTGGCAGTAATTAGTATGGAATGTCGCCGCACTAAGGCACCACTATATAAGCATACACATGATTTGTTGATATATTCGTATGAGCCAATTCGTCTGTTCTCTGTGGTAATACCAACAATCAATATGCAACTAGCGATTTGAAATTGGATCACTGTTGTAGAACCCCTTGGACAGAAGTACACCTTGAAGTTAGCACCTTGCTGTACATATTTGCGCCTTTGTTTTGATTTGCTGTGTGATTTTGACAGAATATTTGAGAGTGTGTTCATGTGAGTTCATTATAAGGGGCGCATTACTAAGCATGGGACCGAGTTTGGGACCGATGTGCAAGTACTGACTGAGCCAAGAAAAAAATCATTTTTGTATGGGACCTACTGGTCTTAGAGTTAGTCTATGGTAATACAAACCATGTTGTAGAACATCACTTTGCTGTAAAGTTTCAAGTTTAGGCGCTGGGAGCATGTTTCCTCGTAAATTCGTAATCTGGACCATAGTGCAATGCGGTAAACTGAGTAAACCGTACATCACAACAGGTACCATCAACAGCGAAATTTACCGCACTGAGTGCTTCCAGAAGCGTCTGTTGCCCTTTACGCGCCATTACGCGCGATCGACGTTGGATTGGTACTGAGACAATAACGTTGTTTTTGTACCAAAAACCGCCAACCCCCCAAATTTACCAGAGATTCGTCCGGTAGAAAGATTTTGGGCCATAAAGAAGGCCAAAGTTTGAAAATCATCGAAGGTGTTTAAGAACGAGCTGGAGTTGAAGAAAGAATGGATGAAAGTGACCAAAAAGTTCGGCTCCACCATTGCACAAAATGTAATGAGGGGTCTTAAGGGAAAGGTGCGGGCTGTCAGCGATGGAAAGGAAATTGAATTAAGGTATTATGCCGAAACATAATCCATATGTATGAGTTCATTTCCTGAAAGTTTCAAGAAAATCCGACAAAAATAAATTTTTGGCGAACACTTTTGTCTGGTGCATTTTTTTCCAGTACAGACCTTACTTCCTTTCACAGCGTTACTCCCGGGTTACGTTGATTTTCCAACAAGACAATGCATCCATCCACAAAAGTACTGAGAGTATGAAGTTGCTCCATGACAAGAAAATCGATGGTCCTCCATGCCCTGCTCGATCTCCCGGCTGCAATCCGATAGAAATCTATGAGGAATTATTGTGCGTCGAATCTATGCCAACAATAAGCGCTACGCCACTGTGGCTCAGCGCAGTGAGCAACAAGAATGGAGAACCAATCACGTATTGAAGACTTACTGTATAATGTTCATTGATTTGAATTTCATGGGCTGTCAGATAAATGTTGGTACCTGTCTTATATCTTTTTGACTAGTCAAAGGACGATTACCGTTTCTTTTGATATGTTTGTAAGTCGAACATGATTTTTTTTTGTTGAACAGTTATGAAATAAATTGATTTTAGATGAATTTGAATAAAATGCGCCTGAGTGTGTATCAGAAACTACGAAAACCTAGGATGTCCTAAATTTCCTTGACGCAATGTAAAAGTACTTTTTAGAACGTACTGATGAAGCCCTGTGGAGAAAAGCAGTTGACGAGGAACTGACGTCTCTGGCAGATAACCGTATATGGCATTTGGTGATACGTTCTGCTGGCGTGGTCCCTTTAAAATCGAAGTGGCTTTTTCGATTCAAGCAAGACGAATCTGAAAAGCCAGTGCGATATAATGCTCGTTCGGTCACCTAAGGTTTCCCGCAGACGGCCGGAGTAGATTACACAGAAATGTATTACCCTGTCGCGATGTTGGCAACCATAAGGACAGTTCTTGCTGTAGCAGTCCATCAGAAGATGTTCACATGGCCATACCTGAAGCAGTAACCGCCCTGTCAAATTGCGTTTGCAAGCTGGAAAGATCGCTGTACGGACTCATGCGAAGCTCCTGTTGTTGGAACATAAAGCTGAACGACCTCCTTCTTGATTTTGGCTTCACTCGTTCTCGTCGTGACTATTGTCTATACACCAAGAATTGACGATCGGGTGGTAATATACATCGTTATCTATGTTGATGACTTGCTCACCACTGGCGATCGTCTGGATTTAGTGAAGAAAATTAAACTCGCTCTCTCCAACAAGCTTCAGATGACAGATTGTGGCAACGTAAATCATTTCCTTGGGATCAATCCGTTATGACAGAGAAGCTGGAAGTATGTCCCTAGATTAAGATGTTGCCGTAGATCGTGTATTGGAAAAGTTCGGGATGCAGGACTGCAACCATGTCAAGAATCCAATGGAAAAACAGTACATCCAGCACAATCTGAACATGCTGTAGCTCATCCGTACCGTGAGTTGCTGAGTAGCCTCATGTACATTATGCTAAGTGTTCGACCCGACTAATGCTATGCTGTTAAAAACCTGGGGCGTTTCCAGAATCAACCTGGCGAAGCTTACTGGCAAGAGAGTACATTACTTCATTACCAGCCCTCCAATATTGTCAAACCTTTGGTCGGATACGCCGATGCTGACTGGGCGTCGGGTACTGCAGATCATAAGTCAGTGAGTTGCTTCGTGTTCGAGGTTTTTGGGTAGCACCGTGTCCTGGGCCAGCCGCAAGCAACAGACCGTTGTTGCATTGTCATATTGTGATACGGAGTAAGCTGCATTAAGCTTGGCTGTTTCCGAAGGCCCTAGAGGCACGTAGAGCAAATGTGTAAAGCACATCGATGTCAAACGCCATTTTCTACGAGACCGTATTGTGCAAGGAAGACTTAAGATCGAAGCAATTGGAACAGTAAACCAGCTGGCGAATGCGTTCACCAAGGCGCTGGATGTTAGACGTTTCCGGGAATTAGGAACCCTTCTAGAAGTCATGGATTCAGAGAGGGTGTTGAAGTATCGGTATCCCAGCAACTGACCGACATAGTAACCGAGGTTTTTTTTTTAATAAACAGATGTTGTAATTTTCTAAGTCGCAAATCTACCGTTGTTTCCAGACAAGCTAAACAAATTCACCGCCTAGCTACGAGCGAGCTTCAGTCAACCAACTGCTAAAAAGTTACAATTCTTGATTATATTTGTGATTTCAATTGATGGCAGTTTCATGTTGGTTTCACTGACCGTTGAACGTCGTTACCGGCAATACCAAATGTGGCAATACTGCTTACCGTCAGAAAATTCAGGATTATACCAACTTATATGTGACTATTCCTTGTTTAATGCTTCTGAATTTCAATCTTATTTCGTAGAAAAATCCAAGAGCAAAATGGAAAACGTCAATTCAGGAGCGCTGTCTACTTTGATCTCCATCAGCAAAACTTCATAGCTAGATGAGGGCCAGCCTTTGATTTTACATAACTGCGTAAAAAGATGAGGAAATCCATCGAAATCCATTTCACCATATCTCGCCTGAAAATTCCAAGCAAATCCGGTAAAGACTCGATAGATCTTTATAAAATCCTGTTACGGATGATCAAAGATTTCAAAGAGTGGCTTAGTTACTAGAAAATTCGCTATCTAGAAAAATCCGTAATAAATTACATGCAAATCGATGCAAATCTCACTGTTTACGCATTTTAAAAAAATGGTTGAACATTAAACAGAATCCTTCATTGTAAATTTTACCTGGTCTAAAATATATTTTTTAATAAATACTTTAGTATATTCTTTGATTGTTGTTTTTTGTATTCTCCCATGCGCGGAAGTAACGATCTTTGATAAAGTTTGCAGAAGCAGATAATATCTCATCTCCATGCGAAGCGCTAGGAGTGTACGGTAATTTATTGCTAGAACGAATAGACATGAAGAGAATTGTGTATTGATAGTTCCGTATAGGGCAACGGCAGGCTTTGAAATTGAAAGATACAAGTTTGAAAATGAACGGAGGGCATTGAACGGTAGTATCCGAATCAGGCTCATAACCCTTTACCCTACTAGCCCATGCAGGGTAGGCAAGGGGGAGGAACCACCAGTCAAGGGATTTCCTTCTAGCAATAAAATTACTGTCCACTCCTAACGCTTCGCATGGAGATGAAAAATTATCTGCTTCTGCAAACTTCATCAAAGATCGTTACTTCCGCGCTAGGGAGAATACAAAAAATAACAATCAAAGTGAAATATTTCATGTACAATTATGTCTTCCGAAACGGAAACATACGCAACTCGACGTAAGGTATGTTGGATCGAACTGAATCTCTCGACTCCTTCGCTCGCTGGTCTCAGAACATCAGAATTTACGTGACTTTTTGGCAATATGTGGCTTTCGAATCCACGAAAGTTTGTTCAAAATTTTCAACAATTGCACCTGGGTTCCCAAACATTCCATTAAGTTTGTTTGTAAAATTCCAGGAAAAATCCCCTTCCTAGATCCCTAGCAAAGTCCTAAAATCCTCCCTTGCGAATGCTACATTAATGCTCAAATTAAGCCGCTAAAACTGCCGGACGACTTGGAGATCTTATTCTGACTCGGTCTTCGTCGGACTACCGCAATCCAATACGGTTTAAACAGTCCCAAACCACAGAAGTGGCTTGCAAATTTGTCGAACACGCTTCCGTATTATCTTCATCATGCGCCCGCAGACTCCCGTAGCTGATTTTGATAAGCTGCTGGATGATGAAATTTGCATCATATTCATTCGATGATAAGAACTAAGAACGCAGACCAAGCATCAACAGCAGCAATAAAGGTAGCTTCCCTTGTTAGGCCGCGTGTATTAATATTTACGATATGTTTACTCGTGTTGTTATAGAGGGCATGCTGATAACGGAGATGGGCAGAATTTGGTTAGAAACCGGTCTCCGGTCCGTTTAGCTTGTTGTTCCTTAAGATTACTCAACCTGTGCGAAAACTGTAGCTTGTAGTTTGCTTATCCCATTGACAGGGGGTTGTGTGCATCTGGAACTAGCGCGAAACACACGTTGGATTTCGGCACACCTGCTGCAGGATGGAGTTCACGGAAAGGAAAGGTTCGGGTAAGTTTGAATTTAGGTGGGATATGTTTGAAATTTCCTTAAACAATCTCTCTCAAATTTCAGTTGACAAATCGAGTAACGGGGCTATGGAGGACGCTCTAGCGATGGCAAGTAAGCGCCCAAATAAATGTGACCCAGACAAACAAGGCAATTGCTTCATTAACAAAGTTCTCGTCTTGCAGAATTCGGGATTTGTAACGTTGTCCTGATTATGGTGTCAGGAACCGTCCTGGCTTCATTTCTGCTTGAAATCCTCGGTGTTAGCTACATCATTCCGGTGATTGGTCAGGACTTGGACGTTTCTACAAAAGAGAAGGGCGTTCTTAGTGCTGTGGGGTTTGCCGGAGTTATCGTTAGCTCGCATCTTTGGGGATTTCTAGCGGACACGCATGGTCGTCGGAAAATTATCATCCCAGCGTTGTTCATCACCTTCGTAATCAGCGCGATTTCCAGTTTCACTGCCAATTTTTGGGTGATCGTCTTTTTGCGTTTCATGGTAGGATTCTTGTGAGTTTGCGACTGACGACAATAGTATTAGCCAAGGGAAATGACCTCTATTTGTTTGTTTACAGCGTGTCCGGTCCATCTTCTGCAACTTACGCTTATCTGGGAGAGTTTCACAGCCGCAAAAATGCTTCGCGGGCTATCATGGGAGCTTCGGTGGTGTTTGGTACAGGTGGTATACTACTTCCGGGTCTTGCCTACATCGTGATCAATCAGAACTGGGAGCTACCGCTTCCCATCTTGGGCATAATCTACCGACCGTGGCGACTCTACTTGATAGTTTGTAGCTTACCAGGGCTGATCTGTGCCTTGATAATGCTCAAATTTCCAGAAAGCCCCAAGTTTACGTTCAATCAAGGTGACACAAAGCAAGCAATCGAGGCCATCCAATGGGTGTACCGATTCAATTCCCTCTGCAGGAAATCAGCTCCACTTACGATTGGATCCATCCAAGAAGATGCGGATGATCAATTAGAACGGGAGAAGAGGGACGTGTTGAGGAAAACTAAGGGTTGTCTAGCTCTCATGCAACTGGTTTGGAATCAGACTGCTCCGCTATTTATGGTTCAACATCTGCGGAAGACGCTGATAGTATGTGTCCTTCAATTTGGAACGTATTTGGCGGCACATGGAATGTTCATGTTCTTTCCGGAGATTGTCAACCAGCTGGTTGTTGTGAGGGACTCGGGAGTCACTAGAGCAACGATGTGCGAAGTCATCTATGAGTATGGGAACTTCAGCGCCATAAAGGAAGATCAACAGGGCAACCTTATGATGGAACCGGCTGCTTTTCAACTTTCATTCATTCTGGAACTCATCTACGCCGTGGGATTCGCCGTTATCGGAATATTAATGAACGCCATCGGGAGATTGCCCATATTGGTGTTCGTGTTCATGATCTGTGGCATTGCTGGGCTACTGCTGTTCGTAGTGGATCTTCCGGTGGCCGTGATCTGGTTGTATATCGTGTTCTTGTGCAGCGGATATACGGCGGTCATGGTCAATGCCATAATAGTGGATCTATATCCGACCAGTTTACGGTAGGGCAAGGTCAAGATGGGAATGTCTGTGAATTATGTTTACGAATATTGCTTTATCTTTCTAGGGCGATGGCCGTTTGTATCGCGCTGATGGTTGGGCGGCTAGGAAGTGTGGTCGGATCCAACATGTTAGGAATACTGTTGGAACAGCACTGTGAGTTGACGTTTGGAATTGCATCGGGATTGCTCATCATTTGCGGAGTGCTGGCGTTCTTCATACCGAACATTCGACAATCGGTGCAACCTAAGGCATCGTGAGGGCTTGTATATCTGATAATCGATAAATGATAATCGATTGTGTGATTATTTCTTTAACCATCCAGGAGATAATTTCACCTCCTATTTGGCAATGATCTACTTCGTTCTTTTTGACATGTCAGACTATTTTGGTTGTATTTTGAGAATCATCATAACGGAATAACGAGTTTACTTTTAGGATATCTTAAACGACCGTTTTCAACTCGAGGTTGTACAGACTGAACATTGAGAATAGACAACTTAACCTAACACATCAGTGGACCAGTATGGACATTTTCGTTTTTGGAAATCGCCTGAACGACGGGTGTAATTATGTAATTTCAGATTACAGCAAGATGAAAACTAAATTTGCTATCAAATTGCTATCATTTGATATCAAATTGCTATCATATGCGATCTTGTGTTTGATGGGAACGGTGGAAAATCGATAACTGACGAAGTGGGTGTGTTCATAATGACCTAACGCAATTCAATCATTGTTGGAGACAGTCTAGAGCATTCGACTTCCTCGTTCAAGTATCTGGCAATGAAAACAACTTATTGAATATAAGATCGAGTGGATCTCGCCATGACACGAATAAACGAATAAACGGACAGTAGAGTGCGCTGGAGACTTGCGTAATTAAAGACCTACGAATTGCTAAATTTGGCAGAACTTTTGACACCCATCATTTGACATAATTGATGACGTGGTCGTACAGTATTGGTGATGTGGAAATAGGAAGTTACAGTCAGCTTATACCGATGACCCCAGCACTCGAAAGTCAACGAAAATGGTCAGCGATTATTGAATATTTACGCAATCTTCATATCTAGTGTGATAAATGAACTACAACTTCGCTGCGTTGAAGAACAACAGAAAAAATACATGGTTTATCTTATGGTACAACTCATGGATTAGTGAAACTATAGCGTGAGGATATTACCCGTTTTTGTCTCAGTGCATAGTCTGATTTGACAGATGCTAAAATGAGCACACCTATGGCGTATAGCACCTTGATTCATTACAAACAAAAGCACAAAGTTTCATTTGAATTCGTTCACGCGTAGTGTCACAGTGAAGCCAAATCCATTGCGAATATAAGCAAGGAAACCCTCCTGTGTTTATCGCTAGGACATTAAAAATGCCAGTACAAACAGTTCGAGCTGCTATAAAACTATGCAACGAGCTTCGAAAAGTCGAGGACCATTCAGGACAAGGCAGAAAAAGAACTGGAATTACCCATTTGAACCGAAGTATGCTTCTTCAAAGGGTTAATCGATATTCCAGACGGTCAATCCGAAAAATGACGAAATCATTGAAAATCGACCCCAAATCAGTACGAACTATTCTTGATGAGGATTTATAATAGGATTACGTTCCTATAAATTCTCAAAGAACCACTACCTAAACAGACAGGATGAAAGACAATCTGTACCGATTTAGTTGAAGGAGTTGGACGCCATCGTACAAATTTATTCACCGATGAGATAATTTTTACTGTGGATCAATACTACAACCACCACGATCGCCAGCTTTTGCCGAAGGGTTCCTTTATAGCCAGATCACACCATTCAGTTTCGGTGATGGTTTAGGCGGGAAATCTGCTTCCGGTAAACCCCCTTAATATTCATTAAGAAAAGCGTCAAAATCAACCAGTCAGACTACCTGACGCTTTTAACGGATACTGTAGCACCATGCGCACGTACACATTTTGGTAAGAACAAATGAACAAAATGAGCAAACAGTACGCTGGAACTCTGTATCAGGCTTTTCTCGAGTTGATTGATAATGGCCTTTCAGCTCTCCTTAACTGAATCAAATGGATTACTCTGTGTGGTCCATTTTTAAGTCCATAGCCTGTAACATTTGCATTAAAAAAAAATGGAAAAAAATCGTCGATTTTTCATGGGTTTACCTCCACCCGCACTGACGAAACTACCCATGCAGCATCAATCATAGTAACCCATGAGTCAGCAGACAAAATTTGACAGCTCTATCAGTCGAACACAAAAACAGTGAGCAACTCCGTTCAGAAGTGTGCGCGTTAAAAGAAGGGCACCCCGCCGCGTCAAAAACGGACATCGCGCGGCAGTTTGTGGACGCCGAATACACCCGTTCCGTCATCTACAACATTTTGGCACTATTAGACAACAATCAGAGCATCGAAAGAAAGTCCGGTTCCGAACGGCCGACGACCCTGGGCGACAAGAAGCTCCAAAGGATACTGAAGAGGAAGACCGAAGGAAAAGTGGCTTCATCGTTGTGTGCGCTTGGCCGGGAGGTTGGTTCAACTAGGAATCCTCAGAGTACAGAGATATGCGGAAATTCAATCCGACGATTTGGCAACGGTGATCGTTTTGTTTACAAATACTGCCTACACGTCCGCAGATTAAAATGTTACAGCTTTGTGCGTGACTTCTTCATTGTCAGCTTGCATTGTTGTTTACATTTATAACCTACAAGTGATTAATTATGAACATTTATAAAATTATCAACTTTGAAGTGTATTGCAAGGGTTTGCACTAACCGCGGAGGTTTAATCATCGAATTGCGTCAACATAAGCTTTTTCCAATTTTCAAAGAACGCCGAACACCCTTTTCTATTGTTGGTGTACGCCAAAGTATTACCGTATATGTACATTGTAAAATCGAGACAAGGGAAGAACCTGGTTGGGCGGAAACTGTCGTATGAACGGACTAGTAACCCTCAGAATACTCTAATGATTACTATTGCGGACTTGAACAAATCTGTAGGTGATGCCTAATGCCTAATAAAAACGTCAGACTTGGTGATTCCATTATTTTACGGTTATGAGGGGATCTGCGATTCGAACAAACAGGAAGAATTAGACACTGGAGCAGAATTCTCTTCAAAATACTGAAGTTGGACACTGTGTCAGCGCAGAACCATAGCTATAATCCTCTGCATCTGCACAACACGGCACCAGTGAAGTGAATTGACTAAAGTGAAAAAAGACCACTGTCAAATTCCGCCAAATTTTCATCTCAGCAACACAAGCAACATTATCGAACAGAGAGAATAATAAAATATTACATTATTTTATTAACACCACGAGTTCTGCAATATACGAATGTTTTGTTTTTGATTTTTGAAGCGTAATAAATATAAAACATTTATTTCAACTCCATTGCACGCAATTGAAACATTTCAGCAAACAGTAAACTTGTTCATTTGGCTCATATTTTGACAGTTCTCGCTGCTCGATTGGTTCAAGATGGCCGGTTCTGCATATCTCTGTACTCTGAGGATTACTAGGTTCAACCGGCAAACCAGTGAAAAAGTACCTGGCGAACATGAACATACATGTCAGGAAGCGGAAGTCGCGTCCACTGGTTTCGGAGCTGCAGGCAATGACGAAGCGGCAGCGGCTGAATAAGATGGTCAACTCGATTATCCCGGCGAATCGTGACGTGGCGGTAGTGATGGACGACGAGACCTATCTCACTCTGGATGGCAACGACTGGCATTTCACACATCAAGTTCCCCAAGACGGTGCAGCTGTGGCTGACAATCAGCGAGAAGGGGATGTCAAAGCCGCTCTTCTTTCGTGCCAGACTGGCCGTAAATGGGGAAATTTATAGTACAAAATGCCTGTCGGAAGTTGCGTCGTTCATCTATAAATACTATATGGGCGAAGACGCGGTGTTCTGGCCGGATCTGGCGTCGCCCACTACTCGAAGCGATCGTTGGAGGAGATGAAGCGGCTGAATATCGATGTGGTACCAAAGTCGGCGAACCCGTCCAATGTCCCCCAGCTGCGTCTCATCGAGGAATTGATAAATAAAACGAAGAAAGAACCCAAAAACATGCCTACATGCATGTTTTCGTCCGCCATGGCGAATGTTCCTGCTAATTGCCGGAAGGCCGCTCGCAAGGGCGTAGATTTTTTTGCAAGTAAGCTTAAATAATAAAATTTAAAGCAAACGTTACTAAGCCACACACATCGTTGAATCATTTAAAATCCAGCCTACTAAACAAAGCCTGGGATGCTATATTGAGGAACTTACGTCTATTGTCGATGATTACTCTAAGCAATCGAAGCGAGCAATGAAACATCTGGGACTCATGTCCGATGATCGGATGAACTTCAACAGCCACGTCGAATACGCTTGTGAACGATTAGTGAAAGCAACGAAAGCAATAGCAAGGATTTTGCCAAACTGTGGCGGTCCGACAAGCAGTACGAGGCGTCTACTAGCTAGAGTCTAGTCATTGATGGGATTTCTACTTGAGGTACGGCGCTGGAAACCATGCAATACCGTGAAAAGCTTTCCAGAACGTTCCGAAAGATGGCCGTATGAGTCACTAGCACGTACAGAACAATATCTTCTAAGGCAGTATGCGTTATCGCCGGGATGATCCCCATCTGCATCACCCTGGCAGCTACCAGTTAAGAGACATCAGGCACGTGAGATAAATAGTGAGAATCGAATCGATGGCGAGGTGGTAGCAGGAGTGGAACAGTGCAGAAAGGGAAGATGATATCACCGAACCTGTCGACGTGGACACCTGACGCAGTTCCTGTCAGGCCATGGGTGCTTAAGGAAGTATTGATTTGGGCATGCAGAGTCCCCCTACTGTCCAGATTGCCTGAACAGCAGAGGAGAAACCACACCATGTAGTATTTGATTGTCCAAGATTCGCAACAGCACGTGGTGAGCTAGAAAGCAGTGACGGAGATTTGAAGCTCGAAAATATCGTTCAGAAAAGGTGCCAACATGAAAACACGTGGCACGCGATGAACAGAGCAATGACACACATCGTTGCAGCAGAAAAGGCGTGAAGACCTGAGAGCATCTGCCCGTGATCGGATAGGCAAGTAGTGCGAGCGTTGCGTAGAATCGGTGATGGTCAACACGACGCCAGCGAACCGGAAGGCCAGTCGTCACCGTGAACGTCAGCGTGGACCAACCTCAGGCTAGCTTCACCGAAGGTGAAGCAGAGCCGGCAATACGGTCGTCGGGCGCATGTGAACCGGAATCTCTCTCCACTGAAATTGCTGGACCGACATCGGCACCTGACCGGGTAGCACCGGTCCTGGAAGATCTTACGCTACCGGGGAATTCTTCGTCGGATAGGATACATCCACCGTCGGGGACTATTCCGAGTAGTTCGCAGCGAAATATCTGTTTAAGTCGTCGGGGCGCAAGTGAATCGGAAGCAATACTTCACCCTGAATCTCTGGATCGACCTCAGCACACTACCGGCCAACATCGGAGTAAGAGCAACGCGTAATGTTATAGGTTTTGGGAGATATTTCGTCAGGGTACTCTCCCCGGAGTATGCTAGCTCCACCGTCGGGAACTATGCCGAGTAGTGTTGTCTGTGACGAACCGCCGGGTTTTGGTCGTCGGGGAATCAAGATAATTATGAAAGGAATCATAGATCACGCCGTGACCCCACTGCAGGGTCCGGATGGCCCGAAAAAGTGGCCCAACTATGGTGTCAGTAGAAGTTGATAGTTCGACATATCAACTTTTGTAGAATTTCATAGGCAGTTCAACATACATCAAACGGAGATGAACCAGCCCAGTCTGAAAATCTCTTTAATGAAGATTTATATTTCAAAACAAAACAAATCAAGACAATGGTCAAGCCAGCCCTTGTAACGGGCTCCGAAAAGCCTGTACAAACGAGCAAAATATGGGTACAATAGAAGCTTAGAACGTTACAGGATTTGAGGCAAATGAAGAAGTAGACCTCGCCAAGTAAGCTATGGAATTTATGACAAGCGCTCGTTGCGAAGTTTTTGACGGCATTTCGAATCAAGCCTTCGAAATGTTAAAATCTCTTAGTTAAATAAAGCACTGTTTATGACTAACACGGTTACTATTTAGCGGGTTCCTCGTAAAAATGACCTATTTATGGTTTCAATGGAAGCCAGTCTCGTTACATACTAAGGCGGAATTCCATAGGCAAATCATGCGGCATCACGACTAAGGCAATTAATTTGATTCATATATCATATTTCTGAAGAAGAGAGTGAATGATCAGCATCAACCTGTTAAGTACTGGATGAACCTAAAAAGTTTTCTTTCTTAAAGCTAAGCGAATAATACATGATCATAAACATAACAGTTCTTTTATTGCACAGCCTACTTGGTTCATCGTCGTTCATCAAGAAATACCATAAGGGCGCAGACGCGGTGTTCTGGCCGGATCTGGCGTCGGCCCACTACTCGAAGCGATCGTTGGAGGAGTTGGAGCGGCTGAATATCGATGTGGTACCCAAATCGGCGAACCCGCCCAACGTCCCCCAGCTGCGTCCCATCGAGAATTTCTGGGCCAACCTGAAGCCACCATTTTTGTCGTGAAAACTGAGGAGAAATTGATAAATAAAACGAAGAAAGAACACAAAAACATGTCTACACGCATGTTTTCGTCCGCCATGGCGAATGTTCCGGTTAACTGCCGGAAGGCCGCTCGCAAGGGCGAAGATTTTTTTGCAAGTAAGCTTAAATAATTATCTTTCATGGAAAATTTATCAAAAGCAATTATCTGGCTTAGATTTTTTTTAACACCATCCACAAAAAGTCCATTTCTTTTAATGCAAACGTTAATTTAATTTAAATGTGTATTGCCGTAAGGCGAATCCTCAGATAATCGAAATCACTACAACAATAACAACTGATTGAATAATTATTCATTTGAACTCAACGCCCCGTGCTCCCTTATTTGTCATTCGCGATTCGCTCTCTCCCAGCCAATTTTCTCGCGATTCCGCTTCTCAACACCACTTCGGAATCAACACTTTCTAAAAGATGTCACAGATACATCGGAATGAGTGTATCTCATGTCTTGTATAAGCTCCTACATGAGAGGGGTATATTGTGATTGTGCGAAAATCTTCCTCAACCCGCTGGCCGTTGATCGACGGGTGATGATAACAACACAACAACAACCACCTAAATTGTTTCTTATCACATTCGGTATGAACGATTGTTTTCGCCACTCTCACAAGACACTGGGTAGCATTTTCCCATCATCACTAAACCGACAGCCGCTGGTATTGGGTAGTGTGGTGGTCGTGTAAACTTTTGCTTACACCTATTATGTCTGTTCCCGTTCGCAAGTAAGTGCTTGACACTTTCCTTCAATCCATTGGATACACGTCCCATCAGTCGGTCCCCAACGATTCTCTCCTCTACATTCGTTCATTGGCCCTCGTACGGGTACCGGAATGTTTTTTATTCTGATCTGAAAAGAAAGCAGAAAATATATTATACAACAATCGTGCGCATATTGTCGGCGGAAGTGAACTCAGTAAAAAAAAAAGGAAACCAGTGTGCTGTTCTGTGTTCCGTGTAATATATCGAAAAGATGAGCATTTTCACTGGAGTGGAAGTTGGACCACCGATTGAGGTGTTTGCTCTGAACCAGGCCTGCCTGAAGGATCCTAACCCGAACAAGGTTAACCTGGGAGTCGGAGGTGAGTTGGTGGTGCATCTTTCCATTTATGAATGAATTTTACGCGTTGCGATAAATACTACGTGCCTGTTATGCAAGGCTGGTACAATCATTTCATCGACACCCACATCCCCCAGCAGGAGCAGGAGGTGTATTTATTTAGGTTGCGAAAAAAAGAGTGAAAGTGCCGTATACATTCGCCGTAGTAGATTAGGAAGATTTTTGCCAAGGTCAAATAGGTCAGCTGTATAATAGCCGGGTGTGTGAATGCAGCTAGAATGGAAAAAAATTGCACATACAAGCTACGATTGTGTGCTTAAATGAGATGTTTTCATCATCTTTTCGAGTCATCACCTGCCAGCTCCGGTTGATGGTGAGACCGGCTTCATTTCATCATCGTGTCGTTTGTTTCGTATCTCTCTGTGCCGCCAGTCAGTCAACCATATCAATTGGAGGTAGCGGAGTCCAACCAATACCTACTTATAACCGACCAATTACCAAGGACTGATATGGTGAAGAGTGTGAAATTTGATACTTGAGAGTTGAAAATAGACCTGCTTAGCGATAATAATTGTTTCTCATATCTAACGTATCTGTTCGTTGAACTGCATCTAGAACACCGGATTGAAATGCGTCCAAAACACTAGTTAAAAGTTTCTTGGAAGGTCGAAAAAAATAATCACTTATTCAATTTTAGCTTGGAAGGTATGTCTTTATACTGAAGATATGTTAGTATTTTATGTCTTGAAGTGCACCAGAATAATATTTGAGAATGTATTATTCTCTACAGCCATACAAATTTGGTTCGGGATGATCCTGAAGAACCTAAAAATCTAATCTCCGTCATGGTTTGGAATACTCATGATATTGTTAGAAATTCTGGCGAATTGCCTTTGTTGCTCATAGAATCTCGAGGTCTGGACGATAGGACAGTTAGAGTACTGTGGTTGTTGTAAGAATCTGTACTCTAAGAAATGGTTAACGTTGTTATAATGTCCCATGATGCTCAACTAATTTATAATTGCGGTCGAGACACCGTAGGTTTCTACGTTGAAACTTTGAGTTCCAAGATGCGATAGAACACCGTAGATTGTTTAGAAAATGTATTGTCCATTATACTTTTGTTCGATGGCGGCTCTCAAGGCTTGTTTCAAAACACTCTGTCTTACACACACAATTTATGGTCTTACCGTCTACATGAAAGACACTCGGATGCAGTCGCCTTTAACTTCTAGGTTAAGAAATCTGAGTGTATCCAATGTTATGGGGCGGCTCAAAAAAGTGTCAAAATAGGCGCTATTTTGAGCCGCCCTTAACATGGTATTCAGACGCTCGGATAGGACCACGGTGGGTTTCATTTTGTACTCGCGGACACAGAAGTGCCTAAGGTATGCATTGTCCAGTCATTTATCATCCTTAAAACACATCCAATGTTCTTTATTAAGGAGTTTCTTTGCCATTCCAGAGCACACAATTTGGGGCAAGCTCAAAGATATACTTACGCCTTAGGACAGTCGAACGAATTTGACAGCTGAAAATTCATTTGACTGTATGGGACTTTATTATTATCGTACAGATTGCCGAAGAGTCTCCGATTGTTACCAAACTTTGTCCTCGCGTTCGTTCATGGATATTCCTGGTGCAGTTGAAAACCGGAATATAGCAGTCGCGCTAATCGATTTTACCCCCGTTCCATAAGTCCAAACAATGGCGCATCTAGTGCGCTGTATGGCGCATCTGATGCGCTATACAGCGCACTAGATGCGCCACTGTTTGAATCAATAGAACGGGAGTAAAATCGATTGGCGCGACTGCTATATTCCGGTTTTCAACTGCACCAGGAATATATGAACAAAAAACAATATTAAACATTTTAGGGTTGCCTCTAGAACTATCGTAGAACCATTTTTTTTGACTAGAAATTAGAAGAAAAATTAGTATTTCCCATTTAATTCCAACTACCTTTGCTTATCTTGACAGATACGCGTATTTCGTCTACAATGTGCAGACTTCTTCAGTGTCTCGTACTAATAACTCGACTTGGAAGTCGAGTTATTTCACAGCTCGAACCATCCATTATCATTTTTTTTTCCAAACTAAAATGAAATTTTTTCAAAAATTTGGAAAAAATATAATTTAAAAAAATTACCGACAAAATCTTCCACAGTGAAGATTTTTTTTTTTTAAGAACCGGAAAAAAAACTAAAATTTCACCAATGTAAGCTTATGAATCAATAAACAAGAAAATGTGTTTTTTGAAACTGGCAACTGGCCCTGCATTTTTTTTTCAAATGTTGTTTTTTGTTCATATATCCATGAACTCTATGCGTGGACAATCTTAGACCCTTCGGCCCAAATCTGTACGATAATTAAAACAAATCACATATTTGTATGAAATCGAGTGACAGGCTCATAGTTGTTCGAGCATTACGTAAAAACAACAACAAAAAGCCCATCGCCAAAATTTATGAATTTTTTTCAAAATGTCTTCATGACTCAGGAAAAGATTATATTTTTTTCCAAATTTTTGAGAAATTTCATTATTTTTTGGAAGAAAAAATATTTTTTTATCATAAAAAATCATAACTCAAGAACGGTTCATCGTAGAACAATTATTGTTCTACGATGAACCGTTCTTGAGTTATGATTTTTTTTAAGTTAGTGATGTTTGGGAAAATCGGAAAACTTCAATTGGCGTTTTCCAGGAAAACTGGCAACCCCGAATTTTTAAATTTTGTGTTTTGTTCATATATCCATGAAACCTACGCGTGGACAAAGTTTCGTAACAATCTGAATCTCTTCGGCCCAAACCTGTACGATGATAAAAAAAATCCCCTGTACTGGCAATTGAACACTTGACTTCCAGCTTGGAAAACCGATGCGTTTACCGACTACGCATATATGATTTAGTTACACACTCAGATTATTTTACAGAAATCTGTAAAACTTTACCGAATTCTCAACAGCTGAACGTTCGGTAATCCGATTTTATGGATTTCAGTAAAATTTCACCGAAATCCGGTAATTTTTTTTACAGATAACTGTAAAATTTCACCGAAATCTGTTAAATCGGATTACCTAACGTTCAGCTGTTGAGAATTCAGTAAAACTTTACAGATTTCTGAAAAAAAAATTTAAGTGTGTATGTTGAAAACTAGCACTAAACAACCGATGTTCACATTTCTTTGCATTTCTGCACAATCTGGAACACCCGTTTAGGTAGACAATCCACAAAAATGACCCGTGAGCTCTTCGGTTTTTAAAATAAGATGCAGCCAATTTAGGGAATATTTAAGCTATCCACGTACTTTTGTGTTGTACGATGTATTTGTGATGGTTTTAATATGTTCACCATAGCATGCTGTGCGTTTGACTGTCATATTTCGTTTGTTTACTTCGTTTGCACGGGTTAAAATTCTTCGTTTTCAAAATGTTGCGCAGGTTTGGAGTTAAGGTTTTGGACACTTTTGAAAAGGGTGTAACTATGCGACAATTGGCGAAGCGCTCTAGAATTCATCACGCGAGTGTAAAATCCATCATAACTAAGTTTGGGGAACACTGTTCTTTGGATGAACTGCCAGGAAGCGGCAGAAAACCCGAACCTTCCAACCCTAAACTGGATCAGAAAGCGGTAGCTCTAATTCGGAAGAACAAATCAATGTCGAATTTCAACGTATCAAGAAACGGAACAACCTGTAGACCTACAAAAAGCAAAAAATCGGCCAACAAAGTGCAGAACAAAAGCAACGCGCAGCATGTATTTTGATAAACGACGAAACATATGTCAAAGAGGAATCGAAACCCCGTCCAGGTCCCCAATATTACACTTCAGTCGTAGGGGAGGATAGAAGCGATGCAGGCAGGTCGATTCAAGTTTGGTCGAAAAGTGCTGGTATGGCAAGCAATATGTTCCTGCGGTATGAAGTCTACCCTTTTTTACGCTACCAGAACAATCAATGCGGAAATCTATCGATCTGAGTGTCTGCAGAAGAGGTTGCTGCCTTTATATCCGAAGCATTGTACCCTTCCATTGTTCCTCCAAATTTAGGCCACATTATACCAAAACTACTCTCAATAGGGTATTATAGAGGTATGTGGATTATAAAATTCGATAATAAATAAAATAATATACCGGCATTTAATTTATTTATTTATTTTGACAAGCGAAACTACTGAAAAAAAAATTCAAAATATTATGAAAAAATAATGATTGCAAGACAACACCATCCTATTTCACGATGAAACACGCTACAAAAAAAGACCACCTCAACCAACGAACCAACCATTGATTTCTAGCATACGTAAGTTGACATTTTTGTCATAATGGGAGCCCCTGTTACTGAAAATTAAATGGTGTCACTTTGCTTAAATTTCCCTTAAATTTTTTGAGACTGCATGTCGAAACTGCAACATCGAGAAAAAAATAGCTGAGATTCATAAAAAATATTTTTGTGCTAGGAAGAACACCCATCATCGATACAGATAGAAGAAACCGTGATTTTTTTCAAAATTTAAACCCCCTATTGGCTCACGGAAAAGGGTATAGATTTCGTTGGGAAAAACATCATCCGCCAAATTGCCTTCAGCTTCGGCTCATCGAACGCTATTGGGCGATTGTGAAGAGGGTCTTCAAAAAGACTGGTAAAGTTCAAACAAATTCGGCCTAAGCCGTCTCAAAAATGTACTTGCCCGGTACTTGATGAGCAGTGTTCGATCAAAAATCGCAAATTCGTGAAGAAATTATATTAATTTCATCCGGTCTTCAGAATGTTCAAGTTCAATCTCGTGCAATAAAAAAGCATCCATTTGTTTGATTAATACATATATTTTTTATATGATTTCATAGATAAATATGTAGATAACTTATTTTCAATACAGTTGTTAAAAATTCGCTGTTGAGAGATGCGCGCATGCTTAGTAGATAGAAAAAAATATTGATGATTTATTGCAAAACAAGGGTTTATTGCAAGGAGAACCCAACAAACATCAGCATTGAATAACCGCTTGTTCAAACAAATTTGAAAAATTTGTCTAGCTTTCTAGAAGAAAAAACCGAATAACTTGTCCAAAACTGTTTGAACAAACTGATATCCAGCATTGATGTTTGTTGGGATGTTATTCAGGGGCCTGGCAACCCTATCCTATTTACAAGCGTTTGACAGTATGCGACATATCATTGGCCTTATTTGAATAAGGCCCGTCTGACGTTTGTTACTACGGGTAGGAACGCCAGCATTGTTTACAAACAATGAATCTTTTGACGTTTGGTTGTTAGAGATGTTGACTACAGGAAAATCTCTGTCCGCCAGATCCCTGATGTTATTAGATGCAAGAGATGTCGTATTATCCTGCTGAAGCACGATGTTTTCTGGCATGATGTCTTCAGTAGACGGAATCAATACGGTGTCTAGCAACTCTACGTAGCTTTCCGAATTCATCCTAAAGGGTGTCCACAGTTAAATTGCATCACTTTCAAAAAGCTGTAACATTTCGCCCTTTGGGTTGATTTCAACGAAATTTTGGCTGAAATGACTTCTGCGTGTATTGTTTACACTGCGTGAGTTTCATCGTGAAATGTGTCGTAGTTTCGAAAATGGTGTCGAAGGAACAGCAAGTGCGCGAGAACATTTTGTGCACGCACCCCGACAACCCACTTCTTTCACACCGGGCCATCGGAAAGGTTTTGAAAATTCACCAATCTACAGTGCCTCGTTTCATAAAACGTTTCGGGGAAATGTCAATCGGAAGAAGGTGAGTGGTAGAAAAGATGTGCCAGACTGTGTTAAGGATCACAAGCGAGTGGTTGCTGCCTTTAAACGCAAACCCAACTGTTCCGTTCGGGATGTCGCGAAAAAGCTACACTTGACCAAAAGTTTTGTGCAGAAAGCCAAGAAACGAGCCGGGCTCCGTTCATCCAAAGTTCAGAAAGATCCAAACCGCAATGAAAAACAGAATAGGACAGCTCAATCATGTGCGCGTAAGCTGTACACACAAATGTCGACGAAACCACACTGCTACATCAGGGACGATGGAACACACGTGAAAGCGGACTTTAAACAAATTCCCGGCAACCAGTATGTGACTGCGAAAGACAAGTTCGATGTTCCAGAGTCTCAAAGGAAACAGCAAGTGTCAAAGTTGTCCACGAAATTCATGATTTGACAGGGGATTTGTTCATGTGGTAAACGGAGCAAGCCTTTCACGACAACTTCAACTGTAAATGGTCAAGTATACATGAATGAATGCCTGAAAAAACGACTCCTTCCATTTCTCAAAACACAGAACGTTCCTAAAATGTTTTGGCCGGACTTAGCCTCTTGTTACTACTCCAAAGATGTTCTGGAGTGGTACTAGTCGAATGGATCTTAATCTCCCAAACTCTCCAGAGTTGCGGCCGGCCAATTGAAAAATATTGGGCTATAATCACAGAGAACAGACATCCAGGCTCGAACATTTTTTTCTCAATTTACTGTGTAAATTTTCAAAAGCAAACCGTTGGAAAATCAGTGCCGCCTAGTCTAGGTTTCACCAAACTAAAATTGACAGCCTATCAAATCTCAAGGCGCCATCAACATACGAATCACCAAAACTAACGGAAACAAGCTGTAATTTTAAAATGGCAGTTGCAAAAATTTACACACGGAAGGCACCCTAGCTTGGATGTCTGTTCTCTGTGCTATAATGAAGCACGAACTTCGTAAGTCATGATTGAAAGCGGAAAAAAATGTCGGTTCAAGCGTTGTACAAAGTCTTATGCGTGGTATTAAGAGAAAAGTTCGGGCTTTCGGATTTGGTAAAGCAATACAGTGAAATAAAAAAACCTAAACCAAGATTATACATTGTGTTTTATTCCCTGAATATTTCATGACAATCCGTTGAGAGACTTGTTTTTGAGCAGAGGAGTGAAGAGATCGATAGTTCTTGAAGCCTGCAACTTTTGGTGTGGCGCTAGTGACGATTTGAACATTTCAAGCTCGGTTCACAATGGACTATATTTATTGACAATATTTCTTCTACCAAACTACTAGTTTCAGTAATTTAGATGAAATATTATATTACCTGGCTAATAAAAAAAAAATACAAGCCTTATGATAACCACTGCACTAAGTACGAGGCAGATCAGGTCAAATAATCGAGGTCAAATAAGCACCACACGCAGCACCAAGTTTCGGCTTCACGGTTGTTTGTGGATGACAGCCGCTTCAGTCCTGTATTTTTTAAGGACGAGTTTAAAGTGATGCAATCAAACTGTGGACACCCTTTAGTCGGAATGATGCAAATGGAAACTTTCCAACAAACCATAAGTGTCCCACCTTTGAAATTCCGACCTGCGGATTCTCCCTCAAATGGTGCCAATAATATGCACTACAAGCCACCTTCTTTCAAAAAAGCATTCTCCAGAACTTCACTTGAAAAAACCTGGTTGAATTTTAATCAATACACAGGTTATTTTTACACAGTTTTTTTTTTACACGTTTTGTTTTCGGCGTTAACTCCAGAACGGAACAACTTATCGACCTAATTCGAATCACATTTTACGTTTTGGGCAAAAAATAATCATATGGTAGTTTTTAAAAAAATTCACAGTTTTTGGAGCAAAAACCCAAAATTTTAAAAACTGTATTTTGATCATTGCATGGAGTGGTAAAACATGCAAACAAAATTGAAGCGATTTAAAATGTTTATGCATGTGAATTCATCAACTCTTTTCAAGTCTCTTTTTACACGGTTTCATAGTAAAAGCAAAAGTGGAACGTATCCCCTGTGTAAAAAAAAAATTGTATTTTCAATCAGCCTGATATTTTAAATGCCGACTTAGATAAATAAAGACTGTATTAGAAAATAATGAGACACACTTATTTGGTTGAACGTTTTCCAACATGCGGGAACCTTCTCCCAAGTGACTCGACAACTTTCACATCTAACACCCCCATTTCTCTCCAACCAACCATTCCAGCCTACCGCACCGACGAGGGCAAACCATGGATCCTGCCGGTGGTGAAGAAGGCCGAAGCGGCCATCGTGGCCGACGGTAGCTTGAATCACGAGTATCTCCCGGTTCTGGGAATGGACAGCGTGACCAATGCGGCTTCCACTCTGCTGCTGGGTGACGACTCGGAAGCCATCAAGAGCAAACGAGCCTTCGGCGTGCAGTGCCTATCGGGAACCGGGGCTCTACGTGTTGGTGCTGAGTTCCTCGCCCGCATTCTCAAGCGAACCACGTTCTACTACTCGTCGCCGACGTGGGAAAATCACCATAAATTGTTTGTGAACTCCGGTTTCACAGAACCACGTACCTACCGCTATTGGCACCAGGAACGCCGTGGTATCGACTTCGAGGGGATGATTGAAGATCTGAAAAATGCTCCGGAGGGAGCGGTCATCATTCTGCACGCATGTGCCCATAATCCAACCGGAAACGATCCGACGCAGGAACAGTGGAAGGAAATCGCCGACGTGTGCGAGGAGAAGAAGCTTTTCCCGTTCTTCGATTCGGCCTACCAGGGTTTCGCCAGCGGCGATCCCAACAAAGATGCCTTCGCCGTGCGATACTTTGTTGAGCGCGGCTTTGAGCTATTCTGCGCGCAGAGCTTCGCTAAGAACTTTGGATTGTACAGTGAGTAGTTTTAAGAATGGGTGTCAGCGAAAGTTAAAACCATTTTTATTTTGCAGACGAGCGTATTGGAAATCTGACGGTCGTCCAGAAGGACGTCGCCACCAAGGCGGCCGTAGCTTCGCAGATTACCCTGCTGGTCCGAGCAATGTACTCGAACCCACCGGCTTTCGGCAGCCGCATCGTTGGCATGGTGTTGAACGATAAGGATCTGCGCGCCGAGTGGATGGAATGCATCAAGAAAATGAGTTCCCGCATCATCACCATGCGCAAGGCTCTGTACGATGAACTAACCGCACTGAATACTCCAGGAACGTGGGAACACATCACCCAGCAGATTGGAATGTTCTCCTACACCGGGTTGAATGGTAAGAACTGGTCAACAACAGAATTCGTTAGTTCATTCATTTTTAAATTTTATATCAAATTTCAACAGAGAAACAAGTGGACATTCTGATCAAGGAGTTCAGCATTTATTTGTTGCAGACCGGTCGCATCAGCATGTGCGGTTTGACCGAAAACAACGTCAAGTACGTCGCGAAGGCAATCCACGAGGCAGTCACCCGCGCTTCCTCCAAAATTTAGCTCTGAAAACTCAAAAGTTTGCCGTTGTTCCTAGAACATGTTATTATTTTGTGTGATTATGTGTGTCCCTGAACATACCCTGCTAGGCAGACAGCAATTAATCGAAGGAAAACAAAAGTTTTGTCATTTATCCGTTATTGTATATGGAATTGAATACCGCCCTAATAGTCCTAAATTGTGCAAGCAACTATACTCAGCAAGTCCTCCACTGAAACAGAGGAGAATACAACCGACTCAAGCAAAGCATGTACAAATTTTTCCAACACCAACCCAATCTACTGGCCTTTTTGTAATCGACATATTTGTACTCCACTAGAGGCACGCCGGAACAATAACAAGGAAACCGCAACGATTCGTATTCCAAGCAAACTAAGCATTTAGATAACGCAATTATAGTAGTTAATGATGAAAACTTGGTGTGGCCTGTGGATTTGTTAGACCGTGGTTTTGAAGAATGGCATTGGTTTGGGTACTTGGAGTCTTGAAATCTTGGCAAAATCGAAGCCGATGGTCTGTTTACATGGAAATTTGCTAAGGTTTCAGGCTTCCGGTTGGGGCCTGTTCAGAAATCACGTGAACTCATATTTGAAAACTTCAGACCCCCTCTTCTCTCGTAGACTTTTGTCTTCATACTTTCTTTTGAAATTTTGTATTGAGCGTAGACTTTGATCAGACTTCCTTGGGGGTTTTCCTAGGGCACGGTAGTCCTTCTAATTTCCAGACGTACTGTGTCAGTAAACTCCTTTCCTCATTCCTGCTCTGTTAGTTTTTTTTCCGGTTCTTTAGATGTATTTTCTTCGCAGAATTCCTACACAATTCATGCCAGTCGGTCAAGAAGGCTACTCCTTGGCCCTATAATTTTGCTCTCACCTTACTTGGTTGAGCCACTTAGCTCCTACCCTCAACGTCATCGAATTGAGTGACTACCTGGCTACTACTCGGATCTACCCTTCTCCGACGGAGGATGACCCGCCTGTGGATCCTAAACGCAAACGACGGTGAGCCATTTAGCTCTCACATACTGACGCAATCGACTCGAGTAATCCTGACCGTAAAACTACCATACAACATCACCCGAGATCGACAACTCGCTACCCCACTCAACCACTCGCTTCTTGAGCTCCCGCCATTTTCGCTGCAGAGCCGACATGATTTGCGCTATGGCTCCGTTATTCGCATTCCAAACACTTTCGTCAGGACACATTCTATAGAACGTCGTCTAAACTGGGCTGATATCTGCCCCGCTGATGGCAAGCATCTCGCTTCGCATTGGACCAAATCGTGGGCACTCAAAGACCACGTGCTCCGGTGTCTCTTAGACGTCTGCGCACTCCGGACAAAAAAAGGGTGACGCTGCGTGTCCAAATCGATGCAAATATTGCCTGAAGCAACCAACACTAGACAGAAACTGCGTAAGATAGAAGTTTACCTCTCCGTGCTTCCTTTTCATCCAGATCGACAAATCCGGAATGAGTAGATGCGTCCATTGACCGTTTACTCCCGTGTCCCATTCTCGTTGCCATTTAGTCATCGACTCCGCTCTCACCAGCTTTCAGGCTTTTCTTGTATTTCTCCGCTGATAACATTCACTCCACTTGAACGTACTGTTCAACTTCGCCCGGTTTCGCTTGGTTTCCGGCACTGCGACCCAGGCTAGACATCCGTATCTCAGTATCGATGATGATACACTAACCAGTAGACACCGCTTGCTACAGCTTGGTCTGTAGCTATTCGGCATGATTCTGGCTACCGCGTTGATGACCTTCACCGCCTTCACACAGCCATGACGTGACTGTTGAAATTTAGTCTGTCGTCGATCAGGACACCCAGATACTTCAGCACGCGCTTCGAGGCTATGGCTGCTCGCTGAACGGCTTTGCAGTTGATGACCATCAGCACCTCCGTTTTGTGGTGGGCTAGCTGCAGCTTCGACCCCTGCACACAGTTTTCAATTTGCCGATTGCTTCGGTCGCCAGCTTTTCCACTTCGTCCAGGGTTTCGCTTATCACTGATCCGGGTTCACTGGGTCATCCGCAAAGCC